>JBBPDB010000032.1:5885407-5898298 GCA_037974465.1 Brachypetersius altus | reverse complement strand
ATCTATCTATCTATCTATCTATCTATCTATCTATATATATATATATATATATATAAGTGAGTTAACTGCTCAGTTGCACTGGACAGAAGAATGCCGCCTGGTTATCTTTATTCATTGACTTTCTCAAGGCCTTTTTTATCCCAGCCTACTGTCCAGGGTTATGCTTGTGACACAGAGGACATTATGGTGGTGATACGCCTAGACTCACAAATCATTCCAGAGACCGCCCAAGTGTCTTTTTTTCCCACATAGTTCCCTCAGGTGAGTTATGCTAGAATCCACTTCTTCTTAAATCAATGTCTCTGACAGCGCAGTTGTACAGAGTTCATTTATTCAGTGGAATTGCCTCTGCCTTTTGATCAAAGATACAATATTTGGTAAAAACTTGATGGAAAATAATTCTTTCCTAATGGCACATGCGTACGCATCAAGTATTTAAATAAATATTTATTAACAGCTTATGTCAATATTCACAAGATTGTTATGAAGCATCTTTCCCAAGTAATGAGACTGATAATGCGGAAGCCTTGCTAATAATATAGTTCAGTCAGAAGCTAATGTTGCTAATAGCCAAATGTCACTGATTAGCATTAATCAAACAATATAGTGCCAATGTGTGACTACTAGTTGGCATTGTTTTACAGCAAACACATGTGGTTGAACTTTTTTCCTAACGAACACCATTCATCAGTTTCTGGAAACAGTAAAGATACGCAGGAAAATGCAGACATTATTTAATGAGTATGTATTCTATCTGTTGTGAATCTCCTATGAAGGCAACTTTAAGCAAGAGTGACTCAAAGGTCTATCAGCCTTTGTTTGTGAATTCTGCTTAGTGATGCTCATAATATGCCCTGACCTTTCAGATCATTCCATTCTTTGTTATGCATGCCAAAGCTTTCCATTCAACCCATACTAACGTTTACTACCTGTCTTCTAACTGTCCATCTGTCCAGCTTCTCCAAAGGGGGGCTGCTGCCCATCCATTCAGTGTGTTCAACCAGCATCAGGGTTCCAGGTAAACAGTCCAGATTAACCATCATTTGAGTGACCTGATGAGTTCCAGCTCCATGGAACACCTGAATTCCCCTACCTTCCCCACCCAAAGCTATTTTATATGGAAGTATTGGGATGCCTATTACATCAATAGAGACTTTAGTGAAATAGCATTCAAATACACAGATTTTAATGTGGAGTTGGTCCCCTTTGCAGCTATAACAACTTCCACTCTTCTTGGAAGGCTTTCCACAAGATTTTGGAGTTTCTGTGGGAATTTGTGTCCATTCATTCTGTAGAGCATTTATGAGGTCAGACACTAATTTTGGACGAGAAGACCTGGCCTGCAATCTGTGTTCTTCTACACCAAACTCACCCAGCCATGTCTTCATGGAGCTTGGTTTGTTTATTGGAACACAGCCATGCTGGAATAGAAAAGGTTCTTCCCTAAACTGGGTCCACAAAGTTGGAAGCATGGCTTTGTCCAAAATGGCTTGGTCTGCTGAAGCGTTAAGATTACCCACCACTGGAAGAACAGAGCCACATGAATTCAATAATTAAGAGGTGTGTCCCTGTACTTCTGCGTAGAGAGTATTACTTTCACACTAACCGTTTCTCCTACTTCTTTAAACTAAACACTCCTGCCCTCCAGACCAGTCTACAAACTTTAATCATACTATGGTTACCAATAAGGTTTGCACACTCTCTATAATTATAATATCATTTTTTATTATTGCTCATTATCCGGTGTTGGAGGATGGACTCCCCTCTGAGTTTGAGTCTTGGGTCCTTCCAAGGTTTCCTCCTCCACCTTCAGGGATTTCGCCTTCGGTCCACTCCCTAGGGGCTCGGACCCCGATTCCGTAAAGCTGCTTGTTGGCAACATAAAAATAGCACCACAGAAATTAAAAAAAAAAAAACAACTGAATTGAATTTAATGATGAGACACCCCACAAAGTGTCTAAAGATACACAATATTTAATGATTCAAGTAAAATTTCAAGACAAGAAAAATCATCACACCAAATGTATATGAATGTTTTTTTTTTCCTCATAGATTCTAAAGGGATATTTTACAGGGGCATGACAATATACAGTTGACTGTTTTTTTTTTTTTATCGTTCAATAGTGTACTGCTGGCACATATCAAAGCTGTCGTCTTTCAAAGCAAGTGTGAAATACAACAAATGTGAGTAAATTACAAGCAGTATAGTATAGCAATCATTTTGTTTTGTTTCCAATTTTATACAAGATACATGGTGTGTACGTACAATATTCTGACCGTCATACATACATGCACACACACACACACACACACACACACACACACACACAAACACACCCACACGCACCCACTCACACATACACACACACGCACGCATACATAGATTGATATATGCATAATGAACTCTTACATTACGAATGAGATTGTCCTTATTGTTGTATGTCATTCATCAATAGTTTTAGTATTTTTATGACATATCAACAACACTTCCCTTTGCCAACAAGTCAGAATTTGAGTTAGTGCTAGGCAAATATGTACACATCTTTTTTCTTAATTAAGCCTTTTCTCCTTTATTCTTTGTTTATTTTGTACAATAACGTAAGTTTCTTTGATGTTTTCATTCTTTTTTCAAGCTCACGTGTAACCAAGTACGAAGAAAAGCTCCTATTATTATCATTCATTTCCCACTACAGCGGAATCAGAACCATAACGGAGCTCAGGGTCGACGGGCTTATGACTATACAAAGCACCTGATCACCATCAGACACAGGCTGAGTGGTAAAAGATCACAGCCAGCTACCGGAGGTCAAGTAGTACTACATGCAAATGGAGATGCAGTATATGACTATGGAGAAGAATCACAACTTCCACATTAGATTCTGGTGAAAAGTCGACTGGAAATGTATTCAAAACCATTAAAAAAAAGAGAGAAATGATTTCGAAGAATGGAAGGTTCCTTTCACAATGCATTGGACAGCAAGGTTTATAAAAAGTATCAAAAAGTGTAGGCCAGGAGGATGGTCATGCACATAATATACATTTCTCTTTTTCTTCTGCTGGGGATCTTACGGCTGTTTTCACTCTCGCTCTCTCTCTCTTTGTTTTGTTTTGTTATTCATCTCACTTGCAAGACCTTTGGCACCGAGTGTAACCGCGCTAAAGTAGTTACACACTAAAATATGTTTTTTTTTTCCCTTTTGTTTGTTTTTTTTAAATGAACGATTTTAGAGTTCATTACATTTTCATATTCAAGTACAGAGTTCAACTATCCATAGACGATGATGGCGTATTTGCATTTCATGAAACCGAAGGAGGATTTTTGATTGTTTACGGTGTCGTGGAATAAAAAAAAAAAAGACCTAAAAACGTGGAGACATGCAGTTACGATATGCAAATCTGGTGATTTGAAAGTGCTGTGTTTTTTTTTTTCCTCAGAATATTCATGTCAATTCCTCTGAACCCTTGAGGCCACGTTCTTCAAAGACCTTTTTTCCAGCTAATAGGGAGCTCAAAAGAAGTTTGAAAGCCATTAGACAATAGACTTTTAATTACTCACTCTCATCCTCCCCAACTCAAAGCAGCAAATGCTCTGCATGTTGTACGCTGTGACTGATGACAAAAGGAGAGAAATTCTACTTGTGGCCTGCAGACCCGATATCCAGTGTGTTAGTGCTTTAGACCTCAGTTTTCCAGGTTTAACCGATTCTTTGCATGGATTCTTTACAGCTTGTGTTTATTCAGCATCCGTTCCCTATTACTCAACATCTCCCTTCAAATGATACTGTCCCAGTAAGCAGGAAACAAAAATGTTTCACTGTAAATCCAGTCCATGTCAGCCTTTCCTGACACAGTACCACCCTGTAATTATTCTCATTGATTAATAGCATTAAAGGGATGTTTTTTGTTTTTTTTTTCATTTGCTGTACTTCAGGGCCAGACCCAGGCTGATCATAACACTCTCTTGGCGTGCATTCTTCCACTTCTACTTCACCTAATTTATAACAAAGTAATTTTTTGGATCACTGACCCAAATACTCGGGGCGTCATCAAAAAAATACTAAGCAGAATTGCTGAATTAAAGCATGCATGCTTCCTGCATCTGGCTTAAAAATTAGACTTTCTGTCTCTTCGGGGGCTTACTTCATTCCAAATGTGAAGCTGTGTGGAGAACGGGACATCGTACGAGAGTTTTACGCGACCTCAAAGCTAATTAAGTACATCACGGCGTTTGTGATCGACTATTATTTGCTGTCCTTATGGGCGACACCGTGTGATGAAGTCCTTCTCCAGGAGGCTCCCCTCACAATGCGATAAGTGCAGCTTCAATTTAGCAGCCCTGGCACTGAAGAGTGGGTGCAGGTGTATAAAAAAAAAAGTTTCTGCCCTTATTACTCTTACAAGCACACCGAAAAGTTAAGGCTGCAGATTCTTTGATATAGTTAAGTAAAAGCCATGAATGACATCCATCAATAACTCTAAGGCTATTCATAAGTAATGGCATGTCCTGAAGGTAATGCTCAAAATAAATGTAAGCCAATTACGCTACTACAGAGCAGTCTTCCACAGCTATGGCTGCTATGGTGATTACAGATCAAAGTAATTATACTATCGGGAGATTCCCATAATTGGTTCCATAGCACTTGTTATGGTGCATGAATTGTATATTTCAATAGGGAAACATGACGTGGGGAGAGGACGAAAACAAAGGACGGCTCTTTAGCACATCTGTCGGTGCCTTCCCAGGCTTGGCTAATGAGATAATGTTGAAAATGAGTAGGTTCCTAATAATGGGAGGGAAAAGGTGGCAGATGCACAGAAAACTACCGACATGCTGAACATCAGTCTTTCTCAGTTCATAGGCAATAAAAAAAGGGAAAAAAGTCACTGAAATTTGGAGGGAAAAAAAAAAGAAGCATTTTTTACATGTGAACACAGAGTGAGAGCTATTTTTTCAGCGAGGTATTATATGTCCACGCAGCGCACTCGGATGAGTGAAGAGAGTGTCTCAGCTCGTCAGATTTAAAACTGGCTGCGAAAAGTCTGCTAGAAGCGATGCACGCACTACCGCACCAAAGCTAACATATGGCAGTCACCCTCACAAACAACACATAACCTCACTGATTTGATTTGACGGCGGATACTCACGTGTGTTTAGTAAGTACGTTATATTTAAAGGCTTGAGAACATTGACATCATTTGTCTTTTTTGAGCGACGGCAAACCTCTGAAGCTTGATTCTTTAGCTGCTACCTACCAAACAGACACCTTTTTTTTCTTTTTGCTCTTTTTTTTTTTTGTTTTTCTTAGATGAGAAGCTACTTTGGTTCATATCTACTGGTTTCCTAGTTCATACAGTTAGAGTACTGGTGTTCTGAGAGGATTATGAAACGTACATAGTCAGTTCACTTAAGTAGCCATCTCTACTGAAAAAAGAAAAGCATGGAATTCCCTTTATAAGCGCTGCCGTTACAGATGCATTGATAATCGACTTTATTAAGTTTTTTTTTTTTCGTCATCTGTCACTCACTCTTTTTGCCTTTCTGACTAACTGGTCAGTGGCTTGGATGTGCCCAGTGCTTGCATTTAGAGTGCCAAGCACTTCTCCTACAGCTGATGCTCGTGTAAGAAGGCAGAAGTGCCTCCACTGGCAGAGCTCTGCGGGCTGGACGTGGCCGAGAAGCTGGCCAGCGGGATGACCTTCACAGGGTCCTCTTTCTTGCTGCAGTGTCTGTCCAGCGTATTGTAGAACTGGGGACGGTTGCCACCTTTGTCCAGATCATCTTTGGGCACCGACCGACCCAGGGTGTGACGGCCGTCCGCCTTGGCCCCGCGCGACGCCCAGCTCTGCTGAAAGCTGAAGGAGGGCAGGGTGGCAGTGCTGGACGTTTGGAATTGGGTCACCGCCGGGGGCATCCAGCAGCTGTCGGAATGTCCAAGGATTAGACATTCCTGGGTACAGGTCTCCGAAGCCTCGGCAAGCGCTTTCTGCAGGTTCACTTCAGTGGCTGTAGAGGAAAGACAGACAAATGAATACCTTCGAACACTCATTTGTTTCACATGATTTGAAAAAGCATGTCATGCTTTGCATTATGTCAAATGGACCAATACATTTGATCCAAAATTATATGGAGTAAAATCTAGCTCTAGTTTTCTAGAAAAACAGCTTTTTTTCCTATCTTCTGGCTCAAGGTTTTCTCACGACCGCAACGGCATGTAAGCTCAGACAAGCACCAAGCCCAGGAAAAAGAAAAGAAATAAATGGATAAAAAAATAAATAACAAATGGATAAATAAATAAATAAATAAATAAATAAATAAATCACGAAGCAAAAATCCTATTTCAGGGTTCTTGATATCCAAGGAAAGGAAGTGTGTGCTCAGGGAAGAGTTAATAAAATCAAGTTGTAGCTATCCAAAGCTGACCTGTAAATGTCAGCCTTTTAGAGAAATGAAAGGCAGCAATAAATGTTTAATTCATCTCATAATGAGAAAAACACCACCAGTACATTTAATTTGCACCGTATTCCCATAGTCATCAGTGTTTACCTGCAATATGCAGCAAAGTCCCTGTAGCTTAATTAAATTCTAAAAAAAATAGTCTCAGTTGTTTGTGGGGAGATTGGCTTTGCCATATTAAAGAATTAATGAACAGCTCTTGCAAACCATTTTTTATTTTAATCACTGTCATTGTGGCACACCTTGCATGGTTTGATCTTCCCCATATTTGATGAATTTGGTCAATTAAGGTAAATCAAATACAGAGCTCTTCAGAAAACAAAGCTTCACTTCTCTTCTCTTTACCCGCTTGTTAGCATATTTGACAACATGTAAGGCACAATGAACATAGCGATGGAGAACTATTTGATTTGAACAAAAGAAAAGAGCTGAAATTGGAGGCTCTTGAACATCTCTCCTCATTAAACCTGCCCCAACATCATACATGTGTCTAGGAAAAGGCCTCACTGGCAATAAAGCCTGTCAGCTCAGATAATTAGAATGTAAGGCGGTATTTCGGAACCGAGCCTGAGCCCAGTGGGCTTACATTTCTCAACCTGCTAAGAAAAGGCGAGCCTGGATGTCACATCAGTCCTGTAAGGTCTTCGTTTCAAGCTGTCATGTAGAAATAATTCATCATATTTGCATGAGTAAGAATGCTATCAATAATTGAACAGAAGCGGATCTCTGATTTCCCCCTGTTCTGTGTTTTTGCACGCTCTGGTGACTTTTATTTCCAACCGCCAGCCCGCCCGCTTAAAGATTTAATCATGTTCTACATTTTCCTTACAATCCAATAAGAACAGCGGAGGGCGCCTGAAAATAAAATGACATCATAATGTTCCCGAATCCATACGTATGCCGGTTGCATTGTGTATTGTGAACCGGAATGATCCTTCAGAAGCTCGATATGATCTATAAAAAGGACTTTCTTCTGACAGCCGGGCTGAGCAGCTCTGGAATGTACAGATGGGCGAGAGAAAGGGAGAGAGAGAGAGAGAGAGAGAGAGACAGAAAGAGAGTGATACAGACATGTGGCTGCATCCCCCTGGTCCTGCACTGTTTCCAGCCTGCCTCAGAGAATCAGTGCATAAATCAGCCGAGCGGTAAACGTGTCACCTTTCAGAGGGTCACTAACTTCATTAAGGAAAAATGATGCTGCTCACTCACTCTTCTGAGCAAGCAGAATAAAGCCCAGGCCACATCGCTGGCGGACTTCGCTGTAAATCACCTCCAAGCTGTTTTTGGAAATTGGAGGTGTCTTTCTGAGCCATTGGTCTTTTCAGAGGCAAACACATCACACCACAGTGGACCCACTCAGTCTAGAACAGCAAACACCCGCATGTTTGTTTTTATGTCTTGACAAGACATGAGGTCCAATAGGCCATAAGTATGTCATATATATATGTATATATAGATAGATAGATAGATAGATAGATAGATAGATAGATAGATAGCGATATTTAGACAGTGTGTTCTTGGTCTGCAGCAATGTTTGTGGTAAGTAGGTGGTACATATCAAGGTAACATCCACATGAATGACAGGACTCAAGGTTTCACTGCATAACATTGCCCAGAGCATCACACAGCCGTCTTCTGCACATGTATACTCTGTACACACTGCTAACATATCTTCCCCAACTAAGCAATTGCACATGTACTGACTCTCCACATCATATACAAGAAAACTGATGTACGTCACTCTGGATAAGAGCGTCAGCTAAATACCGTAAATGTAAATGTAAATGTAAAACAAAATTCATTAGACCAGGTCACCTGGCTATCATTGCTCTGATTCTGAGGCTCCCAATGTAAAGAGAGCATCAGAGAGTAGTTGGGAGTCAGCATGGGTACTCTGACCGGTCTGGGGCAACGCAGCCCTTTACACAGCAAACTACGAAGCGCCATGTGTTTTGATTTATTTTAACAGCCAGCATGAACATTTCCAGCTCTTCAGTGGGACTGAACTAGATGATTGACTGAGTGGTCGCAGCCTAATAAACGTTATTCACTTATGTTATCCACGTGTCAGTGGTCGTATGTGTGATTGGTATATATATTTACATATACAGTATTATGTATATGTGTGTGCAATTGTGCATAATAAGCAAAACCCTGAACCTAGAAAACCAGAAAGTGATGTTGTAATAGCCCTTTACCTTAGGTTACCTTGTCTTGGGTCTCCTTACATAGTCAGATCATGAAAGTGTATGAAAACAAACACACACGCACACACAGAATCGGAGCCTGTGGCTCTGCTCGCCACTCTGCCGACACCTTTTTGTGCATTTGCCCGTGAGCCGGGGCAGCCCTCCCGCATGGAGGCACCAACGATCAGCACAAAGAGCACGAGCTCATGTGTAATTATATAATGCATGAAAGGTGTTTTTTTGGTGCCGCGGTGCTTTTCCCGCACGCTCGCGATCTGAACGGAGGCGCAGCGCGAGTTGTCAGTGACACTGTGTCAACAGCCAGGAGTGCTACTATTTTTTGCATGTGATATTTCACATTAAACAGCTCCAAAAGATGTAGTCGGTATCGGTTTCCACTCCACGGGGACTAGCATTGCTTGACTGATGTGGGTGACAGTGCTGAATTCTTTCGTCAGCCAGAGGCAAGCAGCTCACTCTGATGCTGTTTAAGTGCCTTTTGTATTCAGGGGGAATCGCTACTCTCCTGCAGAGCTTTTTTCCAGAAAAAAAGGGAAAAGAGAAAGAAAGAAAAGGGATCATACCACACGCACATAGCAGACACACACATTTGAAAGCGCACCCCCCACAAACACGTGTATTTTCAGCAATTTTTTTTCTCCTCAATGCAAAGACCTCCCGCTGATGATTCGAAAACCTGGACGTTGTGTACAATACATATAATCTATAGTACGGGACAACATCGTCTAAAATGTCAGTCCTATTTACTCTAGGCAAGATGAGAGCTAGAACAGCCCATATTTAGTCTACTCAGCTACATTGTGTGGACTGGAGTGTAGTAGATTGCGACATTTTGTAAAATGACCAGTTGTTATTGATTGAGGCCTTGGCTGATTCAGACTCGTAATTACAGCAGCACAAACGCTTGGAGATGTTTTTCATCTCCCCCTCTCTGCAAACAGTTTTCAACTCCTCGACTTCTCTGAAGGTAAACTCACGGTCATCTAATCAGATCGCCCTATTGCCTTATTTTAAAGGTCCGGTATTTTAGTCCCATTTTAATGCTTTATGCTCATTTCAAGAGAAAAAATATCAATACAGATTTCACTTGTATAACAGAATACGTGTCTTGAATCTTAAATGTTGAAGCTTGAATGTGGTTTCTGACCCTATGGCCTCGTTTACACTGTCAGTTAAATGTGACCCAATTCTGATTTTTTGCTCATATGTGGCACAGATCGGATCTGTTCCATGACAGTGTAAACAGGAAAAAAACACACGCATTCGGATATGATGAGATCGGTTTCAGGCCTCGTTCATATGTGGAAATAAATCAGCTATAAATCAGATATGTGCAGATGCGACTGTCGTGTAAACAGGCAGATCGGATTTTCCTAGGCATTGCGTTCTGTATGTCATTAACATTAAATCACTGACTATCAGGCACACTGATGCGCTGCTGATCCTAAACAGATGCGCCAATGTGTGATAGCCCGCACCTGTTGCAAGCCACCAGAGAGCGACCCCAAGGCGCATCTGCAAAGGGATGTCCGGCAAAATGTCGAGTCATTGTAAGAGAGGACAAACGTTGACACAGCAAATCGAAAGTTGGCTCATTCTAAAATTTCGAACCCACTGCTCCTCGCTAAAACCCGCCACAATCCTGAGATCTCTCACGCACCCAGGCGTTCCTCTGAACGGTCGAGGCCCTAATAACTGAAACAAATGCGCAGGGTGCAATAATCACCCTTTTCCTTCTTCTCCGCCTCAAAATCATGCCGTTATTTGGCGAATTTTGCAAATATATCGCAGAGCTAGCATTAAGCATTTCGCGTTCGTCCATCTCGGCTACTGTATGGTGTAACAACCCCCCTTTGCTATAGCAAGTGTAAACAAGCGAATCGGATATGGGTCACAATAAAAAAAAAAAAAACGTGTAAAAAAAATCAGAGATAGGCAACGAATCAGAATTGAGCATCAAGACCTGCAGTGTAAACAAGGCCTAAATGACATAATCGTTGTGTGATAATTTAAGCCTGCAGTTTGCTAAATTGGTGATTGGCTATTTTTTTCTTGTATCTGGTATAAAACAAAAAAAAAATTTTAAACACTGATCATGTTTTTCAAAACAATAAGGGAAATTTGGTGTTCCATGAAATTGACCCTGTCAGTAATTTCAAATGTATTTATATAGAAAGTGTCCTGACTCAGAACATCACCAACAGGTTTGGGAACAGCAGTGTACAGGACATTAAGGGACTACAGAGAGTGACCTGGGTGGTGGAACACAGCACCAGATCAGCTCTACCATCTCTGCAGGACATTTATATCAGGAGATGCAGGCTCTGAGCAACCAGGATCAACTCAGTAACTGTCTGTTTGAACAGCTGAAATCAGGCAAAGGCTACAGAATTATTACGGCCAGAACAGAGGAGGCTCTGGAGGAGCTTTTATGCTCAAGCCAGTACAGGACATCATAACTTAAATCTGGACTCTACCTCACTGTATCTCACCTATAGTCTATTACTTATGTCTGTATACATCAACACTGCACTTTATAGAATGTGCTGTTTCCTTTATAATATATACGTAATTTTTTACTTTTTTTTTTCTTTAACTTTTCCGTTATCTTTAAAGCACAGCCTTGTGGACATTTCAGGGGCACATTTCAATACATAGTTCACATTATGTACTTGTATAACAGTATAGGAAACTAAAAAGAATCTTACATCATAGCGGTTTGAATGTGGTTTCTGAAACAGTTTGACACAATTTTTGATTCTAATGTGTGATCATTTAAGCGCACAATGCTAATCTGGTGATTAGCTATTTCTGTTGTATCTGGTGTAAAACTGGTGTAAAAAACATTTTGAGTACAGAGCTACTTCTTTTTCGGTTTTTAAATGACTTAAACATTTATATCTGAAAGAAGAATGCAATTTTATCCTGTGTTGAAACCAGCCAGGCTGCATTAAACAAGCCTACACAGTAAAAAAGATCTGCCCAGCAATACAGTGGGTGGACAAGAAAAAAAACAACATCCACAATTGCATAGCCTGAGATGTGGCAACAGCTTATGGTGGCATTTGTGTCACAGAAAATGGCAATAAATATGTTACCTGACAGTAGGCCACTCCTAACTTAACACTGATGAGGCAGGAAGACACTGTGTTTGGACGCAAAAGGCAGGCTAAAGTCAAACCATAAACACAGATGACACTTGGTGACAGAGCCATTCAGCAGAGCGGCACGACCTGGATGCCTCTTGATGGGATTTACATGAAGGATAGGAGAGGGATGATTACTCAAGTCATTATGGTAGCATGTGCATACCCATTACTACCAATTACAGGGCTAATTGCATAAATATATAACATCATTACTTTTTTTCTAAAGCTATCTGGTTGGGAAGAGAGCTCAGGCACCCTAAGGTGTGCTGTATAGTTGTACATAAATGAGCAATGGAAAAAAACACAATGTCATAAAAGTGAAATGCAATAAGCTACGCCTTGTATTTACTTTAATCACGCAGTGCACAAACATCCTTTAGTCAATGGCAGTGTCAGCCATGGCAGGTAGCAGGTTTACAAATAGTAGAAATCGCTTGAATCAAAGCATTGTAGTGAACATGTCTGAGTTTTGAGCAAATGATCTTTGAAAATCTAAAACGACGTGGGATTTTAACAGGTTGCTGCATGCTTGACATGTTTTCAAGGACATTGCTTTTAAGATGCAAATAAGCTAGAAATGACTCTTCATAAAATTTATGAAGCCAGAAGACACCAGTGGTGTGTGGGCACATTCTGCTATTTCCCCGCTGCCATTAAAATGCTGGAGCTGTTGACAGTTCATGGAACAAATTCCATGAACCAAAGCATGTGGCAATGGTCTGTGGTTTAATTGGTTGTCTTCATGTCCACTTCAGCAAAGAGACAGACAGACAGACAGACAGACAGACAGACAGATAGATAGATGGACAAACAGAGAAATATATATATATATATATATATATAGAGAGAGAGAGAGAGAGAGAGAGGAATAGATGGGCAGACAGAATGAAAGACAGATAGAGGGACAGATAGACAGGCGGGCAGAGAGACAGAATGACAGACAGACAGACAGATAGACAGATAGATGATAGCTAGATGGATAGATAGATAGAAGGATGGATGGATGGATGGATGGATGGATGGATGGATGGATGGATGGATGGATGGATGGACGGATGGATGGATGGATGGATGGATG
>JBBPDB010000032.1:5859539-5884830 GCA_037974465.1 Brachypetersius altus | reverse complement strand
AATCGGAGCAGAAACAAAGGTGTTGCGTTTATATTTTTGTTGAGTGTATATATATATATATATATATATATATATATATAGAGGAATAGATGGGCAGACAGAATGAAAGACAGATAGAGGGACAGATAGACAGGCAGGCAGACAGATAGACAGATAGATGATAGCTAGATGATAGCTAGATAGAAGGATGGATGGATGGATGGATGGATGGATGGATGGATGGATGGATGGATGGATAGATAGATAGATTGAATGATTGATTGATTGATTGATTGATTGATAGATTGATTGATAGACAGATAGATAAATGCAGGAAGGCAAACAGACGGAATGACAGACAGAAAGATTGTAGATACAGGGAAAACCAGACAATAATACAAATAAACAGACAGGAAAGTTTTTAGGCAAAGTTAATGGCATTATAGTTTTATCATCAATTAATCTCTGATCAGCTGGAATTTAAGCTCAAAGCAATGAGCTCAAACATGGCAAAGCCTACTGTGTGGATGAAAAAGCCAAAAATGGAAATATACTGCACGTGAGTATCCAAGCATGTTTACACATGTACCCGAGCAGCTGTGATCAGATGTGAAAGAAAAAGCCAACACAGACAGGATAGCGGCCATAAAAGATGCCATGCTGTCAACCAGTGAAATCAGAAAGGAAATAACTGAGTTTGTAATTACATGGACTGTCGTTTTATTACACCCCGACTCTGCCTCTGCATCTGGATTGGCAAATGGATGATCATTAATAATAATGAAGCCATTTAACCCCATGGGCCTTTTACAAGGGGAAAGATGCCATTTTTCACTCGGAGGCTGGACGTGACCATCAGGTGGAAGAAGAGGCCTACTTTTCATTCTCCCAAAGCCAGCCTGAAAGGCCACCTACTGCCGGCCGGATGCATTTCATCACAATCCCGCTCCGGCTCTGCTGCCATATTTCATCAGAGGTTACAGAAGATTTATACGTTTTACTTTAGATGTAGGGATTCGTGCGATTTCTCATTAGATATTCATGAAGCCTTGAATGTATAAATGTACAGTAACATCTAAAACATGACACGTGTGGCACACATAAATTACGAGTACGGGCCAAAGGCACATAATACACCCACAGCGGAAATATTTTACAGAGATGCCAGGCTTCATGCCGTTGACAACAGATTTCACACAGTTATGGGAGAATTTCAACAGCCTTTGCTGCTTCACAGTCCCAAGTGAAGTCATTGCCTTTCTGGAGTGCTCTGGGTATTAGGAGTAACTTTCTCTGACAAAATCGATGTGCTACAGAGGCTACCTTGCCCTTGCCCAGACAGCATCAAGAATTTTGTTACAGTTCTAAGTATTCCTACAAAAACAAAACAAATCAAAACACTCTGAGATTCAGAACAGTAGGTTGCAGTGCTCTGAGATGTGTGAAGAAACTCGTACGCTATCATTAGCAAAATGACTAAAATGCGATTCTGACTTGCTATCCATGTGCAATTCAGCGAGGCAGACTACAGCAGTGCTGAGGAACACAGTTTTGAATAATGTTCCCCCACATGCATACACATCCTGCCATCTGTTACTGTTTAGTGAAGAAAGGCCAAGGCAAAAACAGCAGGGCAATACATGTGTGCTTTCTGTACTTGAATGAATTGTCTAAATCTGTCACCAAATCTGTTGACAGAATGTCTCCCTATGAAAGAGGGCGGCTTAAAAAGGGATGCTGCTCGCTTAAAGCACAATTACAGACTCCTGGAAACAGTTCAGACCACGCTGGGCCTCGCGACACCCCAATTATTAAGCATCTTTTTGACCTGTGTGACAAATCCAATTTACAGTGGGGGCTTATTCCAAATCAATGTAGGCGGTACACCACACTATTTCTGCAACCTGTAGAAAACGTCATATGCTGTACTACGCGTTGCATTACATAATGAACTGTTGCACTAATTAAAGTAACAATGCATACTGGAGCTTCTGATCGTTCAATTCAAAGCAGCTAAATCTACGCGAACAAAGTAAATTAAACGGTGAATGTTAATGTCTTTAAGGAACTCACGCCTGCCACCTGTGAAGCTTGAGGGCTAAGTATAAGTGTAAGAGTGCAAAAGCGTCCTTTCATACCTGCCACTCAAAAGCAGGTTAGCTAATACATTTTAGGTCTACTTATAAGATATGCTTCTTGAGGATCTGCTCTTTTGGAATTGCTAAATAAATAAACAAGACAACAAATGTGCTAGTGAACTGTCTGCACTTTCAATGTCATTGTAAAACCAAACACATTGTCATGTTTAGAGCTCAGGGGGGCTGTAAGCTTTTTGCAGCTATTAAAGGTGCAAAGCATTTGAAATGCACAAATCTAAACATGCAGTCAGTGGGCTGTGCGAATGGTAAAATAGACAATATAATGCATGGCAAAGGCGTGTAACACATTCAACTGATCATTCCAGCAACTGGAATGACACAACTATAGAATGTTTTGGTTATACTGTCTGATATTTACCTCAACTTCAATCTGTCACTGTTGACTGTAGTCTGTTGATTTTGGGGTAGTTGATGATTGGGAGAACTGAGTAGTGCCGAAGGGGCATGGATGTTTTGCCCCCTGATTGAGTGTCAGACCAATCAGAGTACATCAAACCTGTCTATCAGGATATATCAAATGTGTGGGCATAATCTAGTAGTGTATACTGATCAACAGCTCAGTCACAATAAATCCTACCCCACCTACAGAAAACTGGTGACATGAAAAACACAAACAAATAATGAAAACTGGTGAACAGACGTGTGTGTGTGCAGTAAGCCTTTCAATGAATTGGGTTTTTGATGGGAGTGCCTGTATAACAAATGATATATGTCCCCAATATGTTTTACAATGTTAGCCAAAATGCAGAGAAAATCATTTTTTGCTTCTCCTGGTAAAAGTGTGCTAGCTTGGTTAGATTCAGCACCAACTGAAAAGTTGTTTAGAGCTTGGTTTCAATAAACAGAGCAGAAAGATACTGTCTCAGAAAACGCCCTTGACCAGCTGAGTGACCGTTGCTAGGCTGCGCTCACGGCGTTCTTGCACAGGCTGGTTTTGAAAAGGTTCAGTTGGTCTTGTGCTGTTCATCCCCACGCTAATGTGTTTGATGCAGATGAACTGTCCGGCTGTTTTTTCTTGTGTTTTCATCAAGCGCATTTCATGAACCATGAACTCACACTCGCTTAAGTTTCTCAGGCTTAAAGTTCTCTACAAGCGAGAGCTATTAGCACTCACATTAGCATTTGTGTGCATCTTTAGAATTGAGAAGCGCGTCTAAAGAATTTTCACAAAAAAATAAGGAAATTCAATGAGGGATATTCATTCAGCTGGGTTTTGGAAGTCCAAAGGCAAATAAGAAGATGGGGAGTGTGGAAGAGAATCAGAGACTCCACATGAATAGGGCACAAGAACAGGCTCCAATATGAGACTGGGCCACTGTGTTAAAATGATGAATAATGGCACCACCCTCCCAGCTGGCAAAACCACCCCACACCACTGCCTAGGAATTAAGCCAAATCGGGGGGAAACCCTACATTGCTAACAAAAAAAAAGACCTTTTTTGGGCAAATTAGTCAATCTAAAATATCCAGAAAGACTAACATTTGTGCCATTTTATTATCTTGGAAATTATATCAGTAGTACTACATTACACTGTATGTTCTTGTGTCACAGTTCAAATTCTCCTTCTGCTTACACTCTATTAAGACTAGTCAAAAGATTGACACACAAAGTAAAGATAGCATTTAGAAACATAGTGTTGGCCCAGAAATACATAAACTGAAAGGGAAACCATTCCCTTCCAACTGCTACCAGCATTTTTTTCACTCAGCACTGCCAAGACTGAAACTTAAAGATGAGCCCAGGATGGTTGGAGAACACTCTCCAGGAACACAGTCTGAGTTCAACAAAGAGTATACAGTCTTAGTGGAGTTTCCTTTACAGACGTCAGGGTTAGATGACAACTGGCACTGATATCTGTTTCATATTTCATATTGTCACATTGCATGTCTTTTTTTCCATCCAAATGCTCTAGAGTAGTAATACTGACAGATTAAACACTTATGTTATTACTGACAATTCGTTATTACTAGCGTTAACAACAGAACATACCAGCTGAGGGCTGTGCTGTGTAGTCATGGTCCATAGGGCCACTGAGTACGTTTTCTACAGCCACCAGCTCCAGCGAATGAACATCTGCTCCTTGCCGAATGCTTGCCCTCTCAAATGCCGACAGCCTTTGAGGGGGAACATGAAGTCTGTTCCATTGAAAGTGGCCAGAAACAACACCGAATTTCAAACGGGAGCTACCTTCATTGTGATCTGCAGAAGGGAAACGCTGACTGCACGCAAAAGTTCGACCAAATGTATTCCTTCATCCTTCTTAATTGCACAAACCCATTTTGAACTCTGGGAAGTAACTGAAAGGAAGGTAGGGATGTTTTTGCTTGGGTCTTTACATTTGGATACACTACAAAAGCATTTGTTCCTGCACTCGGTGATCGCTGTTGCTCAGTTGCTGGAGTAACCTGGCAACGAGGACTTGTGGAAGACTGTGAAGAGGGCCTATTGCTTTTGCATTGAAAACCGTTATACAGTAATCCCCCGCTTTTCGCAGGGGTTACGTTCCAAGAGCACCTGTGTATATTGAAAAACTGCGTTGTTGTGGTTTGGTAAAAAAAATGCCCCAAAATGCCTGAAAAGTGTTCTGCACCTAATTTTAAACTCAGTTTAATGCATTACTCTTAAAGAAAATAAATGTAAAGGTAAATAAATAATCAGAAAACTTCATTGCTGAAAAAACTGTTAGCATTAGCAGTTAGCATTAGCAGCATGCAAAGACTCATACACAAAAGAAACATTGAAATAACTTTCTCTGCTCACATGTTGAGACAGAGCACAGCTTACTAATGCTAAATAAACTGAGATAACTGTTGAGATAACATTAAAATTAAAAAAGAACACAGAGCAGTCACGCTGCAGCCGGCTTCTTCTTCTTCGTTTTTATGGCGGTTGACAACTGTAGAGTTGGGTTCTAAAATAAAAAAATATTTGTAGTTTCTGCCGTATTGTGGGGATTTCTGCATAAAACTATGAGTTTGGTTCTAAAAAAAATCTGCGTGTGACTGAATCCGTGGCTCTTGATCTGCATAAAACTGTGGGATTACTGTACTTGCTATCAATATCAAAATTCTAAATCATGGTCCCTGTTGAACATCCCATTGTCCCTTCATTACTCACACTGACTAAAAGCCATTTCACTTGGTGAGGCACACATACTCTGTTTATGAAGTCTCATGAAGGTGGTATATTCAAGATAAGACATACGTTTTTCAACTGTACTCTATAGTATGTCACACTAGGCAGCTTATCGTTGTGTTACACCGCATTTTTCAGCCACTGTGCAGCAGACTATAATAAGTGGGTAGTATCAAGATGGCAGTCAATTTCATAATCTGGTGGACATGATGTATGCACACTGCGTGTTGGCTTGAGTGTCTTGATGGGTTTCTCACTATGGTAGAAATTAAAGAACATATTTCTGGAGCGGAGCAGAGAAAAGGTGATTCATTCGACAGAGGAGGACACACTTTAATTTGTTGCAGTTGCGGTGACAGATTAACAGTGGAAAGTGAGATGGCCCCACGTTGCGCATATATCAGCAGCGCTTCAGCCTCGCACCTTTTTCTTGCTTGCACCCCCCCCCCCCTCCCTGTCACCTCCCCTTTCGCTCGTTTTCTTTCTCTTTTTCTGTCCATGTTGCGCTTGACCCGACGTAGCCGAAAGTAATTGCGGGCCGAAAACAACATTTAATGATTACTTTATCTGAGTCCAAAGAGAGAGAAGTCACAGGCGGGCACTTCTAACAAAAGAGGCGGGCTTTTTTTCTCTTTTTTCTGTCGTCTCGCCCGTTCTCGCACAACAAAGAATATTATTGACTCAGCCGAGATTAAAACACCAAAACAAATAATGGAACAAAAATCAAGGACAAAGTGCAGGAGGAAGAAAGCGTCCCAGAACACGTCGGGTCAGCCGCTCTCTTCTCCCGTCCCTTTTGTTAGCGTTGATTAAAAACACGCACCAGCTAACAGATTTGATTTCTCACCTAGATATAAATAAATATATCCTCCTCTGACCTGCCACTCGAAAAATAAGCCGTTGATATATTGTCTTTACATGCATACTCCTTTCTATGCATACTGGATGGGAATGAAAAAGTAAATGAAATGTATTTTTTTTTCTTTGCCTTTCGATTGCAAGGAGAAAGGCGGAAAAAAAACGGTTGGGCCGCCGCACTCCGTCTCTGTCTTCCAACTACTTGACTTTTTTTTTTTTTCCCTCTCTTTTTTCCAGCCGGCTCCCGTGGGCTGATGGGCCTGATTGCGGTGTGTTCATTATGTCTGATGGCCCCTGCTTCTCCTCTCTCCTCTCCTCCGCTTAGGCCTCCCCTCCATTAGGGGACCGGAGGAGGGGGCGGCAGCATCAACACAATCAGCACTGCCCAAACACACAGCATGCGCTGAATAGAGGAGAGGTGCAAACACCATAACAATCAGCAATCAGCACTGATCATGATAATAACACAGAGAGTGCTACAAGATCCATGCTGCGCTTTCCCTGCTTGCCAAGAGCCGTTATTGTATTGATAGGTCGGCGTGCGAAGAGAAGTAATAAATTCGGTCGTAATGTGAAAGGTAAAAAAAAAAAAAGAAAAGAAAGAAATGAATAAGTAAATACACACACAAATAAATAAATAAATAAATAAATAAATAAATAGCCAGACACCTTGCTTTTAAAAGTAAAAGAAGGGATTCCATATGCAGGTGGAAATTTGACAGCCAAGTGAACCGTTCAGGGCATAATGCTTTTTGAGATCTAAGAGGAAGGAAACAATTTCTTGGGGGGCAAAATATCCACCTTGTATACTGAGAGGGTGCTCTTATGAAGAGATAACAAAGATGGATGGAGCAATATGTGTGAGAGATTAAGGGGGAGCTGTGAAGGCAAGGGCACTGACAGAGCCATGCACTGCCTGTTCGCAAACCCACTCACCATTCATATCAGCTGTTTGTAAAGCCGGGATGTTCTCTATGGTGGCCGGTTTCAACTCGGTCAGCAAAGGAAGCTCGCACAAATACGCACTCAGAGCTGGCAAAAAAAGAAAAAAAAGGAAAAAAAAAACGAGAAAATAGGCTATGCAGTATCGCCCATTCGCCCGGGCTGGCCAGCGCGCCCTTTGATACAATAAAAAATATCAAGAGTTTCCGTGCTAAGAAGGGAGAAAATAGACCAAAGCCATGCTTATATCAAATGCATGCACCGCGTTTTCATGTCACATGCGAACGCGTCGGTTTGAACCACTTTCAAATTATACTCTGAGAAGAACGGAAAGCGAAGTGCCCCTGCAGTAGGCCTTTAACCGGCAGAGAAGTCCATAGCTATCCCCGGCGAGTTTCTCAGGGCGAGGTGAAAGAATAAACTATGCCTCTGGATATGTAATATATCTGTTAGTCACTTGTGATTTGTTCTCGTTCCCTTAGCCATATATTTTGGTAACTACTTCTATGGTCAGGCAGATAGTGAGTACATGGCCTCAAAGGAGGCAATCTTTCAAGCCTTCACTGGCAGGACGGAAAGCCAGTTGCCACGGCCTCTTCATTGTCTCGGAAAGCGAATGCCTCTGAAAGGCATGGATTGTTTTGCGCGGTGAAGCGAGTGAGACGCAGCCTGCTAATAGACTGTTAAAAAATTTGATTACTGTAAAACTTGTTTATTTGTGTTTGCGTGATATTCTTGAGGGCAATGTACTTGCTAAGAGCTAAGTATAACCTGAGCGCCCCCCCCCCCTCCCCTTTCTCACCGAGAAGCTTTGTGCATTTTCAGGCGTAACTTTGATGAAGTTCGAATCGTGTTACCAGTCGCATTGTTTCACAAGGATTACACCTGGATTGATGTGCAAATCATTTGGCTGTGCTTCTGTGGCAAAGAAGATTGAGGAGCAGATCTTCCACGATGGCTTAACATACCATGTGGCAGTCGCAGTCAATGCACTGAATTATTAAAGGTGGTCCAGGATATCCCACAGGAAATGGGGGAAAAAATAGCTATAAATCTAATCGTGGTAAAAAAGAATATTTTTCACCAAAGTTGTAAAACTGTCATAAAACGTTAGCATTGCTGCTTCTTCTCTCCCTTACAGAGGACAGCCGCGCGTTCACCTTATTATAAATAAAGGGAACGCACTCCTCCTTCCTCTTGAAGCTTTTATTGCATGTCTCTTCTGGGGCTCCAGAGAATACAAACGCTTTCAGGTAGAGTTGTGTAATACATGAGGAGTTTTGTGCCGAGTTGCTGTAGATGCATTTTTTACCAATTGTGGATGTAAAAAGGTTTGAAAAGAGTAGAGGTTGATGCATAATACAAACACATTATTATTTCTCTAACCCATGTAGTATTTATCACGTTATAGATGCGTAAAGCCCACACTCGTCAACATCGATATGAAAACGTGTTTTTTAAGTGTGTTGGAACAAAACTTTTCATCTTCTTTCTTATCCTATATTGTGACATTTTACAGAGGCGTGGTGTACTGTATACAAACGAGCCTCTAGCCAATCATTTCACTGTGTGCTGTGACCATCGTTACCAATCACAGATGCTCTTTCTGTGTTTGAATAAATCGAGGCATTCACATGACATGACCGTTCTGACTTGTCCTCAAATCCTTTCACACGTGTTTTCAAATGTGGTGGTCTTCACATTATAAAAAATGTGTTTCTTGAACTTTTTGATATATCTTAAACTGAGACCCACATTATAAGCTTCTTTGAAACATCCTTAAAAAGAACTTCCCCAAAACATTTAAAGAAATCCCTTTTAAAGCCCCCAAAACGTTTCACCAGGGTTTTATCTGAGGGGTGTCAGGCACTTCTGTAACTTTAAAAAGGGAAATAAATCAGAATCATTTGACTGTAATCTCTGCTATGTCACTTGATTGACCTGCTGTAATCTCTCATCATTTTATTCACTTTCACTTTGTTTTTTTTTTTAGACTGGCAGAAAACGAATCACTCCACCAACAGCCTTGGGGTTTTCAGGTTGTTGGCAAACTTTTTTCATGTTGACGTTGTTCAAATATCTGACAGTACTTGCACTGCTGAATAAAGATACACAAGCAAAGACACACACACACACACACAAACACACATACACGTGTGTCATCTATCCCCATACACACTCATGTGTTTTGCTCACCCATGTTAACATGTATGAATAAAAATAATAAAGTGAAAAATTACAAACATGAAAACCAACCGTTCAATAAATAATGCAAGTTTGACCTTCTGCCTGGACCATGGTGCAACACAAGAGTGGACCCCATGGACTGTGGACAGGACTACATACAGTACAAAAATGAACACAATGCAACAATACAAGACAAGACAGGATACACTGCAGCTGACAATAAGTACTAAGTGTGAATAAATATACTATTGAACTCGATACTATGTTTAAGGGTAGAGTAATTAAAGGTGCAAAATGCAAATAATAGTTATAGCGTAAGGAATAAATTGCCAAACTAACAAAACTATATATGTTTCAGAAGGAATAGCACGGCCTGACTTTTTGCTTGTTTTGTTGTTTTGAGGAATAAAGTGTAAGTGTGAAAGAGCTCAGTTCAGGGTGTGTCTGCATGTGAGAAGTACAGTTCCACATGTATCGGGAGACATGTTGCAATCGCAATAGGTAGCAGTATCACTGCATTACAATATGATAAATGAACTAATGAGTTCATCTCACCCTTTTAACACACCCCCTTATCTATTGCCAAGGTGATAATTAGCTCTACTCGGAGAATATCTTCCAATTAGTACAATGTGTATCACAAAAACTTCAAATCTGACTAATTCGTTATCATACATTTGTTCACTCTTGCAAAATGATTTCTTAATAGTTGACTTGGACATGCTTTTGCAGAATGCAGGGTGTCTTTAAACTTTAAAAATAGGCTTTGCACGCTCAAACCCGTTTCACACTACAAACTGAAACGCCTCGTTTACAGAAAGGTTCTTCAGGAAACGTGGTTCTTCAGCAAATGTGGTTCTTCAATGGTATCGCTCCATAGAACCCTCGCACCCCAGAGTTTCATTACCTGGCAGTACAACAAAGTGCACCGCTAGACTTGAACTAAACACGTTTGGTGAAATAGCCACAAGCGCAGAAAAAGTCGACTAATTCGGTGCGCGTTCGTCCAGTTACAGAAGGATAAATGAAGGAAACGAACTCTGTAATCACTAGCAGAACTGTAAAACCTATGGATGTTGCAAACTCATACTGGGTTAAAATCTTAGATGTCACTAGAAATCACTTAAAACTAGGTTAATTTTTATTCCATTTTTAATCTTCAGTATTATTTCTTAATAGTTGACTTGGACATGCTTTTGCAGAATGCAGGGTGTCTTTAAACTTTAAAAATAGGCTTTGCACGTTCAAACCCGTTTCACACTACAAACTGAAACGCCTCGTTTACAGAAAGGTTCTTCAGGAAACCAAGTGTGGTTCTTCAATGGTACCGCTCCAAAGAACCCTCGTTGGCACCTTTACTTTTGAGAGAGTATGGTAATGATCACAGCTCATCAAAAAGACCCCAAAAGATGGGTATCTCTGACAGAGCGGAGTTACTGTATATTTCCCTTTGAATGTATTTGATGTGCCCACACTGCAGACAGCTGCAAAGCTCTGTCCCCATAGACGTTTTTTTTTTTTTTTCCCTTTTTCTCCACTGTCTCTCTTCAACTCTCCACTGTCTGCCTGCCAGAAGCCTGTCACCACTACTGCTGCAACTCCATGATGCTGGGCTTAAAATAAATACACACTGTAGGATAGGAAAGAGGAGAAAATAAAAACAGATGCTGATTTCTCAAATATAATCACAGAATATGCGACCTGCGTAAGCTCCATCCTTCTGAGAGCTCTATCAATGCAAGGTGCACACATTTATCCCTCACGACACGAACTCTCTCACACACACACACACACGCATGCATACACACTCGTGTACACTGTCTGGCAACAAATGTAGCAGACAAGTGGATGAAAAATATTTCAGTTTTTTTTTTTTCTCCTCATGCGAGCAATCAATGCAAGAGCGGTGCCAGGGGCACTTACCGAGAGATGTTGAAGAATTTCAGCAGCAGAGAGTGAAATGGCTTTTTACAGGACCACAGTAACAACAGGAACTAATAGGCAGCCCCCAGAACCTCAGTTACTAAGAAAGTGACATAAAACACGCCTTTTTGTTGTTTTTGTGTCGTATTTTTTTTTGTTCTGTTTGCATTATCCTAAAGACCTTATAAAGTTAAAGGACTACTTGAGTCGGATTAGTTTAACCAGAGGAAATCCTCTAATGTTGTTTATAAGGGATTTTGACTGTGTACAGGATAAAGAATCTGTGTAATGTCCCCAAATTACTGCTCAGATTGAAACCTCACACCCCAGAGTTTCATTACCTGGCAGGATTAATGACAATAACAACAAAGTGCACCGCTAGACTTGAACTATCCTGCTAACTGAGAAAACACGTTTGGTGAAATAGCCACAAGCGCAGAAAAGGTCGACTATTTCGGTGCGCGTTCGTCCAGTTACAGAAGGAAACTAACTCTGTAATCACTAGCAGAACTGTAAAACCTATGGATGTTGCAAACGCATACTGGGTTAAAATTATAGATGTCACTAGAAATCACTGAAAACTCTAGGTTTATTATTATTCAGTAACTAATTTTTAGTATCTTCTATGAAACTAGTACATCGAATGTATTGTTATAAGAAAGAGGAAGAGTGTGCTTGCTTAAACATTAACTTTCAGGGCAACAACAGGTAAAGTTAATCTGGCTCCGACAGGGCTTCTTTCGCATTGCCATTAGTTGTGGTTCTTAATTGTGCCTCGAAAAATGTATACAATAAAACCCCAAAATGCTAAAATAACAGAAAATAGGAAGAAGATTTGGTGAGGCGGCGTGGTGCAACCCCCGGCCAGCAGTAACAATGCTAAGACTGCTGTTTGATGTTTTTTTCCTCTTGTTTGGCTTCTAGGCCGAGGACAACAGGGGAAGCTGGAGGAAGCAGCACTGTACCTCCCTTATAAATAAAGGATATTCGAATCTTTCCCTTTCTCTCGGTATTTCAGACACAACACCACACCTTGCCTGGACTCAATTACTACCTGATACCTTTCAAAAACAGAGCTCAAATATAGTTTGTATTGATGCGTCTAAGCACCCGCGCTGAAAGCCTTAACCTCAAATGGTCCTCTATTGTGTTCTTAGGACATGTCAATGGTGATGGAGGGCACACATTATCTAGCTTGGCGTGTGTTTTCATAAGTCTTTATAGTGATTGCTCATCAGCAGCGAGTTGTAGAGCAGCCAAGGTGTGTGCTTTGAGAAGCAGAAACATTATATAAATACGGCATGAAAAATCAATAGGAGCGATCTCCAAAGGAGCGAACGCACCGGGTTCCAGGAAAAGACAAACAGCTGCGATGCAGAGAGCTCCAAATGCCAGGACATCCAGGGAGTGAGAAGAATTGGAAATAGCCACAGGGCTGCGCTCAATAGACTGCCCAAAACCTATTGACTCCACAGCCTTGAATTTTTCGCGTCTCGCCTGAGGTAACCACTACCAAATCTTAACGAGGTACGCAGCGGGTTTGTGTACATATATCCAGACCTAAAGCAGGCCTAGCCATTAGTTCTACTTTGGCCCGAGGATTCTAGAGGTGGAGGCTGGAGGTGTCATCCAGTCTGGGCTTATTTTTCCCTTTCTCTCATAACCCTCTGTCTGTCACATTTCATGGTTGGCATCTCTTACAGCTGTAATGTCAGGACCCATTAGTGTGGCGTGCTGATGGCACGGAAAAGACAGAAACTCCACAGACCAAATGTCAGAGACTTTTGTCATCGTGTTGCACGGCCAGACTTCTGGCTCAGTGTCGCTGTTTGTTGTCAAAGCCCATTCTGTGGCTTCTCTCCCCAGTCTGCTCAACAAAATTCAGGGCTGATACTGATACTATATGTATGTTAATGTTGTCTCCTGTAGTTCTGCAGCCCAAGACAATATGCTCACACAATAACTGTCTACAGGCATGGGGAAGCAGGCTAGGAATCTGGACAGGTGGCTGTTTCATTCCCATTGCATTCATTATTCCTCGGGATTTGTAGCCGTGGCATGAGGAAGAAGCCAGGGCTTTAAATCAGAGCTAAGATTAGTTAGCCACTGGTCAGTGTGAGGGGCTGAGAGCGCACTCCAGTCCGTAATATTCAAGGTGATCCTTTCATAATTCTCACTTTCCAGACCCTCTGCTTCCCACTCTAATATTTGATAATTAGGTGAACCCATCAGGTAGACAATTTCATTTTCAATTAAAACTCCTCTCCCCTCGTGACCTTGAGAATAACAGGGGATTGCTCTATATAGACCAGTGCTTAGCATGGACATTTCAGGGGCCATTTAAAAATACATTTTAATTTAAGCCGGACCCCTCAGCATCTGATCTTAACGCACGTTCACCTTCATGGCGACTGCAGGGGTATGGTGAGGTACACAGAGAGAAATGTTAATGTAATTATTGAAACTGACCCAATTAACCTCACAGATATGACTGGACACCGTCTGAATGACATATTTGTGGCCTCATATTGTAGCATGGTTTTCGCAAACACTGCTTGCAAATTTGCAAGACTCTCGGGACTAAAGTTATTGTTTGCCAGAAAGTTAGTAAAATACAGCACGGCTAATAATTTGCACTTGCTTATGTAGTTTACACTACATAAGCAAAAGTGGAGACTTTTTAGGCTTTTTTTTAGCTATTTTCATCAGTTTTTATAGACAATTGTATGTCATATCATGCCAGTAACCATTTAAGCAAGTTTATTACTGATGATGGCCTTGCTTACTATGATTGCTTACTATAAAAGTCAACGGATCACTTTAAAATGCAAGAAAATTCATTAAGTGACACCATTCATTGGTTTCAATCCACTTCATTGTTGGACATCATTCATAATGCACTGATACTGGTATAAGAATGAATAGCCAATTTATATACAATAAACATCACTTGACATAACACTGGCCAAGGTGAAATGACATGAAAATAGCGGGCCTCGTTGGAATAAGCCTTTATAAAGGTTTATGTAGGTTTATATAATGCAGGTGACATGTAGCTAGCCTTATGACCACCGCCCTTCAGTAAAGTGTTGCCAAAAATTCTAAAGCTACTACTCTTGGCTATAATATATTGCTTTGAACTGGAGACCCATGTTACATTGTGCAAGTATGAATTCCCTGGCTTGCTTCTTACTGGAAGGTACATTATTGGGAAGTTCAGTAGAAAACACTGCTTGCTGTTGGCTCAGAGCAGACCAGTGAGACCACTTTGTTTTTCGTTTTGGCCCTACAACCCATGAGGAACTGCATCCAGTGCATAAGAGTACCCCACCCTGGGATCTTTCTATTCCACTTGTAGCCACAGGGGCCTTGAGAACTCAATAGGCCATGTTCTCATTATGAGGGGAGTACAGCAGGGTCCTCGTTATCGTTAACAAAACGAATTAGCCAATCAAGTGTCTACTGATCATTTGGTTAACTCAGTTGATTAACATTCTCCATCATCGCACACTGGTACAGTCATGTAGTTGTTGGTTTGGAAAAGTTGTTGGTTGGCAGGCTAAATATAAACAGAGCTTTTAGACACACAATAGACGCCACAATTGCTGGAAGATTAAATATAGCAACCATTTGAGATCACTAGATAAAACTAAATGAGCAAACTCTCAGTGTCATCACGAATGCCACCAACTCCAGCACCATTGTCTTGAATTTCTCTGCCTGAAACTCAATCAGCTCTCACTCCTGAGAAAATCCAGCCCCCCCCAAAAAAAGAGACACGCATCTTTGTTTCATCCCGAGAACAAAGCCATACGCAAACACGGCGTATTATTTCACTCCCGTACCAGGAGCGGCGGTCTAATATTTTCTCTAATATAAATAAAGTTGGGAGTAATGCTGCAAATTGCTAATATAAAAATGCTGTGCAATCAAAGTGGCCTCCGACAGAGGTGCCAATCAGATGAATGTTTATTCAGCCAGCCGCTGCTTTCCATTTTGAAAATCAGCAGAGATGCTGCAGTGAATCATCAGTCAATAGCTCTGAGCTGATAGAGAAAAGAATAGAAAAAAAAAAAGTTGATTTGCACCGATTCTTCTCAGCTACCCTGTGTGGAATGCGCTCTGAACTAGAGCGTGGGCTACATCCAAAAATATCTGCCCTCTAAATAAATAAATAAATAAATAAATAAATAAATAATAATAATAATAAAAAAATACAGCCTACCTACATACGGAGAAAAGAACTATATATTTCTTTATTTAGCAGTAATGCAATGAAAAAACGCTATAGACAGAGACAGGCCTGGATGAAGATAAAGTCCTTTTTTTTATATTTTCAGAAGTTGGTTTGGAGGTGCGCAGAGGAGTCCTGAGATATGAAAATAGTTTTGCTAACTGTAGTACGACAACATCATAAAACTGTTCTCCTTCTTCGGTGATTGGATTGGGCAGATAGGACAAATGGCAAAGGGAGTATTATCTAAATGCAGTAATTGACAATCTGAAAATCCTTACTTTACCCACCTTCAATCGATGCGGCTCTCGCAGATAAGAGTCTTCATTTTCGATCCCTCAGTTTAGCAATAACATGAAATGATGCGCTCGCAAACTGATTGTGACATTAATTTCTCCCAGCCTTTCTCCCCGGTCACTGCCTGCACCTCAATCTGCACTAGAACACTGCATTACGTAGTCTGTCCGTGTCCCTACCAGAATAATATCATTCTTATTTCTTTTTACTGTATAGCTGTATAGCCGAGTGTAGCTAAAATGCGTAATCAAATACATCGGCCATTAAAGGCTGGGGCCGTCCCCGGCACGCTTGTTCCTGCCTTCTTGGCTGTTTATGTGAAACTCGAGATGAATTCATTGAGTTTGACATTTTTACTTCTTCCTACTTATTCTCCCTTCCATCGTGACATTGTCAGCATCTTAAACCTGCAATGGCTGGTTCATGACCAGAATAATGGAGTGTGATCACTAGCTGCACGTATAAATGATCATTTTCGGCAGAAACGTGTTAATGTGAATTCATGGGAGGCAGAGCCGGGGTAGAGTCATAATAGGCATTCGCAACCCACAGAAATGTCAAGCACAGAGAGGACAGTTATGACAAAACACAGATTTCCTGCCGAAGCATAATACAGGCCCTGTGTGTTCTGCCTTATTTTAATAAACGGAAATGTCTCGGCTCAGTCGGTCAGGAAATAAACTATCACTGTCCAGCAGGGAAATGTCAAGGACAACAATTACACGTTTAAAAAATGAAAAAGTTCTGATGGCTGGACTGAATGGAGGCATCTTTTCACATGTGTTCATCCAGATCCATCTGTCTAATTACCGCTGTCCGCCTTCGAGTTCTCGCTAAATGCTCTCATCCTTTCTTTATTTTCTCCTCTTATTCATTAACTTGTGGGCAGGCGTTCATCCTGACACTCTTCCGCGTGACTTGTGTAGGTTGGCGAACGCCTATCCATCTCCCTGGCAAGCTGCAAAGTAATTTACTAATTTGCTTGTGGGTGACCTGGGTCATTTTTATTTATGATCCATTAGTGAAATATATTCAGACATCAAACCCCACGTTAAGAGAATGATGGAGAATTATGTGACGGAGAAAGCCCGCCCTCCACCCGGACGCTTTCCTGAAGGAGGAAGAGGCGGCGACAGGCACCCTTTAAAACTAAATGCGGACACCGAATAATTTTACACCGGCCCGGGTGGCAGGGGCAGGTGGGGAGAAGATCTTGTGAAAGGTCTCATTTATAAACTGGACTGCTTTTCATACAAGGCACAGTAGTGTAGGACAATTACCATTTATAGTGGTTGCACCCCCTTTTGCGGCATCCCCCCCTCCCCTTGCCTTTTATATGAAAAATACTGTACATTCTGCCATTACCTAACATATTGAGTGCGGCCACAATGGGAATGTGCGGCGAGTAAGTGCGTGTGGAGGGGAAAGTGTGTGTGTGTGTGTGTGTGCAGGGGGGGGGGGGGGGGGGTGTATTGACCTTTGTAAATGGGCACAGATTGCTCCAATGCCTCAACTGTCAACTCCTTATAAAATGAGAGCAAAGTAAAACAAAGTCATTAAAAAATGCTCCAACGAGAGTTTCATCTTCATTTATATCGAAAGCTGCAGCTCGTCTCTTAAGCAATGGCCAGAGCTCATGGTTTACACCGCGTTCTCGTGCTCCTCCCTGATTTATGGAACATCTGCGATGTCATCGATCACCCCATTTAACGAACTAAAACAAAATTGACTCTTGTGGTGAGAAGAAAACGAGCAGTGAAAAAAAAAAAAATCTGAAATCTCAGAAGCAACCTTTGGTCAGAGGGTCATGAGAAGACGGGGAAGAACCTCTCTACTCTCCAATCGCTGCTCACTCAGCCTTTTCTACACGTTTCAGAAAAGGAAGCCCAAGATGGCTAAAAGCTTCAACTGCGAGAGGCAGGAACACTTACAGTATTATTAATTTTTTCAGAATATTTTAGCAGCATGTCTGTCTCCCTTTGAGAACTAAAGAAGCCTCTGAAGTGGATAATTCTCCTTCCAGTGTGAGAAAATGTTCTGCCTCCTCATGTCAATACAACTTCTTGCGAGGTGTGCCTTGCTGTCTGCACAGCTGTGATAAGTGTCTTATTCCGAATGAATAGTAATTCACCACAGCAGTGTGTGTACACCCGTTTACTCCATATTGTAAATTAATTCATGTCCTCCTCAATTTGCCTTTGATGTTTTTTTTTTCTTCTTCCCTCTTCCTCCCTCCGTTTTAGAGAATTCAAAATGTGGCAAACAATGGACGGGGGTGCTGCCTGCGGATTTGTGGACAGAACATCAATTAATGAAATAAAGTAAATAAATAAAAAGTGTCCCTTAGAAATGAAAGGGAATGTGTTCAGCCGGAAGAAGAAAGGGAATATGGAGTAAAATTCCGAGAATGGCTTCTAAATTTAATCACTGCGCTATCTACATTTCTTTAAGATGCATTTTTTTCCCCTCCTTAGACTCTAAGTGGAGGAGTTAGGAACTTCTGCAAGGCCAGTGCATGCTGTTGGCACGACTAGGGTAGAAACACACTCCTCCCTGTAGTCTGTGAAGGGCGAGTGCGTGTGTGCAGGCACAGTGGCTGAAGCTCTTGGATCAGATGGATCTACTCCTCCTGCTGGGCCCTTCCATCCGGGTCCTCAGTTTGATCAATGAAGATGAGTTTCTCCACCTAATGGAATCCGTGCTGGATCATGGGTTTGTCGATGACCGCCATGAAAGGTCAAGCCATAAAGAGCCTGTTATTTATTTATTTATTTATTTATTTATTTATTTATTTATTTATTGGAACCCACACGCACTGTAATGAGTTTACATTACCTTACATGACGCCTGACACGAGCCACTCCATGAAAAGTTATGCTTTCACTTTTAATTAGGTCAATAGCTTAATGCAGCCTGAGAGGAGCCCGGGTTAGAAAATCGCTAGGCTAATTTACCTTGACCCATGAACTAATCAAGTCATTAACACCTGTGTCAGAATATAGCCTGGCTCTGGCAACATGGGGCTGATTTTTCTAACAGAATGAACACAGGGTCAGTCAATAGAGAAATGTGCACGAATATAATTGCACACTTATGTTTCTCTCCATATTTTCTCCCCCCATTTCGCCTCTCTGCCCATTTGCTTGCAGGGCAGGCCTTTGAAAAGCAATTAAATGCTGCGTTAGAGTGCACAAGTCCTACTTAAATGGAAAATCACTTATTTCGTCTGTCCAATTTTTATTTTTCCCGTACGTTTAAAGATGGCTAATGTCGGTTGCCACATCTTAGTCAGTGAGGCTTCCATAAGCGATTAGAGCTCTACGACCAAATCAAATTTACAGTCTCTTACGATCAACTTCGATGGGCATAATTCAAGAAAAAATGTAGCCGTTCGCAGACTCTGGCCTGTAAATATTACCCCACCCTCTCCGCTCAGAACTAATAGGGCTGCGAGTGCCGGCTTGCGCGATTCATAGCTTTTTCAATTCTTCTGTCATTAATATTTGAATGCCGTATGAAAGAAATATTACGACACGCAGGGAACAAAAGGGAACAATCTCTCTTTCTCCCCAGCAGAGCGGCGTACAAGGTTTGTATCCAGCAGCACGACTACACGGTGTTACAGAGCGGCGGAACGTCATGGCGAATTTTCCGCACGCCCTTGCTTTCTGCTATCTGATGCAATGCTTATCCATCACAGTAAGACGCCCCCCCCGCCCATTCCTGCGCTAGTAACACCTGGCACATGGTGGAAAGGATCATTCCGCACTTCTAAGGAAAGTCTCAAGCCGTGAAGGAACCGATGGCGCGCCGCACTTCTGTGAAGCCGTCCATCCGACATTTCCAGCAGTGCGTCTTCATATCCTATATGACCTTTCAGTGCACTGTATCTTCTCGAAGGTTCCAGCTCTTTGAAAAGGCGGTGCGGTTCAGGCTGTAATAGGGTCCCACTTGTGCAAAAGCATGCGTGGTGGTTGGAGGGAAGGCATACTGCAAAGGGTCTTAATGCAAGATAGCCGCTTATCTCAGGCTTAGAGAATGAAACCCGGCCGTGAAGGCGCCGTCTGCAGGGACGCTGTACAACAGACGAAACCATATTCCCCTGATCAATGGGCAGATGACTCATTGTACAGTAAACACGAATCATTCTTTATCGGAGCGGCCTTCAGACGGGATCACTGGAGCTACTGTTCAGCACAGACACTGTAGTTCAGCAGCACTGAATTGATGCAGTGCCTAGAGAGGACAAGCACAAAGTTCGCCTGAAGTTTATGAAGCACATTTCTTGGTTTTCTCAGTGGCCAGTAGAGGGCAGATGATGTCTTTTTTTTTTTCCTTATTCCTTTCTCTCGTTTTTTTTTTTTGGAAAAAGCAGCAGTTTCCTCACAGCTCGATGCCTCATTGAATATTTACAACAAACGCACCCCAACCAGCATTGTCAGTACTGTATTTACCGAAAAAAATAAATACATAAAACACCCTCCAGCGCTTTGGACGTTGCTGTGCATCTGAAATTATACCTCCTCTCGCCTGGCCTGTAACCAAGGAACACAAGCAAAAGGCTCACAAATCCTGCACCCACTTTAACCCTTTATTATCCCAGAACTTCCCGTACTTTCATAACCAAAAACCTTACATATAAGTTCATGCTGAGCAATTAAGAAGCTTCTAATGATAACTTTAAGATTAATAGGTGGAAAATGGTACTATAAATTTCACTTGCATTGGAACTATGTTGCTATGTCTTGTAATTGCTATATACTTTGCAGTGCAAATATCACACAGGTGGGTTAATAATGAGATACGGTTAAAGACGGGTATGCCAATATCATAATTGCATTCGTTTGACAATATTTTAATTGGATTATATGAATAACCTGAATCGTCAAAACTCTCATGGATTGTTGCAAATTGTAGTTTTTTGTGATGCCCGTTTAGCAAAGATCCATAGCACAGTCACAAAGACCCCTTTCTTCTCTACCTTAATCATTGATTCTGAGACTTTGCTGTTGTCCCCTTTTAACTAGTTAACTCCTGCCCTCAGAGTAGTTACATTGTGAGCATGTCCATGCTGGGCATAGTACAAGATATCATTAGAAAGATTATGTGTACCACTGTTTCCTATCACTATATAAAAGATGTTCTATGCTGCCTTTATTGTTGGTTGTACAGGAATAGTTTCTGAGCATCCCCACCTTGGGGGGTGACTTCAGCCTTGTAGCTCCAGTTCTAAACTAGTGAAGCAAAAGTTGGACATCAGTTATGTGTAGTGTAATTATCTGCATTTTGTATGTGGAAATTTGTGTGTATAAATCCTATATTTGTCCAAATTACAATCCATTGGAAGTTCCTTAATGAGTCGGAAGTCGGCATTCTATTTATTTAGATGTTGAAAAACATCAAAAATATTGATCATGGAAATAATTGTGAAAATGCCCTTAAACGACTATTTAAGTTGAGTTGCAGCTCTCAAATATTACAAAAATATGAATTATCTGATAAGTATTTAATAAATATTTTTAAATAATTGAAGCTTCAGACTGATTTAATATATTTTTCTAAGTATCTAAAGGCCTGTAGTAAAATTTTGTTGTCGAATACTGTGTGCATCACTTTGGATGCTATGGATTATTAAAGATATCAACAAAAAACGGACAAAAAAACAGTTGGAAAATGGTGCTGCGATACCATCATTCAAACGATTGTAACTTGACAAGATACAGCTTTGACCAAGAGATCATTTTACAGCTTATTTTTTCATCTTTTCAATGATACCAAAACCTCAATTTTGAATTTTGTGTCACTGTGACTCATTTTGCCAGATCAGGTCACATATTGATTCTTCTTCAGTGGTTCTTCAAACTCTTTTTGCTGTCTAAACATACATAAAAGAGAGCAGTTTAACAGGTGTTTCATAGAATGTATTTATCAAATTCCGATTTGACTTTGCTGAAAATAAAACAAGGTAACAAACAGATGCACGGAGTACAGACCTTGCCCGAGTCCCTTTCACTCACAGAGACAGAAAGGCTAACAAAAAGAGGACAGGGTGGCGAAGGACACAGTGTCACTAACAGGTGTGATAAAGGTGCCGTGATGCTGTGAGGTTGTAAGACACCTGTTTAAAGTGGATTCCAGGCTACAGTAAACAGGCGTCTGTACGTTTGTGTGGTGTGTGTTTGCATGCTTGTGTATGTGTGTGTGTGTGTGTGTGTGTGTGTGTGTGTGTGTGTGTGTGAGTGTGTGTCCTCACGGCCTGACTCTGTTGCGCTCCAGCGCTGGACGTGACAGCGTGGCCCACGGACGGACCTGGATTAACGACTTGTGACAGTCTCACCAGCCAGAATATGAAGTGACATCTTGCTGCCATTATGTAAGTGGAAACAGCTGTTATTTCTGGAGAGGCTATGGCTGGTTAAGGTCCTCAACAGACAGGGAACGAATTTCGGCCAATCCGTCTTCCGAAGCGTGCAAAAAAAAAAAAAAAAAAAAAACATAGGAAAGGAAGAAAAAAAAAACGGCTAAAAACAGAACCATACATATTGCAGAGCATCCATTTGAATGGGGCTGATACAGTCTGTTTACTGCATTTGGAGGATTTCTCTAGCAGTACATTGGTATTTTCGTTTAAACAATGCGGCCAGAGCGAGGGAAAAGATGTCTCGTAATCAGGCACGCGCCGGCTATCAAAATGTGTTTTCTTGTGCTGACTGCTGTGTAATTGTGACAAAATTAATTGTGTTTCTAAAGGATTCTGTAAATGCAAGGATGCAAGATTATACCGGTGTACGGAGAGATGGCCTGGCTGTAATTAGACACACCATATTTTCTCGCCATTCATGCACAACAACGGCTTTGATGCATAACAATCAGAAGAAGATGCTCTATTGTGATGCTTCCCTGCTTTGACGGTTAATGTAAACACTGTAACAAAACACCTTGTTGGGAAGGGAGACAATGGGACTACTTTGCATGTATCTGCTGGCAATGTGTAGTACAAGCACTTTATGCCTATTGTATGTGGGTCATTCATGTGAGGAGGAATGAGAGCCTGTGAGAGGAGTCGCAGACTCCTATTTTTAGGGAAGGATGAAAAACAAAGTACTGTAATGATTGTGCACCATTCAAGCCACTTTCTGTTCTTCTCGAATGCTGTTCAGAAGAACAAGTGGGGTTTTGCTTTGGCCCATTGAGGATGTAAAGCTCTACAAAGCAATCTACTGCAGAGACAGGCTATCAGAGAGATGGTGGGACTGTAGCAATGGAGAAAAGGATCAAGTAAACACATGTGCACTTGCATGCATGCCTACAAACTATGGAACAGACGAACTGATGATACTGCAGTCTTTGTCATAAACAATGTACTTCATGATAATTGCTTTTTTCTGAAGTTTTTGAACAGATTAGACTAGACACAATAACCCAAGCTGAAATGTAACAATTTACATCGATCAGCTACAGAATTAAAATTGCTGACAGAAATGAATAATATTGATGGTTTTGTTATAGTGGCACCTGTCAAGGGGTGGGATATATTAGGCAGAAAGTGAACAGTCAGATTTTGGAGGAAAAGTGGACAAGTTTAAGGATCCGAGTGACTGTGAATGTTATTTGACTGGATCTGAGCAGCTCCAAAAAGGCAGGTCTAGTGGGGTTTCCCTGGTATACAGTGGTTAGTGCCAATCAAAAGTGATCCAGGGAACGGGCAGCCGGTGAACCTGTGGCAAGTTCATAGACGCCCAAGGCTCACTGATGCGTGGTTGGAGTGAAGGCTTGCTCTTCCGATTTCATAGAAGGACACAAATGAATGAATACATTGCTGGCTATGACAGAAAGGTGGGGCTGCATAGCTGAAACTGGTCAGAGTGCCCGTGCTAACCAAAATGCACCTACAATGGGTGCATTAACATCAAAACCACTGAGCAATGAAAAAATATGGCCTGGTCAGACGAATCATCAGCCGTCTCCGACCTTTTTTGTACCACGGACCAGTTTCAAGTACAACAATATTTTCACCCACCAGTATAAATACAGCTAAAGTGAAAGTTTTTCTACTCATTTTTTTAGCCTGTGGGCTGAATTTTGAATGTACAGTTTCACGTGTGTTACAGACATGAGTGTTTTTTCAATAAAATCTATTTCATTCCGTGTGAAACCGGTCCATGGCCTGATGGTTGGGAGACCTCTGATCATGTGAACGGATGGTTGCATGTTCGCCGTTTAAGCGAAGAGAAGCCAAGCCGGTGGAGTCGGTGTAACACTCTGCTGTAAACCTTGTGTCCTGACATTTATGTGGCTGTTACTTTGACACGTACCACTAAACACTGTACAGCCCAGGCACACCCCATCATGACAATGGGATTCCCTAACGGCAGTGGCCTCCATACAGCCAAGGTAATGCCGTACTGCAAAAACCGGACCAACACAGAGTTCAAGGTGTTGACATGACCTCCTATTTCCTCAGATCTCAATTCGCTCAAACATCTGTGGGATATGAAGGATATAGTAGTCCAATCCATGGAGGTTGCACCTTGTAACAGGCAAGATTTTAATGACTTGCTGTCAGCGTCTTGGTGCCAGATGCCACATCACACCTTCAGCAGTCTGAGTCCATGCCTTGAAGGCTCAGAGCTGTTGGTGGCATTAGAGGAAACTACACAGGTGGTCATTCTGCACTTCTACAAAATAATTCTGTATAAGACATATTATAGAATGATTTACAAAGCCCATGCCATTTGACCTCATATTGTAGACGCAACACTTTAATTTCTACAGGGTTTTTTTTTAATACTTTCCCAAAGTCGACTGTCTTTTACATCGTGTGAAACTTTCATAATTAAAAGACCAACAGAAATAGTCCAAGTCTAACTTTTGCTGCGACTTTCATTATACATTTTGAATGTTTTCTCCTGAAAAGTTACTATTTTAGAGGTATGAAGAGGTATTTGCTCTAGCAACAATCGAATAAGTGCTTCATACTAATGATTAGCATCAGGCACCTTTTCCCTCTTTGCCATTTACACCCACAGATCAGTGTAGTGCTCGCAGTGCTTTGTCTACTGCAACAAATGTCTTCAGAGCACCGGACACAGGAGCTCAGAACCAGACACCTGACGACCCTAGTATCACCCATGTAGACATAGAAGTACAGCTTTCGATGTAGAATCTCTTTCGAAATGAAGTGAGTAAAATAAACATGTTGAATGATCTGTCGCAGTAGCGCTGGTCCAGTGCAGGCGGCAGTCTGTGAGAGGCAACAAGCCGGCAGTATCTAACACTGTCACAGCAAGTCTGCTTACTTCAACTCACCTTCAAACATCCTTGACAGTCTTGAACATTACAAAAGTGAAGCTGGCTCAGTTTGCCACAAAAAAAAGAGCATGAAAGGTGCTGACGGACAGCATTTAGCGCCTTTTTTCTGTATGTGCAGGGACATAAAGACACGATGGAAAGCATTTAAACCGATTCCCTCTGTTTAAGCCATAGCTGTTTAAAAGTGATATGTACACACACACACACACACACACACACACACACACACACACACACACACACACACACACACACACACACACA
>JBBPDB010000032.1:5831092-5850399 GCA_037974465.1 Brachypetersius altus | reverse complement strand
CACAGAGGGACCAAAAAGCGCAAGTAAATCATAAACCTGGGTCGTAGTGTGGTGCAATAGTGCCACCTACTGGCGTACACTTACACTTACATGAAAATAAAAGCAAGAGTGTGTGTTTACTGGTTAATACACTGCTGTTTATTTATAATAAACAAAAACAAACCAAGCCTCATTCTTTTTGTTGATTAACTTTGCTGTATCGTGAACCGTACTGAACTGTGACCCCAAAACCGAGGTACGTACCGAACCGTGACATCTGTGAACCGTTATATATATATAGTTGTAGCATCCCTACACCACAGCGATTCCTGACCACAGCAGGCAGCAGAATTTACGAGGCCAGCACCGCACATAACCGTAACGTTACATAATCAGTGTGAGTGATGTTATCAATAGCTCTATAATACATCCCACCCATATAAAGTGACAGTGTACTGTATGTCTCCTTTACTGTAGGCTTCACCATTCATTTTATCAGCGTCCCCAACTATCAGCCGGTCATTAGCATTTGGCAGGAATTATGCGTGATATGCCAAGACAGACACCCTTGGGATTAAGGGACCCTTTTTCCATAATTTAGCACGACAGAGACTTCTCAGACACAGCAGAAAGCACGCGCTAAGGGCCAGATAAGGGCATCTACAAATCTCACACACTTGGAGCAGGCATCGCAGGGTGATTGACAAATGATAAAAAAATGTCACTCATTTTTTTTCTCATCCCCTCGCAAGACACTGGGCACCCTCAGACCCCGTGAAAGCTCTGATGTCTTAGAGCAGGGGCAGCTTCGTGAGTGCCACATGGTACTCATGGTGGCACGGCACTTAGTTTGGTAATTAAATGATAAACGGTCCTGGCTCAAATGGGAGGGAGCAGTGAAGGTAATATGCATTCGGCCTTCGTGGGGAGAAAAATAACGCACAGCACACGTGTTTATTATTTGATCTGACTTCTATAGGGAATATCAATATCTGTTTTCCTGTACGTCAAAAATTAATGCTGTCTGCAATTTCATCAGGTCTTTTGAAGACTGTTTGAGTGGCTTCAAGTTTTCGATTTGCAATATGCCATGTTAATATACCAGTATCCTGCGTGGACTTTTCTTGGAATACTAATTTCATGCCGGCTAGATCCAAAGAGATTTTTTGAGCAGGCCGAGCCCTTATGCGAAACGGAATATGCATTTCCGAACCATATAAATGGAAAATTCTGATGTAAAGATGCCAGCTGGCACATTGTTAATGCACTTTGTGACTAAATTGGAGGGAAACTGACCAATTACGTTCAACCATTCCAGTGTCAGAAATGGACATCTGTTAATCCATGTATGTCGCAATCTTTATAATCTAAATGACTGGTGTCGGCTTTTTAAATTGTAATGCCTTTCATGCCACCGCTGCATGAGGAATCCTCCCGCTCGGCTATGGATGGCTTTGGAGAAATTAACATTTTGTTTCCCTCTCCTCTCTTTCCTTCTCAGATTGCGTGTTCAAAGGCGAGCTGAAATGCATGTAAGAAGTTTTGTCTCCACACAATTTCTAATCTTGACAGGTGGAGGCCCCAGAAAATGGATTGAGTCTGGATTTAGAGGGGAGGTGTGTCGGCCTGTCTCATGCTATTTTTTTCCCTCAGCTCCGCACCAATTTCATATTGATGAGCTCTGCAGCAACTCAAATGGCATGTCTTCTTTAAACATTTAACTGCAGAAGAGAGCGATCACACACTTTGCTTCAAATCCCACTCGTTTCCAAATGCAAATCCTACTGCAATGAAAAAATCCCAATGAAAGAATTTAACAAAGGATCCGTCGCTTTAAAGTATGGTAGGCATACTCCGAGTGTGGTTCAACAACGTTTCTATCTGTTGACTCTTTTCCTTTCTGCAAAATCTTGCACATGTTTGCGTTTGGCCTTTGGGCGAACTGTTCAACATATTGTTTTGATTTCTTATAGATGTTGTAGAACACTCTGTGGTTATCGTTCTCCAAGGATTCCTTTAGCCAGACAGCGGATCCTCCTTACTCCGATTCCACTCCGTTTATGCACTGCATGCTCTCTGGCCAGATTCAAGAGGTGTTTTATGGAGCCTGTTAGGTTGCTGTTGAAAAAGTACTTAGACTTTTCTAAAAAGTATCCTTAGCATCTTCTTTACTGGAAGGGGGAGAACATTCTATGCTTTAATGCTTTAATGGGTTTTCTAAGTAATGCTGGACTATTTCTATTAAGCATTCAATATCTACAAAGACATCCTAAAATTATTCAAAGAAATGACAAAATGCCACAAATTTGTATATAGTGAACCCAGAAGCCCTTTTTGTAGGTTCTACTCTGCCAAATTTGAATGAATTGATTTATTTATGGAACATAAATCCCACAGCAAAGGTATAAGACCCTATAAAGCTACAATTATTCATATCTGCAAAACATATATGCATGTTTTGCAGATATGAATAAATGTAATATATATGTTTTTTACTTAACACCAACAATTACTTTAAATGCATATTTGTTTTAACATTCTTTTATTTTGAAAGTTTTTTTTGGCTTGCGAGTGCACGAAGCACGCAGCTCTACATATATTCTCTGTCTATGGCTCTACAGTTCTGGTGGTTTTCGCGGGGGTCAGACGTTCCATTACCTTTGTCCATATTATATTACACCAACAGAGATGTGGTGACACTGCATTCAGATACATAGACTTTCTAAATAAATCGTAAATGTCCTGCAGCAGCAAATAGTTTTGGTTTTATATTTGACCCATTCACCAAGTGAAGCAGCGGGCAGCCAGGAACGGGGAGCAGTGTGTGGGGGCGGTACCTTGCTCAGGGTACCTCAGAGGTGCTTAGCAATCTTGGGAATTGAACGACTTCCTTAACTCAGGGAGAACGCCCTATACATACACACACACACACACAGAGCCATATGTACATGCGTCTCTTCAGAAAAATGCTGCTTGCACTAAGACTAATGTTAGGCAGATTGAGGGTTGGTAGCTGAGTAGTCACTAATGTTTGAATTGCGTGCCGAATAGCTTTGGTTGACACACTTTAAGTTGACACAGTCCTCAAAAAGGTACCTCTGCTTTGAAAATGGAATGGGCCGTGAGAAAGCATGGCCTTTTTCTTCCTTCCTGACTCAAAACATCCTTGAATGTCTTGAAAGGAATCAGCTTAAAGGTGATTATCAAGGAAAGGACGAGGGAATCTCACTAGACCTGTCCCAAGCCTGCCTTTAGACCTATTATGTATTCTAAAGCTGCTTTCTGGAGGATCATTTGACTAACAGCTGCCTGTCCTCCCCTGTTTTTTAAACATTTAATAAAGTGTGCATGTGTGTGTGGGTGTGTGTGTTTAATATGTCACATGGGTTTTGTGCAAGGTTTGCTTTAAATGGATCCTTCTACACTGTTACAAGGTATAATTGCAAATAAAGCATCACACAAAATAGCACTGCAGATTTTTCTCAGTGGTGTGTGATTAGCAGTTACGCTTTTTCATAAGGAACATCAAGCCTGAGCTCTCTAGATGAATGTTCCCTTCAGATTAATGCAAGACATGCTGTTCCAGGTATCTTAGGTATCTACATACTTTGCTAGGACAGCAACCATCTGAGAATGTTAGAGGCCAACTGAGAATTTTACCTAGAGCCTAGCTAGAAAGAAACCCAACCCAGTTATCTACACTAGGGCCAAGATTTTGCCACTGTGCCAAAGAGGCATGTTAGGTGTCAAGACAAAAAGTACCCGCTGATCCTCTGGAGGTTCGCAACAAGAAGCAATAACAAACGTCCTGGATTTCCTCGAACACCCCTGCTTAGATTCAAAATCCTAATATAGACAAGCGATAAATATTTGGCTTAATTACTATATTTATATATAAATATACTTTAAATATATATACTTACTTACACCTTTTTTTTCATTAACTTGAATTTAAAATGAGCATTTCACATTTTTCCACTTTTCCGGATTTTGAACTCCATTGACTGATAACACAGTGTCAAATTTTAAATAAAAAAAAAAAAAAATCTATGTCTTACACAACCACCAGTGAACATACCCTGAAAAGGACCCTGGAAAAGAAGGCTTACGGAGTTTGTTCCTCGTGACATTAACAGAGCAGTTGTAATCATTAAGAGTCACCCTTCGCATTTGTAGTTTTATGGAGGTACCTTTAATTAGCAATGAAAATCACGAGGATATGACCCGGCGCTGGAGCTCATCTGTACCCCCTTTGAATAATTCCAGAGTGTAAATCACACCCTCGCTTCGAACATATTAAATAACCCCTTTATCCAAATTAGGCCAAGGGGAAAAAAAAAAAAGTGAAGAAAGAAGGAAGAAAAGGAGCAGCGGTTCATAAGGGTACGAGGGTGCATCCCTACAGCAAAAATAGTCTATCATAACGGCTGCCGCTCTGGGATACACATAACAAATGGCCGCGCCTGCAATTCACTTTCATTCACCTATTTCCATTAAGAGGCGATAAACTTGAGACGGGCTGAATGCCATAGTTGATGTTACGTCTTAACTTACCGCTTTGTCAATATTTATTCGGCTCCGTGATGACTATGAGTTTTCTCTCCGTGTGGTCCTCAGCCTTCTTTTAAGGATCGCCTTGTCTCTGGCACATATGTCAATTTGTCTGGTGATTTATGATGTTGACTAACTGAGTTGGTATCACCTAACTCATTCGCGGAGAGGCAGTGGCGGGCTACTTGGCGGCCGTCCATTTTGTAATGGGAAAAGCAGTAGGCAAGCAAAACCCTCATGAGGGTACCAGGAAAGATGAGAAAATAAGTGGGTCAAGCAGCAGGCGCAAGGGCACGAGCCGAGAGAAGAGAGGACCCCTGAAATCAATGCCGGCTTCTTCAAGGGTTGCTTTTGTGGGATATCGAACACTGTAAAATGTGTAGCAAATCGGCGAGTGACAGGAAAAGAGGCAATATCTTTTATATCTGCCTTTGATTATTCCATCCTCTTGCACAGGCGGTCATTTAAACGCATAACAGGCGACAAGGATCATATTGTTTCCCCCCGCCATGCTATTCTTCTCTGGGCTTTGCCGCGTGCAGGGTAATCATGGATGCTCGCTGTGTGCAAGCTTACGCTGCGGCACAAAGTGGCAAAACAGCACCACGACACCTTATGCGCACATGGGCCTTCACTTACTGCCCGTGCAATATGCAACAACAGCAGGGTAAAGAGAGATTTGCATGTTTAATAGAAATGATACGCTGCCAGAATGACCCATTTATTGCTGGAGTCACTCGTGAACACTTTCACTGGGGCTTTACCTTGCTGACAAGATGTCACTGTTCGGAATACAAGAACCACATCAGACACACAATGCGTAACTCTCTGGAAGTCTAAAATCATTTATTTATTGCATCCTAGCTAAGGGCATGCTGCCGCTAGTGCTCTCAACCCTAAACACACCCGTAGCCACTGCTTTAAACATTTCTCTGCTCACCACAGGTGTGTTTGCTCACTGATAAGCCATTTTGCTTTAGGTTAACCTTATTATCTGCCACACATAGCAAAGTTAGGTTTATCTTGACTTAGCACTTCCTTTGTTGCCTTGAGGCATCCTGTAGGCAGGGGGAAAAAGATGCCTGGCTCATCAACTGTTTACTCATTACATTTCTTTTAAGTCACAACACAATATTGCACCGCCTGGGCTGTATGCTGCAAAGACACTGCAAAGCCTCAAGAAAAAAAGCGGTATTTTTCCCTGCATTGTTGTAAATGGCCCATATGGAAAAACAGATGTCTCTGTTTTAAAGACATTCACTTCACAGTCCATGCAGTCAATACATGAAAATGAAGCTGTAAACCAGTCTGTTTTAACTTGTTGTGGTTATGATGTCATAACTATGAACACATTTAGCATGCCCACCCAGTGAACAGCAGTTTAGCTCACCTATTCACATTATGAGAAAATCACTTAAGCACCACCTTCAAACAGCACTGTAGTTTTATCAAGAAGAAACAGAATGCAGTTTAAGAAGTTTAAACTAATCTTGGATTGCATTTATGAATTTTTCCAATTTTCTATAGACACTACTTTATATAACCTGTATTACTGCGGTTCTCATGTGATTCACTCTCACTTTCACTTTAGGTTTTTAGACCAGTTGAAAGTGAAGCACCGTAGGATAACATACACAGCAATATCATTGTTGATGCTCACAGGTTTACAGCTTCAAATAAAAAGAAATAAATAAATAGGATTTTTTCGCAGTGGGTAGCACCGTTGCCTCACACCTCCAGGGTTAGGGGTTTGAATCCGGTCCTTGTGTGTGTGGAGTTTGTATGTTCTCCTCGTGGTGGCGTACGGTTTCCTCCGGGGTCTCCGTTTCTCTCACAGTTCTAAGGCATGCATGTCGGGTGAACTGGGGATTCTAAACTGATAGGTGTGAGTGTGTGAGTGAATGGTGTGTGTGCTGCGGTGGGCTACCTTGCACTCATAGTCCCCGAGATAGGCTCCGGGTACCCATGACCACAATAAGGATTATGCAGTTACAGAAAACGAATGAATGAATGAATATGACCTTTCAAAAAATATACCACCGCATGTATGTAAGGTCTCTTCGATCATTTACTGGGTTTTTGCTTTAGTGGCTCAATGTCAGCAGTGTAGGTTTAGTAGAACAAATATCCAAGAATAACCAACGTAATGTATCCTTTTATGTAATAGGAATGTAAAGCTTTTAGAGCCCTGCGGGAAACATGAAGCTGTGGTGGCGATATGCTAAACAGCACCGTGTCGTTAGGTTTCTAAAGGCGTAGAAGTTCATCACCCAGACTCTCGTGGGTTTCACTGTATTGCCGCAACACTAATAAATGACTCGTTTGTGGAAATTAAATTGAAAGTCAAATAAAATTGAATCAAGCACATGTTGCGTAGAATTCGGCCGACGGGACATTTTTTCGCATTATTTTCTGCTTAACGTTCAACACTTTTCAATTATAGCATTACATAGATTATAATTAGCATACATTAAGGTGCTCGTGAAGCGCAGAGCGATAAACACCATCAAATAGGATTGGAGATGGTAAAATTAATAAAACGATTGCAATTACAGCATTAAGTGAATGAATTTTGAGCCGAATCAGCAGAGGCGTGAAAAACCGATACAAAGTACGATGTCTTACGGAGGGTGAGGAGGACACACACATCCACAAATGCGTAATGAGAGTGATACTGAGGAGCTGCAGCTAGGGAAAGATTCCGCCGCGTTTGCATGACTAAAGGGGGAAAAGGAAAACCTGTTAAAGAGGAGACTGCGGCAAGCCATCTCGCATGATTTTAGTAAATGCTTTAATTTGATATAAATCATCTTAGGGCTAGATGGGGAAATATCTCATTTACAAATTGTGTCCTCGTTTGTTAGTGGCACGGCACCTCAATTACCCGCCAAGCAGCTTTTTATTTATTCATGCGCACAAAGTCATGTATTCATGAGGATTAAGCAGCTACTCTCACAGAGAGTGGCAGCCACAGACAGCATATTTTACCAGAAGGGGAAAATCTGACACAGATTAAACTCTAAGTAGATGGGGGAGAATGAGAGGCCTATGGCTTTGTGCATTCATAGGTCAATGCTTGGTCAGTTTCCAGCAACAGCTTTATTCTGAGAAATGATCTCCGGAATGAAAGAAAAATAAAGTTGGCGTGGGCTTTTGCCGCAATTAAAGCAGACAAGGGGCCTAAAGCTGTGAAATGATCTACTGGCAATGGGCACGAGGAGACATTTTTATATGATAATGTATGCGCCACTGTAATGGTTAGGTGTCAAACTCGATATAACAAATTCCTCTGTGCAAGGTGTCCTCCTATATAGAGCGTGCACAAAAGTGAAGGGGGAAAATGAAGTGACACCATGCCAGAGAACGCCAAGAATGAATTGTTTCGATATCTATTGGTGTGACTAATAGTTGTAATAAACCGTGGCAACATGCTGAAATGCGCAGTGGCATTTGAGTCATACCAACGGATTACAAAGTTCCATTCTTGTTGTTTGAAATAATAAACAAAATCCTCAACTTCTCAGTTTATCTTAATGGCTGCTCTTCTCATCAGCACTGCAGAGGGAAATCCTGAATAGTATTATTATTATTTTTTTTTTTTTCTCTCTGGCCCTTGCCTGCAGCCACATTAGACACATTTATCAGGATCCAGCAGCACCATTATGACGAGCCTTATCAAATTATCTGCCAGCAGAGCGGCTGCGAGTGAGGAATTAGAAACACCAACTTCACTGAAGAATGCAATTTGCCTAGATCTAGCGTGGCGAATGCTCGCGAGTGCGTGCGGCCAGGCCCAGTGGAGCGTGGATGGCGAGAGTGGACGGTGCATCCTGATTCACTGTCTGTTGGGACAGATGTCCTCATGTCTCTGTGACTCGTGAGGTGGATGTCCCTGCAAGCCATGACAGATGCTCTGAAAGGTAAAACAGATGGGGGCGGTACAGCTATAGGCACTTTAAAGCCGGGAAATAATGGGGATAATCAGTCTGGAAAGCATGGAGAAAACACTTTTTTGGGTGGGGGGAGGGGTTGTGTGGTGCATGCCAGCAAAGTGACAGGACATGAAACAGTGGCCCCAGCACAGAAGAGAATGATGAACTGCGTCTCCCAGCATTCCGAGTCGCTAGTCGCAACCAGACGCTCTGCTCCACTATGCTGTGCTTTACAGAAAGGGGGGTTTGTATGTTGGCGGGGGGTGGAGGGAGAAACAGGTGTGCGCCATCATAAGCACATTCTGATATGCAATCCTGCAACAGCGCTCCAGAGTGTTTACCCTCATTGTGAAGAAATGGAGTGTAAAATGCCTAATTAGATACACCTTGTACAACATATTTGCCCAGAATTAAGAATTCACAATACCTTAGGCGCAATGAAAAGCCTAATCCTAGGGCTAATAGAATAATTAGCTATGGGACAGGCTACTTTTAAAAAGTAAAGTCAAGTAAAATAAGTAACTAAATACATAAATAAGTAAATAAAAGACTGCTTTTAGTGTTTTGAGTGCTTTGATTTAGTGCAAAAGCAGACGATGCTAAAGCGACCATGATGCATTTCTTAGATGAAGGGATATTTTTTTGGTGTGGAATCTGTGCCAAAGAAGAGGCGTTACAATGCTGGATTGAGTCTCGGAGGGATTTTGCTTGCTCTCCTTCAAGTCCTCTCATTATTAAGTTATAAGACCATCTCGGAGCAGCAGTGTTTAAAGAAGTGAGCAATGCAGAGGGAGAACATTTCTCAAAGCCTAGAGAAGGGCCGCACTGAATAAACCGCCTCACAGGGATGTACCTGTAGGTTGCTATTGGAGACACCGTGTCGCTTCACAGACATGCATAATTAACTGGAACTTTAGTGCGAGGGGGTGGAGGTGGAGGGGAGATCTATGGGCTGAAACACATCAAGGCGTCTCTATCACCACAAGAGCTTTCGCACATCATTAGAATGCAAATCTGCCATTTGAAGGACAAAACGCTCATCCGCCGCTACAATAGGCCTCCTCTGTCGTTTACACAGCTCGCCTGAGCCCCAGTGTCACAGCTACCTGTGCTGTGCCGAGTGAATCTGCGCCGGTGTGGCTGTTTGTGTTCCCGCGGACGCTCGCTTGCATCTCTCGTATGGACCAGTGATTTCTTACACTGACAGCAGGCCTGATCATCAATTATTATAGCTCACTGGTTCTAATGGGCATTTCCCCCCTGCTCTGACACTTGCAGCCCTGGCTGCTGGTGAGAGAGAGGGCGAAGGAGACAGAAAGAGAGAGAGAGAGAGAGAGAGAGAGAGAGAGACTTGCTCAGAGGCGCTGTGCACCTGTAAGCACAAATGATACCAACCATCACAGCAGCAGAAGCAGGCGGCCATGCCGCGAGACAACATCTGCCTCCCCTGGTGACCCACAAGTTAGTCCAAGTGCACAAGCAAGGGCACACGACCTCACTGCCCGCTTTAGTCCATCCAAATGGGACAAACACAGATTTGCACCCACACTGCCCTTTCTAAAGCTTGGAAGCCACTTGAATTCAATGGAACTTTGAAAATTTTTCACAGGATGAAGGTCATTATGTTTGCAATTTAACCAGTTACCTCACTGCCACTGTAGCTGTTTTTCATTATATTTGAAAAGGTATTACTTTGCAGATGCACTGTTTTGTCCTGACAAAATCTATAATTGATTACGTAGTTAGAAAATGAATTTATTTTTAATTCACAGTCTGCATGGACCGCTTCCAGTCTGTTTTTACAGTCTCATCGTCAAACGACAAAATGTGCAACATATTCAAATCACACTCGAAGTGTGCACGCCGCACGTATGAGATCATTGGCACATATATAATGGATATGTATTATAAATATGCAATACATAAATATCGAAATATTTACAATAATTGTCCCAAATATTCACGCTGGAGACGTTTTCCTTACAATAAACCTGCCCGGCCTTTAGGTAAGTAAAACAAGCTCATTTGCATTGCAAACATAATTCACAGTGTCCACAAACTTTCTTCAGTGACATGAAGCCTCAGTAATGATCCATTTCATGAAACGCTGTTTGTCTTGAAGTAAAAGCAAACTGCAACTTCATACGTGCCCCTTAATGAATGTTCTTTTAATGAGTGCTCTATTAAGGAAGGGAAATGAATCATAGACAAAATCGATTGTCAAATTCTCCTTAATGAACACGTCGACAGTGTGTCAACACAGGGGTAATAGAGATGTCCACGCAGTGGCTGTGTTTTGATGAGAGGAGTGAGTGCGGATTGACAGATGTTGGACAGCTGAAAGCCTTGGGAGTTCCGCTCGACTAGAAATGAGGGCAAATCAATGCAGCCGAGCAGGTGTGTGGAGGAAGCAGGGCAAAGGGACACTGGTGAGCGGTGCGGGTGGCCGCTGGCGGCTCTCGCCGGTGGGCCGGCGCGTGGTGGCAGGCAGCTGACTGACCTCCCTGGTGCCCCGTCGCCTGGAGGTCCCGCAGATGCTCAGGCAGCGGTGAGGCGAACAAATGTGATGAATGCGCCGGTCCGTCTCGGCGGAGGCCACACCACTGCCAGGTCTCTATGTTCAGTGTCAAGCCCTGAAAAGCTCCTGTCATATTTGGTTAGCCCAAACATTTCCTGCGAGGGCAAGTCTAATCCATCCTCCCCACGTCCCCACTGAAATCCCCTTTTCTCTCTTCCTCCGCTCAGCAAAGCTCCCCTTCCGTTACCCAGCGCTCCATCCATCCATCCGTGCCTCCATCTATCCGTCCACCTTCCCAGCCCCTGAGCTCTTTCTTGAAGTCATCCATTTGTCTGAGAATACCAATTCATCAAAGAATCACAGCTCACATTGATCACTGGACTGCGGGGTGCCACCGAGTAATCCGGTGTTCGCATGCACACGCACACACACGCCAAGATTAAATCCTACTGACCCGCCAGAGATAAAGGAGTGGCAGCTAAAAAAAAAAAAGTACCCACTTTCAATTGTTTCATATTGGTCATGGTCTGCTTAGAATTCTGTTTTCCAGGGGGAAAAATCACTACAGTGCCTCTATTTACCGCTGTGATGCATGTAATATAGGGGATCTACACAAACAAAGACGACATGCATGAAGACCTACCCTGACTTATAAGCATGACCAAGGTGTGTGTCACTAACTCAGTTTAGGCTCATGGCAGACCTCTTAAGGAATGACATTTTGAGGAATGCTCATCTCAGCTCATCTCTGCCTTCATCACCATAGACAGTCATTTTAGATCCTACTTCAGAACTGACTCAAAACTAACAAGAAGCCAGTGGCCAGTTGCTGAATAAAAAATTGAAGAAAGATTATTGAAAAAAATCTTGTTATATTGAACAGTATAACAGAAATTCAAAACACTAATGAGTCAGACTTGAGGGAATGTCCAATCAAAGCAGGTCTCATGCAATTTTATCCAATGTGCGAATGCTGATGCAACTGTAATAAAAAGGCATTTTCCAGTATACAGATTTCCAGGAACCCTATGCTAGGAATGAACTACCACAGATTCTTCCTCCTGGGAAACTAGCAGACTAGCATGTCTGAAGGAAAAGAAATACATTGACTTTGAGCTTAATTTACAAATACACTATATGTCCAAACCACATGTGTGAGGTTCAAGTCCTCAGGGCTAAGGTACTGCAGACTTCAGCGCTCTGCCTCATTAAACGCACCTGATTCAAACCATCAGCTAATTAGCAAGGTCTTCATGGCTTGAATTCAGAGTGAGAGCGCTAATCTCTGCAGTACTGTTGCCTGGAAGGAGCCCAGTTTGACATGCCTGGTCCAAACGTTTGTAGACAACTGCTCTTCGAGCGTTTCTTCTGAGATCAAGGGTATTAATAAAGAGTTTGTTTGCTGCAGGAGCAGACTCTACTCTTCTGGGAAGGCTCCATTAGATGTAGGAACACTGTTATGAGAATTCTGATTGTATTCAGCTACGAGGACATTTGTGAGGTCAGGTACTGATGTTGGATAATTCATTTTGGATCACAATCCACCAAATCCCAAATGTGCCTGGTGCTCCATAACTTCCGCAAGCGTGATTCTGGGGGGCTTTGAACACCTCAAGGATTAGGCTAGTTCAGGATGTCCAGTGTTTTGGGCAATTAGAAAAGATGTCTGTATACATTTGCACATATAGTGGACCTTTCACTAAATAACTGAAAATACGTTTTCTACTGTTTTGCAGAAATGCATGGAACTCAGAAGCTGCCCATTGACTTCTGTTTTGAGTCGATGGGTTCTTTTCAAAGGACAGAGAAATTATTGCCTGTAATAATCAATGGTACGATAAAGACACTACAGATAGAGAACAGGTTGAAAAACAATGGAGTATTCCTTTTACATGTTAAACCCATAAATGAGTAAATAATATGAAAACTATTGACTTTTCCTGAGAGATTCCAAAACATCACGCTAACATATTGCTCAGGCTTGTGGGTGTCCACCAGCTCCATGACTTTCCAATAATATCCTCACAACAGAGGAATCCACTTGACAGCAAACAGTTCTAGACTGGCGAAAGCGTATGTTTGGGGTGATATGCGTGTTGTTCACAGGATCACAGGTCAATAGTGCTATGGTTTGTAGTCACCAAAAATACAACCCTTTAGATGTTGAGCCTGTTCAGCCTTCAGGGGAAGTATTGATGCTCTGTTATTTTGGTCAATAAGTCCTTCTGAGCAGACCCATCTTTATCCTTGATGCTGGCTGCATGTGAAAAATGAGAGCAGGATGGGGCCATGCATTTTAATCAATTCGCTGTGGCATATCTTAGAGGAGAAGTCACACTACTCCCGGTAGCCTCAGCTGTCGTCCGATCAGATGTTGATAATAAATTAGATATAATTCCTCAAAGATGTATGACCTTTGGAATCGCCAGCATGAAAAGAGAGGGGCGAGGAGAAAGGCAGCGTTTTCCCCACTGATGTCAGATCAAGACATTTTCTGGGTATAATTGGTTGGTAATGTTACAAGCATTAAGTGCAGATGGTCTGGCTATTTGCTGTTTTTGGGGTGCTTTAAAAAGCCGCGGCTGTCCAAAATGACAGCAGATCCGAAATGGCTGCATTCTGCCTGCAATTGGGGAGGCGAAGCAATTTTTACTCTCATCTAGTGGAGCCGTAATTTTAAGCTGTCTGAAATGAATCACGCCGAAACCAACAGTTGACATAATTCACACACAATCAAAACTTAATCATTGTGCTGATTCTAGATGTAGAATCTTTTAGAGAGAAAACCACTCTTGTGTTTGGTAATGGCGTACTTCAGGACACTGTGAAGAAATAACTGTCTGGTGCTTGTCATAACACATGACAGATATTGTCAGCTCATGACATCACATCTGTTTTCAGCGGTGGACATTATTTTGAGTGACAATTATATGATTTTTGTTAGTGACCAAAGCACTGTGGGGATCATCACAATAGGAGACACACATCCACACACACACACACACACACACACACACACACACACACACATACATATATATATATGCATTCTGTTTTATTTAAAAAATTGTACTTTACTTTAAATTGCCTTAAAATTCGCAATTAATTTTATTTGAATGTCTTAAAACACATTAACAAAAAAAAACTATGCTAAGGTAATCACAATCTGATAGTCTAATTACTTGACACATGATTCCCAAGCTTTAATCCTAGTTAACAACCTTTTAAGGTTAAAACAGCATGATGTTTCTCACATACCTAATACATACATGTATCATTTAGTCATTTAGATCCCTACCACTTGTGCAATATGTCTCATATGCAGATTATGCCAATTATATTCATTATTGTGTGTAATAATTATTTCACACAGGCGTACACATGCTTACCTGAGTGTATCACAAATGAATTGAAATCTAGATGAAAGCTACTGACACTGGTCCTAAACACTGCTCACAAATGCAGAGGAGGGTCATTTTTATACACTCACACAGTCCATCTCAAGCATATGTGGACTGCAGTGGCATGAAGTGGGTGTGAATTGTACAATGTTCTGTGCATCAGCTACAAGCACAGGGCTTATAGCACTGGCAAATAGTGCAATTAGGCATTTGGGGGACTTAGCACAAGACTCCACCAGCCATGGTTGCATATGAAATAAAAAAAAATATTTGTAGTTTAATCTATAACCTTTTTTTTGCACCATCTTCCAGAACATGTAGCCCAACTCTAAACTCTGCATTTAATTTGATCAATAAAACACCAAACCTGATTCAGCAGCACAGCTCTGTTTCACAGCGGCTTTGTAGACCATGGCATTCGGTTCCTCTGGAATTGCATTATGTGCAGGAAAAAATAATTCTTGTAAAAGCTATCTGTAACAAATGGCATTTAATAAAACATTGGCATATCAATTTTTCACTGCCTTTCCATGTTCCCCCCTCTGCATTTGGATGAGAAAGAGGATTTGGCAACCCATTGTTACGCCTCACACCATGCCCAATCCAGCTGCCTCCACTCCGCGGGCATCCGCAGAGAAGGCAAGTCCTTTGAACAAAGTTTCTCGAAGGACGATAGGCTTTTTAACAACATGAGGCTGACATACATGACAGCAGCCTGACGCACGCCATTCAAACGCATGAAAAATTGATGCTATATCCAAAACTAAGACATACACTATATATGCTGCTTTTAAATGGCTTTGATAATGAGCCGCTGTACATATTTCTCTGGCAGTGACACATAATATTGTCACTGAAAACGTGCCAGTTGGAATGGAGGTAAATCTAATTGCCCCTTTGTTGATGAAGTCTCATAAATAGAAGTGGCTTTGGCAGCTTGTCCAACTCTGGCAACTTGCAGACATGGAAGTTGGCCACATTAGATCTCGCAACCCTGCTTTAAAATGCATGAGTGCCGGATGGTTACGTTGTTTGTTTATACGAAACACGAGTAAGACAGCAAATTTGCTTGAAAGCTGATTTTTTTTTTTTAATAGTACCTTCTGTCTTTTCATGAAAAGATGGGTCAGACCATCCATTTTAAAAATAGATGGTTTCACATCAGAAATAGCGACAAAACAAAAAAACCCCAGAAGTAATTATGTACAGCGTGTTTGCTTGTATATTGGCTTTCCTTTGTTCCTTATTCAAATGTTGCGAATGGCCCTTTCTCCCCAGGATTACTGGAGGCATTTGGGTCCAGGTGATTTAGATTTTCGGAGTCTTGTCAGGCGCTGTAGCCTGATAGCCAGTTGCTAGCGGGCGCCTGAGCGCAGGGCGTTTGAAGTTCTCCCAGTGAGTTCAGAATACTTCGTCCAGGGAGGCAGGAAAACGTGGCGGCTATTGATCCCTAGCCAAGACAGACGTGAGATTTACTGAACATGTTAACAATTTTAGAACGGCTGTTTTAATTGTGAAATAAAAAAGTCTTTGAAAGTCTAAGCCAGTCCCAGGAAGCAGGGATGGAGTTCTGCATTTTGATGCCACAGATGGTAAGCCACCCTTCTACTCTACGCTGCTGAATTATGAACCTCCCCTCTGGAGTCTCTAAATAATATCCTTGAGGACATATTCGGAGTGATTGGTAGATTTAAGGCAGTGGTGAATATTTTATCACTAAAAGATGTCTGTTCCTCATTAAAGAAATCAGCTTTTTTTAAAAAATGTTAAATAAAAAAAAATCTCTGAATTTCTTTAAACCGATAAACAGCTTATAGAAATTCTCTCAGAACAAGCTCATGGAAACTATTTAAAACCCAACATTTATTTATTTTAATCGATTCTGCCCGAAGTCAGCGTGCACTCATTTCTCTTATGTCTATGTTTCTGTTATGTTTCTGTTAAGATGGCTTAAAATTAATGCTGGACGTGTCAAGGGTAGTCTGCAAATCAACATTATGGACAGTATAAAATGAAACTGAGATTGCAATGAGCCTTGCATGCATCTGGAAAGCTTCAGCGAAGTCGAAAGTTCCTCTCAATACCAGACATAACCTAGTGGGCTGTGTATATCAAGTGCTTGGAACCACAGGAGTGCACGTGACAAAAAATTGTTCTGAAATTAAAGCTCTATTTAATGCCAAAACTAAATTGCAAACAAATAAATTTAATTAATTAATCAAATGGAACTCAAAAGATGTCAAATGTGAAAATTAATGAAGGCAAACAGGCCAAATTATGGCTCCAAGGGTTTCAAGTCAAGTCAAGTCAAGTCAAGTAGATTTTACTGGCATTTCTGCCATATACACAGTACATAGTAAAAGAGTGAAAGAATGTTCCTCCAGGACCAGCAACACAAGAGAAGAACAGAACAGAACACAGAACAAGAGCAACAATACCACTAAACGAGACAGGAGACCACTAAACAAAACAGGAGACCCCTAAACGAGACAGGAGACCACTAAACAAGACAGGAGACCCCTAAACGAGACAGGAGACCCCTAAACGAGACAGGAGACCCCTAAATGAGACAGGAGACCCCTAAACGAGACAGGGCACCACTAAACGAGACAGGACACCACTAAACGAGACAGGACACTCCTAAACGAGACAGGAGACCCCTAAACGAGACAGGAGACCCCTAAACGAGACAGGACACTCCTAAACGAGACAGGACACTCCTAAACGAGACAGGACACCCCTAAACGAGACAGGACACCCCTTAATGAGACAGGACGCCCCCTAAACGAGACAGGACAACCACAGCAATGTTCCTGGTGTAGTCTTCCCAGCAAAGGGGTCAAACTCCCTTCATTTCTGGGGAAATGTTGGATGAGTGGGTGTCTACAAACGAACCATCCACCTGTAAAAGTAAACAAGGCCATGAAGAGACCATGACTCAGGACGCTCCAGCAGCCCAGGGTTTAGTCCAGAGGACATTTATTTTTAGACAGAAGAAGAAAAGACCTACAAGACTTTTGACCTGAACTGTTATTCAGTAGGAGCAGTCAACGCACACCTCTCATCAACATTTACAGACCTTTCTCTTTGTCATTTGGCTGAAATATTGTGGGGAAAGTGTGGAAAGAAGGTGACCTGTGACCTGGATTTTGGTCCATTTTGAGACGATTTTTCAGTCGGCCCGAGTTTCGGGGATCGGCCCGAACACGATCAGCAATAATATGGTCGCAAGAAAATCAGAGAGATCCTGGTGGCCCCTCGTGAGGGTCTCACACTGTTGACGAGGCACCACTAGCCGATTTAACGCCACCTCTCACACTGCACACACGCAGAACGTGAAGTTATAAAGACAGAGCAGCGCGGCAGTGCAGTGTGTGGTCTGGACACATTTACACAGAACACACCAATAATACAGCGACTGTCAGGTCTGGGTGAAGCTGGTTAATGGGTGTGGCCTCACTCCTGTGCCTCGGCTGGCCAGGAATGAGGCCTTATTATGAGGATCAGGTGTTTTGACTTGTTATAAATACACACTGTGGGTATTCTTGAGTTGTCGGTTCACCATTCGCTGTTGGATGGTTATTTGCGTCTCTGTGTTTGAAAGCATATCAGTGTCTTTGGTTTTGTTTTGCACGGTTGTGAATAAAGAAAACGAGAAAGGAAGTCTGTTTCTGTGCCTCGCGCTGCGGTAAAAGACAATGGGGGCGTGACAGCAACATTATAGATATTGGACGTCATTGGCAATTTAAGAGAATATCCGGCTGATATTTAACCGATGTTGTATAAAGCAGAAAGATCACTTGGGTCACTCACTAGAATGCTACTCGAGTAAAAGTGTAAAAGTAACTTGGCTAGTAAATACTGTAGCGAATGGCCAGTAATCCAGTGAAATGAAACACTAAGTGGCTACAATGAAATGTTGCCTAATGAAAGTAGAAGTGTCGGATGTCTTCAAAAGTTTACCCATCATTAGATAAAGCCTACATTAACATGGTACATGCGGAATCAAGAGCCCAGTGCGTCGTTTACGGGCGTACAGTGTGAGCAGTCGGGCCGCATCAGGGCATCGGGCCGTAAAGTGTGAGAACATGAATCGCGAGCTACGAACTTCTAACCCCTGAGATTCAGACGTACAGTTTGAGCAGGAGCTGAATAAAAATCACACAGTGAATGCCCAGCTTTAGACGTGCCTGTATTTCTGGATTTATTTATTTATTTGTTTGTGTTATTTGTTCGTTCCGTTATAGTAACGTGGCCATTCATTCTGTAGAGTGACTCCTACCAGACGTTGCCCAACTCAGACTCTGAAAATATTGACCAAAGGTTACACCCATGCAATGTTTGAATACTGTCTTTGTATTTATTTTGGATGCAGGTCACTGGATTGTGAAAAAAAAACACTGGTTTTAAATGACATGCAAAAGTAATAGAGTTCTCCAAACCTCAGTGTTGGCTGAAGCTGGTTTATAACGTCCTGACCTTAGAAGAAGGCTATAATAGTCAAATCAAGTCAAACGAACTTAAATAATATTGACAAACACAAAAGTTATTCATTAATTCATCGCCAGCCCCTCTTTCCCGACACCAAGACTGAAACAGATTTGATGTTTTTACTACAGAGGACTCAAATGGGCTGGTTTTAGCTGAAGGACTTCACTTAAGATGAGACCATCATGCTGAAACTTCTGAAATTAAGAAGAAATTAAGTGTAAAGTGTCTATTCTGTCATACATGAGCACACCACAGCACACTGTGAAATTCTGTTTCTGCATTTAAACCCATTCACCAAGTGAAGCAGTGAGCAGTCAGGAACTCGCCTGGGGAGCAGAGTGTGGGGATGGTGCTTTACTAGGGGTGTGACGAGATCTCGTGGTACGAGATCTCGCGAGATCAGATTTGTCTCGCGAGATGCATCTGGTCTCGCGA
>JBBPDB010000032.1:5806305-5825278 GCA_037974465.1 Brachypetersius altus | reverse complement strand
ATTGCACATTGGGGACACTAACACACATAGTATTGCTGATTTATCAAAGACCAATATGAAGCACAGTATGCATGTCTTTGACCATGTTGATGTGCATTTGTTACATTAGCCACAATTGCTGATCACAGATAATAAAGTATGTTTTTTATGTTAAATCTGAAGGTTCCACAATGCTCTGTTCTGACTCTGCCTGCTCTGTCTCCTCTAAGGTGATCCACATCACGGGCAGACTGAGGATAAGAATGGCACTAACACACAGTCGTAACGTGCCCGTTCAGATCATGGGAATGGTGGTGGTCGCCCATGCTCTCCCTCCCCCCACCATTAACGAGGTTCGCATCGACTGCCAGATGTTTGTCACACGGGTCAACATGGACCTCAACATTGTCTACTGTGAAAATAGGTATTGGCCTTCTTCCTTCCTTCCTCCTCAGAAATGTGCTGATTTAAATTCATTTTCTAAAATGAAGATAAAATCAGCAAAAACATTCTGTAGGCTAATCTTCTTTAAATGGCTTAATATTTCTCAATTAAAGCTTTGACATTATGTAATGTACATATTACTTCCACCTGTATGTGCAGTGCTTGAAATGTGCAGCATCTATTGTTCTTTTGAAACTCAGCCCAGAGAGACTTCCTTTGTACTTCTAAAACCTCCGAGAAGCCAGTTCTGTTCTGCAAAACGAGAACATCTTAATTTGCTCTGGCTTGAAAGGAAATATCTTATTAGATTTATTAGTTTTATTTATGTCTCTGGGATTAAAGTCACCCCAATGTCTGCTGAATTTTTTACCACTCCCCTGCACTTAACATATTTATGAGAGGATGGCATTAGGCCAAGTCTGTTGCAAAGTTATCATCATGGCAAAGGCTCTTTGAACATAGGGCTTGAGAGCAATCTTACCCTCTCTTTTAGAGTCAAGCATTTTCATAACCAGTCCAACTTTATTTAGGTGTCCCTGTACTTGCAGTTCATCTACAAAACCATGCATCATTTTAATGTGTTCTTTATATTTGTAGCTTAGATTTGTACTCGTTTTAGGAAGGGTATAACTGTCACAGAATGTTTAAACGTTGATCGTTGGAGAAATGATCACAAGTACATGTTTTAATATGATCAATTTACTGTCTTTCATTTCTAAAAGCTCTACAGATACACTGTGAAATGTCTATTTATTCTCCTACAGAATTAGTGACTACATGGACCTGACACCTGTGGACATCATAGGCAAGAGATGTTATCACTTCATTCATGCAGAAGATGTGGAAGGCATTCGGCATAGCCATTTAGACTGTGAGTACCTACAGGTTGTGACAACTATAACGCAACTGTTTTCATGAATGTTATGTGTTCAGTGTATCTGAACAGAACCAATATGAATTTCATTATATTCTCTAGTGAAGCACAACAGTCATGGGTCAAAGGCACCATTTCCTGAAAGCCTTGATAAAAAACAGGCTTTTCCATGGCAAGGTTATTAAAGTGCAGCTACTATAAAACATCAGAATAAAAAGCTCTCTTCACACCAGCCAGTCCTGTTTAGACATAAACAGAGTGTACATTGAAAGATTAGTAACAAGTTGTTGGTCTGCCTTAAATCTCTCATTCCTTCACAAAATGCTACTATATGTGTTTTGAACACCTTCTACTGCAAAATTAGACTCCTAGACACAAAGATCACTATCATATTGAGTTAAGAGCAGTAGCATCCAGGCAGTTAAACTGGGGAAATTGCAGACATGATCATATTACTTCACTCTCTGACATATTTCCACCATGAATTGGTCTCCAGCATAGGAGATCTGTACTCACTGCACAAGATGATGTTTAGCTGTCGTTCAGTTAAACAAATTAAAGCAGTCCTGACCCTTTATACTGAGCTTGATCTATCCATAATAGTACACTTTCCCATATTTGAAATATAGATTGCACACAGCTTGTGCGGCTGGGCATCCAACTGTTCCCCTGAAATGGTTTCCAGTTCCCAAACATGGGTTTTAAAGTGTCTTACAGTGAGGAAATAATGACAATAAATAAAGGTGTATCAGTGATTTGAGAAATTGGGGGAATGCAATGCAAAAAAGGCTGTGCATTCTGGAGATGTGGCAAAGCATTTTAGAGAACAAGCTTTTTTATTGTTTATTGATGCACCAACACCAAAGTTTGCACCCAACCATCCATTCTAACACTTCTCCCACCTCCTGTCAGCAGTAACTCTTAATCAGTCTTCATTTTACATGTATTCAAATATTATTTTAAATATTGTTCATAATCCTACTAGGTTCCCCATGGCATGTACAATATAAATGCCTGTTCATATATTTTGTCTTAATTACTCCTCACTTATAGTTTATAGCAGAGAAATTCTGTCAAGAGAATCTGAACTTTTATTTAGTGCCACATATTTATTTTATGTTATTGTTGTGCATAAAACAATAACATTATTTTTGCCACACATTGTCATGTTTGACATTAAAACAAATTCATAAAAGTTGGATTAATGCAGAATGTACAGTACAGAAAATAAGTCCAATTCAGAATTCATCAAGTGAAATAATTGTATCATTACATTCAGGCATGCACTTACACATCCTACAGGTAGTCACAAATTACGACATTTCTCATCTAGTTTTTATCCTTCAGTCTAAAAAACAGATCAGGCCAGATCTCTCAGAACTGAACAGGGCTGAAGAGCCCATCCTGTGCTGTATGCACGCCTCTCAGCACTCCTCTTAGGTTAAGCTGCACTTCTCTATATACCGCCAGTGCATTTTGATCACACTTTTACACCATGTAGTATTCATCTTGGCAAATACCCCGCAGGAAAACTTTGAAGGCTCCTCAACCTTTGGAGCGCTCCGCTTTCATCGTTCTCGGCAGGAGGGACGCTGACCGTCTGGAGGAGCATTCGTGCTTTTTGAATATCCTAAATCATCTGTTAAGTGTGTTTTGGCAGGGCACTTTTTTCTCCGCTCTCCTCTCCTCTCCACGGTAATGGCAGAAATTCAAAGCGTCATTGAGAGCAGCGTAGCGTTTCATACAGTAAATGCACGCTCGCCTCGGCAGCAGGCAGGTTGCCATTATTTAAGTAGCGAGGGCTGAGGCACGGGCACGGGGGGGGATAAATCCCTCACTTTATTAGGTGTTTGCGAAGGAGGACGAGTGTCCTTGGGGCTGCTGGTGGAATTTGGAGCTGTCTGATTAGATATTGCAAGTTCAACTGAATTAGAGCGCAATTACTGCTACATTGCACTGTCCTTTTACCTTAAAAAGCCACCAGATTGGGTCCATTAGGCCTTGATTTGAAATCCAGCAGAGAGAAAGGAGGAGGAGTGGAACCCTGGCCTGGATTAAACTGATGAGAGAGTAAGAGAGAGGGGGAGAGTGGGAGAGGGAGTGAGGCCCAATACAAGTCTCCAGCTTTTGCTGGGTAACCCTATATTATGCATTAGAATGGCAGTGATCAACAAAAACATAGCGGTGCTTGGAATGGCCAGTCTCAAAATTAACACTTTGGGTAACACTTTGTACATTTCACCTCACATTTTAGCGTGGAACAAAACTGCTTACACAGTCAAACAAGTACTGAACTGTTTCTGCCCATATTCACATCACATTGAAAGTGAGGCTAAAAAGAGTTTAAGCATGGGGTGCATCTCAGACCTATTCACGTTTAAGTTAATCAATCAGTGTTTCTGTAGAGAACCGTTAGGCGAACTGAAAATCATTGAAAACATTTTTGACCTTTAGATCAGCTTTTCCAACTGCTAAAATTGAGCTGCCGACATAATCTAAACTCTCCCACCATAGTCAAAATTATAACAATGATTTAATAACTTGTCTTTTATTAAAAATATAGAACCTAAACACTGGATACTGAAATCTTATGTTTAAATATTGATTAGCAAATCTCAAAACTGTCAGTAGAGCATACACTGTAACCCGATCAAACATTTTAGTTTAGTTTTAAAGTGTTAATGGCAATAATCATCGTCATCACTGTTCTATCCTCCTTTGTGTGTGTGTGTGTGTGTGTGTGTGTGTGTGTGTGTACTGAAGGAACAGCAGAGATTCTCAGTGCAGATGTGGCTATGCTGATTGCCAATCAGAGAGTGACATCAGGTCACACGGGGCCATCAGATCAGCTTGAGTGAGGAAAATGAGAGAGTGTGTCACTCTCCACTGACCTTTCTGCTCTATCCTGCCTCAGCAGGGCAACCCACACACAGCAGACTGACTAGCATCAGCCTGCAGGTTGTTTGCATGTCCTATCAGTAACATGGCATGTTCGATGAATCCTGTTTTAATGACAGGAATGCATGCATGTAAGAAAATGGTAAAAAGAAAACTGACCATTTAATTTTGTTGATTGGGCGAAGCAGACATGGTAGCTGAAAAAATACAACAACCATGTAATCTGAAACATGCTAACATTGTTTCAACCCAGTCTGTCACAACCTAAACAAAGCTAGTGCATTTAGAAATCAGCAATTAAATCTACGAAAAAATTGAAAACATCACTGATCCACTTTTTACTATGTCCTACATATTCATGAATTTTTCTTTTGAACAAGAAACCTTCAACACAGATTGATTGTTCTAAGCTAATCAGCATGTCAGGGTGTCTTTTGGTTTCTTTTCCTTTATGTCTTTCAAGAGAGCTGAAGCTATATTCTGGACAAAGTATCCCTAACTTATTGTGGCAATAACAATCCTTAATTACTATTAAACAATCATTAAACAATAAACAATCCTTAATTACTATTAATTTAATAACATTTTTATTTTAATAGCAACATATGAACATACAGATATTATTCATATCTAAATACATTTCTATCTGCACACATCTACCCACCTTGCCAGTTGCTCTAGAGTGCACTAATAACATGTAACTTACCCTGGCCTTAGTGATAAAACACTTTTAGCATCACTCAGTTTGAATGTATTACATCCTTCTATGCTACTTTGCCACTCGTCATGCTTGTTCTACATGACTTCCCATTACAAACTGAACGTGTCTAGATGTGCTTGGAGTGGTGAGCAAACAGCAGCTACTCTCAAAGGCGTTTGATGTGAGCAGATGTTTCCTATCTGCAGAAATGTAATGTGACAGAGCTGACCTCACCTCAGCCACAGAACAGGAGGAACAAGCCGTAAATTAACAAAAGACGTTCCGCTACACAGCTACACGTCATACGCACTGTGTAAATGGTCGGTGTGTGAGTGTGTGTGTGTGTGTGTGTATTTTTCACCAGCCAAGAGAGAGACAGAGGGGGGTGGGAAAAGATGGCTCAGAAAAGTGTGGAGAAACCCCAGGAGAGTGTAGCTGTGTGCCTGAAGGCAGACTCATAGAGCTGCTCTCTGTAGACTAGTTCAAACTGACTTTAATGAAAGACTCCCTTCACTGCTTATTGAGCTTAAAGACAGACTCCAGCAACCCACAGAAAAAAAAAACTTTCACACACACACACAGGCATACACCTACTACACACAGCTGAGTTTATATCAGTTTCCCTCATTATCACATTTTAACAGATGTAAAGAAAAGCAGTTTGCTGTGTGTAAACATCGGGAGGGCACGCATACAACGTGTCAGTCATCAACAATTTAGACACTTCGCAGTCCCAGACAATCAGCTGATGCTTATTTTTGGAGTAAAATGTATGTCCTTAAGTGAAGCAGATTTCAAGATCAGTGTTCAAACAAAATGATGACCACTAGTTGGGTATTCAAATGTTGTACTTTTATTGTACTGGCCAAATTGCTGTAATACCATTGGGTATCAACAAATTGTAACACCTAAGAAGTTAAATTTATCAGCATGAGTTGACCTGTTTGCACTTGGCATTAAAATGTGCCCTGTTTTTAATAGACAATTATGTAATCAGAAAGTGTTTAGAGTAGCTTTCCTGATCCCTGCTGTTAGTCAAGCACAAATTGTGATTGGATCTGCGTAATGCACTGTGGCCACTTTCAAGATTCAGGAATTTTATTTGCCATTTGTGCATGAGACCAGCAGTCCATGCACATTGGAATTCTTGTGCAAAGCTCTCCAAGTCAGGTTACATTTTTGATAGGTAGAAAAGACAGGAAAAATAAAACAGAGAATAGAGCAGTCTACTAGTAGTATATGAAATATAAAGATATATAAAAGTAGAAGTATCACTTTTTTTAAAATACAAGCACTTGCACATTTTAATATTGCACATAGTAGAGACAAATAGGGACACCACAGTCTTACTGGCCGTGCTTCATTACTACTAACTGCCCTGAGAGCTACAAATAACTGTGTATGTGTGTAATAGGGAGACAACGATGTGTATTCTACACCAAACTGCATTTGTATGTATGATTCTCTGCTAAATACGGTTATAAAAACAGTACATTAAAAATGTATAGCCTAGCGGTTATGAGACTAGTTATGGCCGTGTGTGTGTGTGTGTGTGTGTGTGTGTGTCTGTTTGTGTGGGGGGTAATAGACATTAAAAGAAAGACCGACTCTAGTCCAGTTGCATTTGTATACATTAATGGCATCCAAATACTCTAATAAAATATATTTTATTATTTATTATTTTATTAATATATTTGATTTGATTTGATTTTTATTATACATTTAGCCTACAGGCTATTAGACCAGCAAAGGCCTTAATCACAAAGAATCCCAAGCAACAGTGTGTGTGTCTGTGTGTGTGAAGTGGGTACTAGAAAATAAGAGACAGACTGACTCTAGTCAAGCCGCCTTTATCTTAATGTCTACTAAATACTGCAATAAACAATACAAATAAAAAGACCAATGAGTGGCGCTTAGGGAACGCCTAAAACTCTTGTCCTAAACGTCTCTGAACATTAACAATAAGCTTATTAGTCTTGAATGAAAGGGATTGGTTTATTTTTCCCGCAGATTTGGATCTTAGAAAGGCAAGGCATAAGCTGGGCATTGGAATCCATATGCTGCAGATTAGGAGATCTTTTATCTCTCGATGGCTTCTACTCGACTAACAAGCAAGAGCATTTAGGCACATGCTTTTAGTCGGTAAAATGCACACTTCCCGCCCTGAGTAAATCTCTCTGAACGCATATAATATTGAATTGTTGGCCCATTACAAAGTGTTCAGAGAAGAAACCGCATTATTACCAAAGATTCCGTGCAAAGGTTTTAAAAAGGTCCTTTAATCTGCGCTGTGATTTATTTTGTGTCATGCAAAAGGCCCGCTCTCTAATGCAGCTTTACGCCCGATAACAACATATGTGCTCAGAAAACAACAACAGAACCTACATTATGACTTCTTTATTTGCTGGCTCGGATCCGATGTTTTTAAGGGACCCTGAAGGCCCCCGAGGCGCGTCTATCCGTAACACGGCACGCGACCCAGAGAAAAAGGGAAGCCGGCAAACTTCACCAGCCAAAAGGAGGATGAAAACAGGCTGCAGACGGTTGTTAAAGATGTAAATGAGCACACTGCAGTAGTTCAGGAGCGGCAGCCTATAAATAACTATTATATAATTAATCAGACTTATTTGGACAAAAACAAACTGACTCATGCGATCATGAAGCACGTCGTTATGCCATGTTGGCTTTGCAGTGCACTCACTTCTCTCGCTGCCTCTAAGAAGCCAGGCTCAGAATGTAACACCACTTTTAATACAATTAATGAGACTTGCTTCTTCATAGAGCTTTTGTTTTATGGAATAATTTATGATCATCCATGAGCACAGCGAATTAAAAATTAAAGATCAAATTCCAAATTCCAAAAAAAGAAGCAGATGCACTAAATAAATTCAAAGCATGCGCTTTCATACCTTTTTACCAATCTTTAATTCATAAAGAAAAAGGTTGTTTATGCTCTCTGTGTGTAAACAGTGGGATTAGCAGTGAGCTACGCTGTGCTGATAAACACGTATTAATCATTCATTTTGTCTATTTTCCGTTTTCCACACAATCACTTCTGTACGTTAGCCTCTGCGGGACCGCACACATAACTAGTTCTCTCGGAAAAGAAACTTTAGAAAGTTTATCAGTTAAGGAATGCAACTTTATACGATACAATGCCAGGGTTTAAAGGCAAATAACTCAGATGGCTTGTTTTGAGGAAATATTTAAAACGATCAGTATCTGTTCTTTCGATGGAAGTTATTTTCAATTTCATGCATTTGTTTGCCTTGGGTAAATGGCATAGGAGCACAGGCACAGAAATCTCATAGGAGGAAGGCGACAACAAAAACAGCGGAGACGGTTGCCATGGCGATGGCTATACGACCCGTGCACTTTTATGCATTATACTGTTTGATGTTAAGTACAAAGGTTTGGTTAGAGCCTGAAGGGACAGTTAAGAATTAAAATTGTTAATTGTTTGAGACGTGCATTTCCCCACATGCCAGCTGTTTGAGAACAGGAGAGGAGGAGGAGAAGGAGGAGGAGGGAGAGAGCACAGAGAGACAGAGACACAGAGAGAGAGGGAGAGAGAGAGAGAGACAGAGACAGAGAGAGAGAGAGAGACAACAGCAGCCATGCTAATTCTGCCACGGCAAATTGAGGCTTTTAGCCAATCGGCCAGAGGCCGTGGCAAATTTGAGCGCCGCAGATTGGTGTGGGGCGAAGATGAGCAAAAAAAAAAAAAAAAACGGGACTGCTGACACACAGATAAAGTAAGCCTGAGGAAAGAAGGTGGGAAAAAAAGGAGAAAAAACAGGAGCCATAAAGCGAACTGCCTCCTCCCTCGTAAATAATGGCAACATAAATGTCATATGAACTTTATTTCAAGAGCGGGTGGTCTAATAAAGATGCTGTTTTAAAAAGAGGAGTGGTGAAATTCATTGTCATAAGAAGGCCATATCCCCTACTTCTCCCGCTGGCCGTTACTCAAGACTGGTTGACACACAGGACCTTGCCACACCACCTCGGAAACAAAGCCCAGGAGGAAGGCCTGCTTTACTCTCCCTCTTCTCATCATCGTTTCCTTTTACTCAGTCGCTCCATAAGGAAGGCATGATATTTACGGTACATTTTCTTCTAAACCCATAAAAGCAAATTTCACCACAAAATGGTTTTACTGGTTAAATCATAAACATCACTGTTAATAAGAGTCAATTCCATATTATGCAAGCGAGTAGGTTGTCTAATATAATCACAGATCAAGGTGGGAAACAATGCAGTCTATTAAATTGGCCCTTTAGGGGCCAAAAAGCGACAAGCTTCATGTATTCTGCAACATTTGACATGTAAAGAATGTGATCTAAAAGATTTGTAAACATGCCTTTTAGAACAAGTAACCGCATGAATAACTCTGAAAAAGGCTAAGAGCATTCAACAATAAAGCAAGCTTCATGCATCTTATGTGCGGTAAGAAAAAGCCCTCACAGAAGCCTCCAGTTACACGTCCTGTTGTGTTCTGCTGAGGTTAAATTGGGAACGCTAGTACTGTAGCTGCTCTGGTGGAATATTTTTGGTCAAAGAAACCAGTGAGACGTTTGGTTTGATGGGCTTAATGGTAAATACACCTAATGGAGAAAAATACTGGGACACACCTGTTTCTCAGTGTTTGGCTAAGCCCCTTACTTCTTTAGAACGAATGGGCACAAATTCCCACAGAAACACTCCAAAATATTCTGGAAAGCTGTCGAAGAAGAGTGGAAGCTGTTCTACCTGCAAAGGTGAGGCCAACTGCCTATTAAAGTCTGTGTATTTGAATGCAATGTCATTAAAGTACCTAATGTTATCCCAATACTTTTGCCCATATAGTATATATCATTTTAGCACATTATAATACTAAGCCTGCCTCATAAGAAGACAGATGTTATAAGCTTGCAACCAGCAATATAACGTCATATAACATCATTGGTCCATCTTTGCCGCAGTTACTGACTGATCATCTAGCAATCATTACAACTGCTAGTTTCAATTACAACTGCTAGTTTCAATTTGGTGATATAACAACATTCTGGTTTTCTACCTGGTCCCACATGTGTGTTTAACTGGTCCTTTTTTATTTGTTCCTACTTGTGTTGCCTACCTATGTAATTTTTAAAAACATTTTTTGATTGTATGTAAGTGTTTTTGATGTATTTTTTTATTGTATTAATAAAATGTATTATTATTATTATTATTATTATTGTTATTATATGCTGATGAATTCTGAACGCACCAATATTGTGCAACACCATTATCATTTGGCCACAACTGTCTGTGTTTTGTCATGTTTAGGCTACTTCCATTTCGTTGATGCACTGGATTTTAGCTTTGCTTCGGAGAATGTTTCGGAGCAGGCTGTAGTTGCTGGTGTAGATGGGCAAGGGGGGTCCCTCTCTTTCAAAAAAAACCCCAAACATTTTACGTGCTGTTAACAATTTACTAAAAGCTGATTACACTGGATCTCTGTGGACCCAGTAATAGCACCAGGAAAAGGATGTGAAACTCTGCGCTGATTTCCAACTAGCCCAAGCTATAGATTCTGGAGCCTGTTGTGTTATCTTGCTGAAGGCTAAAGGTGCAAATCAACATTAAATGGTGATTTTTTTTAGCCTTCCCATCCAGCATAAAGACCAGGCCTTGCTGGTGACGGGTGATTTTGTATATCGATGCCGTCTAACGATACTCTCTGATGACAGGCACAAGTCTGACATGCGAGACTACCTTTTCCCCAGCTCTCCCACTATCATTCCTTTCTTTTCTTCTTTCCTTCTGCCTCTCTCCCCTATCCCTCTCTCCCTTGTTCTCACTCTTTTCAAATTGAGACGACAAGATAAGCGATTGCCACAGCCACGGCTGCCTGCTGCTCATTGATAAAACCATATCTAATCCGTCTCGGGCTCCCCTACGCCTCCAATGCACTCGTTTCCCAGTCTGTCAACAGACCGCAGATCTATCTCTCCTTTTGAACTCTCAACCGCAGTGTCAGGTTTTATCAGTGAACTTTTGGGCAAGAAAATGGGGGGCTGAATGAGCCTGGGTTGACTTCCATCTTCGCTGAGCACACACATCGCCAGGGTCCTGAGGAAGAGTTGTCAGCCGCTCGGTTTCAAAGGCCCTGGTGCTCAACCCAAACCTTATTATAAATACATGACAAGATTTTTATCGATACAGCCCCCCGCACAATGGCAAATAATCTGCGGGATAAAAAAAAGTGCCCTTTTTTTTTTTTCCCTTTTCATTTTCAAGTCGCCATGGATTGCTCATGTTTATTCATGCGTCTGTCAGTTTAGAAGCTTTCAGTTTCTAAAATGCACAGTGGGTTCTGAACCACTGCTTTGACAATACAATCAATGATACATTTTGTGTACAAAGGAGCAGTGTGAATAGGCTTTTTTTCCCTCTTGAATTTGTAATTAAAAGCTTAGTTATAATTAACCAAAAAAGAGAAGCATTTGTATTAGTTTTCTTCCCTGGATTTGGTTCTATTTTCTAACCTGAAATTGGTTCTACTTCCACTGAGGGTAAAAGAAGCTTAGATATTCCTAAAAAATATAATAATTTAAAAATCCATTTTCACAATTAGCCCAGTTCTCACATTCCTTTCGCTGACTTTACAGAGTGTTAGAAATGACCGTTGTAGAATATTAATAAGCTGGAAAGCATTTACAGCATATAAATCAGGGCCGGGGCTGTACTTTTTTCCCCTTTTGCTTTATGCGATGCCTCTGAAAGACCTGATTATATCCCTGCAGCAGGGCCACGCACAGCAAAAGGTCATTATCATAGACCGCAGGCTGGTGGGACAACAGCTAATCTAAGAGAAAAGATTGGTGATCATGTGTATGGAAATGGCCGGGCAGGGGGGAGCCTTGCAAACACATTCATCCTCACACTGACACTGTGGGTTCTGTCAGAGCTCTGCTGCAATGCAGGGAGGGGAGAAGACGCACTCATAGTCCAGCCAGAGACGCTATTGTCTCATTTATTGCCCGGGCTGAAAGGATATCTGCAGGTGTACGCCAGGCAATTTATTCCTCCCCTGTCCTGTCTTTAAAAAAAGCAGGTTGCGTCGCCTCTGACAACCGGAGCGACGCTATGGTAATTCACCCATATCATTGATGTGTAGGCTGGCACAGGATGAAGACATCTACGCTGATCAGAGTCACCCCACTGTTTCCTGATTATGGCACAGAAACTGCCCCCGAAAATCAAAGCGTCTGTCAGTGGTTTTTGACAGTTCTACCGTATTCCAGCCCTGATAGCACAGGCTTTACATCACCAGGATTGTGCAAAAGCCCACCAAATAACTACAGAGGGGCGGGGGAGATCCAGAAAGCTAACGCTGTGACTTTCAGAGTCAGTCACATTAATGGCCGTGTGTTATACAGTATCTCAGTGGCACAAATACTAACCAGCTCTTGTGCGCCTCATTAAGCAATAACAACTTGAGCAAATAAGCACCCTCCCCCTGATCGAGCGCTATTTGCTCGGCACTATTATACAGGACCACGTGGCGCCGGCTAAGCAAGGCCTGCCGTCTGTCACTGTTGCGTGGCTGGGCACTAGCTACTACAGGTGTTCAGAGATAATGCGATTTGTATTTGTTAAACAGACAAAATAACTTGTACTTGCCTTTGGATGCACATAGGAAATGGGTGTGGCTTAGATCAGTAACATCGCATAGAGTTAAATTAGCATTGATGCTAACAGAAAATGTGCTGCTTTTCGCAACAGCCAGGAAGGCAAAGACGTGATGCTAAGCGTACATGGCAAGTGCAGCAACAGTGACAACAGATGTTGACACTGAAATCCCAGCAATGACCACCATTTAATAGAATAGCTAATATTGTTGCTAATAACACTTGAAAGCTAACAGCCACTAGATGTATACTGAACAAGCAATTGCCAAACAATAACAGGTTACTAAAAATGTTTACTAGCTTAAATATGTTGACCTATGTATATATTAATTTGTGAATAAAGAATGTAAAATCTGGGTTACATTTTATGTACTCCAATACGGTTTTTGATGTGTGTAAGCTCACAGAACAATCTATAATTCAGAATGTGTTCAGATTTGCCACGTTACTTACTCTTTGAAGCTAAACTAAATCTTTTTTAAGAGTTTTGGTATAGATCTCCAAAGTTCCAAAATTAGGTCATTTTCGCCAGAAGCTGGTGCATTGGGTTTAAAGTCAATTTAAGATCTGATCCACATTCCCTCTTCTTCAGTTACGTTTGAAGTTATAGTACTTTGTTGATGGAGTGGATACTGGAGAACAGATCAATTAACATGACATTTTAGATACAAAGCTACAAAACATTTAAAACAACATTTCAATTGAATATTTTAACCTAATACTGTTGATTAACATTCCTAATTCACTGTGCTTAAGGTACTTAAGGCCAACACTTAAGGTACGTAGGTATATATATATATCGCACAACAGCATTCATCACACGACTGTCACTAATAAGAAGAAAATCCACTAACCCACTTCCATCTACTGTATTATTAACCCAGCTTACACGCGCCATGAAGGAAATGTAAAATATGTAGGTCCTAAACAATATTCAGAAAACAATTATTTGTGTCACTCCACATCATGTGTGTGTGTGTGTGTGTGTGTGTGTGTATGTGTGTGTATACAGCTCTGGAAAAAATAAGAGACCACTGCAATTTATTTTAAAATCAGAGTATGACAGTCATTCCCTGCCAGTGTCTGTTAAATTCCTCCACAAACACCTTATTCTGCTTTATGAGGGACTGATCAGTGATCAGCTGAATCCCATCTTATTTAATGAGGAGAAGTATAAAACACTGCTGTAATCGACTCTCTCCTCTCACACTGAGACCAGTTGGATTGTAAAACTCTACTAGAAGTTAATCAAAGGTAATTATTGCCATTTTGTTTAAGAGTGAACAAGCGATTTGTTTTCTTTAAACTATTCTGTAACGGCATCATTTCTCTTATTTTGATGTTTTGTCATTTCCTGTAAAATGGTGCTTTAAGGAACACTATTATTATTTGGAAACATTGTCAGCAGTTCTTAAAAACTAAGGTAAAGCTGTTCAGTTCAGTTATTGCGCCACGTTTTCCAGAGCTGTATCTGTATTTCCGCACTTTCATTGGGCTGGAAGAGTAGTAAGTGGGTGTGTATGGGAGTGTCATGTGACTAGCTCTCAAACCTTAATAAATCAGATTTTGTAAAAAGAGTAGAATTTTTTGAAGGTCGCGTATATATGAATATGGCAGAGCCGCTAGCGATCTCAGCTCATTGTGAAGGTTGTGAATGTGTGCCTATGTGCTCTGAGTTTGGATGATAGGTACTCACTGGACTCGGGATCAGAGTTGCCGTCGCCCTCAGTGCGGCTGTTGGGTGAGGTTTGCTCATAGTACTCATCCTGAGGGAAGCCCAGAGGCAGGGCCTGGTTAGTGCCACTGCTGCCGGCCTCCTGCTCTCCCTGCAGACCAGCAGTGGCACTGCAGCTCTCCTGAGAACCGTCTGGGAGGTGAAAGGTCACGCGCCGCTGCGTCTGCTAAAATACACACACACACACACACGACTCAGCCTGGGTCGGATTCATTGTGGTTGGTTATTCAACTGTATCGATTCTTGACCCTTAGAATTGATTATAATAAGAAATCAACAAGATTTTTTTTTACCTAAATATTATCAATAACCATAAAATATATGAGTGCATTTGCGTTCAGACTGCATTTATATTTATGTAGCACACTTAGTCATCCTCAAAAACGATAAGGGATGTGATGAAACTCATAAACAGATATATACTGCCGGGGAAATCTGAGATTTCACAATGCATTTTCCAAAGAGACGCTATTATGAATCGATTTCTGAACTGACGGCCAGGACAGCTGAGTGTTTCGTATACGTCCATGAGTTCTGCAGTCCTGGAGTTTCGTAATCATGTAAGTAACTGTTGTTGGCGAAGAAAAGTGAAGAGGAATCTGCATTCTTCCTCATCCACATACTTCTGAGTACTGGTCATACTGTACAAGGCGGAATGCATGGAAAAGTGGTCGGATGCCCTGTTCTCACGTCCTCCTTCTGGGTATTCAGTGTCTAATTGATAGAGACCGCCCACAGTCATGCAGAATGGTGATTCATTTTCACCAGGCTCCAGTGCTTCCGACCCACTAGCCCAATTTAGAGGAAGGAGAGGGATGTGGATCAAGTGGCCTTAACCAGGCAGGGCTTGCGAACACTATGTAGATTTTCTCGCTCAAAGGAGAAGCACTCCTGTCTCTCCCGGGAGTTGGCTGCAGAGGTTTGAATGGGTGACCTTTTTTGCAGACACTCAATTTGTTGGAAGTAAGAAAACAGCCAAAGGCAAAGCGCAGCTTTACTTGATTCTTTATGAAAAAGAACAGCCGGTGTTTTCTTTTGTACGTCTTATAAGCATTAGGGCTGCAAACTGGGGGGGAAAAAAAACATACATTTGTTTCTCTTTTATTTCTTTCCTTCCTTCTTTCTGGATGACTTTCGGTTACATTGTTATGGTGAGAATAAAAGTGACAAAATACATCCTCGCGTGCGCCTGCCCTAAATTCACGGCGATGAAAAAGCAATGATACTGAGATATGTATTTGTGTTTACTTTTATGAGCCATTATTTTCTCAGAGAGGGGAAAATAAAAGTCTGTGTCTGGAAGGTGGCGTTTTTTGCTTGGAAACAACAAACAATAAACAAACACACGGCTAAAACGGTTGCTGGTTGACATCCTGACAACAATCTTGATTGAAGTTAATTAGCCAAAACCGCTATATTAGGTAGAACATACAAGCAAGGTATTTTATTTCCCATGGATTTAAAAAGTTAAACTGTTGAATGAATATGACCATAAATCCCTTGTAGCTGTGTGAAACCAGGGGAGCTTTGGTTAAAATGCCTTAATGCTGTTCTTGCATCTCTGCGGTAGAGATAAAATTCTTATTGTTGTTTGATGAGGGATAGAAAACAATGGTTGAGGGAAAAGAAAAAAAAAAACAAAAACATATCTTGGCACAAACAGAAGCCATGTACTGCCAAAAAAGCAGATCTCCTAACAGCTTACCAGTTCAATCAAGAACTATTGGTGGATTGACTAAACTGAATGCTTATAATTAGCACTCTGAATGCTGAGCCACGATGTATATGCTGATATTTGGCCCCTTGGAGATCCATTCAGAGAGCAAGAGAAAGAAATCTCCCACTGTAATCGTGGATTATGCTTTAAAAGGACCTTTTATGGACTTATCTGGCGAGATTGCCTCTACCCTGCCTACTGCAGACGCAGTTCAATTCATTTCATTCAAGTGATAATGATACTGTCTCATTCTGACAATATCGTAAACACTAATCTCATTTAGCATTTAGAAACTGTGGGTGGGGGGGTGGTGACGGTGGGGGGCGGGTGTAATGAGACTGGAGCTAAAGTTTGAAGAACAACGAGCTGTCTCTCCACGCTGCGTAGCCTGAAACCTTTCCTCAAAAGACCCCACTGATTCCACGACAGCTTTCTAAGTTCTCCAGTTGGGACTCAGGCTGGCGTTCTTGCGACCTGAGCACCGGGTTTTCCACAGACTGCTTTATCTTTGATCCGTGCTGACAGAACAACAGGATGCTACCCTGGAATTATGCCGTCTATAATTCACGGGTTATGCAAATAAAACTCGGCAACAGCTAGGCTCCACCAGCTGTGCTTTCATATTTTCAGGGGCCCGTCACGGAGATAGCAAAGTCAGACACAAACAAAACATCCACCGGTGGGGAACTTTGCAGATGCGGCCTGCCGGAGCGATGGCAGGCCAAGGATGAGCACCTCAGATCAACTCAAAGTACAAGTGAGCGGAATGATGTCTTCTTTCACAGAGAATTTGTCTACTTGTTGCATTCTTACCCAAATCCTGAATGTGGAGGGTGAGCTTGCATTAGGCTATCCTCTGAACAGCTTTTACAAGGTTGTTCAGGTTGACACTGCTGTGTTTCAGGGTTTGGTCCCATAGTTCCAGTGGAGGGCAATCGTAATGCTTCAAATTACCGAGACATTTTAGACGACGCCATGCTTCCAACACAGTTTTCTATTCCAGCATGCCTGTGCCCCAGCGCACAAAGCGAGGTCTATAATAACATGGTTGGATGAGTTCAGTGTGGAAGAACCTGACTGGCCCGCACAGAGCCCTGACCTCAACCCCATCTAACACCTTTGGGATGAACTGGAATGGAAATTGCGATCCAGGACTTCTCATCGGACATCAGTGCCTGACCTCATAGATGCTGTACAGAATGAATGGGCACAGATTCCCACAGAAACTTCAAAATCTTGTGGAAAACCTTCCAAGGAGAGTGGAAGTTGTTATAGCTGCAAAGGGGGACCCACTCCATATTAAGTCTATGGATTTGAATGTAATGTCATTAAGGTCCCTGTTGGTGTAATGGTCACGCGTCCCAATACTTTTGTCCGTATAATGCACATGAAATCTTGTGCAGGGATGTGTTGAGAAAAGCAGGAAATGTGCATCTTTTGTAGGAATACACATGAGCAAACTGTCATTTACATATTTATATTTATTTCCATCGCTTCAAATTCTAATGACCTAATGAATTATGGATAGGATTTAATGACTTGTTTATGCTGTATTAAGTAGATGTGCTATAAGGGCAGCACAGTAGTTTAGCACTGTTGTAACAGAGAGTTTGTCCTGAGTTTGATTGCTGCCTGCCAGGATTCTTCCCTGTCTACTGGTTTATTCCTGCAGGGAGCCGCTGTTTCTCTCCAACAGTCCGAAGACACTGAGAGATGCTAAGCTGCCCCAGGTGTGATTGTGTGTGTGAATGTGTCTGTATGTGTGTTTGCCCTGCGAAGGACAGGCGACCTGTCCAGGGTGTTTTAGGCTGCAGCAGCCCTTGTGACCCTGGTTAGGATAAACAGCTCAGCAAAGGAATGAAGGAATACATTTATATTTTGAATTTTTTGCATTCTACTAAATTTGTGCATTATTAATAGCTATGAATGACTGTTTTATTGTGTTTTAAGGGAGATGTATTATGAACTGTTACCTAAAAAGGGATGCACACAACAGGAGTAAACAGGGTCATCACTGTGTAAAGGGGTTATCACCAAACTTTGAACTTACAGCTGTTACACAATCTGTTATAAGGGCTGAATGTCAAGTATAAGCAAGAAAAGGAAAATCTTTTGTCCAGTGTGGCCAGTTCTTTCCCCTCTGTGAAATATCCTCCAGTCTTCAGTTAAGCCCGGATGTCTTCTGAGTACTGTTTGCATGCAAAGCCCTGTGTGCCAGAGTTGGAGCAATGCATTTACGTCCCCTCTCTCACGGGAGGGTTAAGGTGTGTATGTATTGTAAAGCATTATCACTTGTTTAAAGAACATGCCAGAAATCCATAAGGCAAACACAAGCTGCTGGAGGAGATATCAAGACCAAACAAAGCCTGCCGAACGAGATTAAACACTGCCATCAAAAAGTATGTGCATGGAGATAAAAAATAGAGGAGAAATAAGCCAAATTTTTGTAGTGAGCCAGGTCCTGCCAAAGCTCCTCGCTGGTGGCAACCCAGGCACTGTGCAGATGGAGGCGGGATTGGCCAGTGAGAGGATTAGGCGGCCCTTATATTAACACGGAGGAGGAGAGGAGGGAGGGGGAAAAAAAACGAGCGAAGAGAAGAGAAAAGGAAGAACATCAGCCACCTGCACCAGAGGGAAGTCACAGATCAGTGCGTCGTCGTGTCCTCTATTCCGAGCAAAGTCAGAACGTCAGTGTTATTCAAAAGAATCCTCTTTTCATGCGAGCTGGCAACTGCAGGCTGTCCGGCCTCATTTTGAGTGACAAACAGTGGCCGCTTAGGAGTAGATCACCAGAGATTGGCTGCTTGGCTGAAGACCCATCTATCCTTAGGGCTGAATTGAGCTGTGAAAAATCTATTAAACTGAAAAGGGTAACTCACTGTCAATGGCTTATAATACAACTAGAAAAGAGGGAGAAAAGAACAAATAAATACCATCATGACTGTGTTTGCTCTCTCTCTCCCTCTCA
>JBBPDB010000032.1:5766040-5801200 GCA_037974465.1 Brachypetersius altus | reverse complement strand
CTCATATATATATATATATATATATATATATATATACACATAGATATAGATATATAGATATAGATATAGATATAGATATATAGATATAGATATAGATATAGATATATAGATATATATTTACACATAAACTTGTGTGTCCACTTACTTTTCATCATTTTGTTTCTTTTTCACCTCATTTAAACTATGTGTGTTCATTTTAGAGTGATCAGATGAGTAGAGATGGTCCAAAACTACAATAACTTACACTATAAATGATTCATTTTTGGAGATACAAGGTTTGTTCTGAGAGTGAGTTTTGGCAAGCAACAGGTCAGTTTCATCATTATAAATGGTATTAAGCTTTTAAATGGTATTAAGGTGCTTCTGACCTAATTAATAGCTATTAATGAACAACTTTATACTGTATAAAGTATTATTATAGCGAACAAATACGTGCCTGCTGTCTAGATAAATGGCTTTACAATATTGTTATTTTCTGACAAACAGGTCTTTGTTGATCTTGTGGTTCTGTGTGTGCAATGTTTTATTCATACTAATATGGTGCTGCAGCATCGCCGTGTAATTTCCCCATTCTTTGCCATCATCATTTATTCTCCTGCATTGTAAAATTGACAATCTTCAGGAAAAAAAAGAAAGGTTTTAAGTTGAAATCTAGTTGAGTCTGAAACGCTTGAATAATTCATGGCTACCTTAAGATTTTTTTTAAGCCCTTTAACCTCATAAAAGAAGCAGGGATACAGTTTTGTATCTCGACTCTCCATTTAAATGTGTCAGGAGTAAAAAAAAAAAAAATGCATATAATTCACTTAGTTCTGCACAGGCTCGCAATCCGAAGAACTTGGCGAAGTAAACTGTTAATACAGCATAAATGCTAGCCCTGATTTTGCAAAGGGTAGATAAAGCCAATTCCTCAGCTTCTCCAATTTATTCCAGCTTCTTAACTGTCGTCCATCCATTTTTCGGAATATAGGGATCACCGTCAGCTGGGCAGTTTAAAGCCTGCCTCCATGAATAGAAGATGAGAGACTAACTAATATAGGGGCGCTCATGCAGAGTGACCCTGAGTGCCGCTGGAGCCACTCCGCTTCTCGCCTCCATGCGAGCAGGCACGAGTGATCTCCAACAGAGGAGCACCGTGAAATAGCATTATGGTTAATTTTCTCGTTTGCTGCTGCCGTTTCCAGCAAGGCACCAAGCCGGCATCTCTCCAGATCAGTTCTCAGAGCTGGCTGACGATAAAAAAAGAAAAAGAAAAGAAAAAAGAAGAACATATGCATCCTGGCACTCGATGTTTTTTTTTCCCCCATTGCGTCCAGCTGAAAAAAAAAAGAACAGCCAAGGCGACATATAAATCCTCTTTTTGGACTAGCTGTTATTTTAGGTAGCTGCAGACATTGAGGTTTATCTTTCCTAGCCCGAATTCAAGCTCCTGACTCAGCAGACGGGGAATAAAATGCAACCGTGTATGAGCCAGTAGCAAAAGATAAAATGATATATATTCTAACTAGCGCCTTCACACTGTATCATATAGAGACGAATGACCTGCGGGGAAAAAAAGATCAGATGTCAGCAACAGGCTGGGATTTTCTCATATGTTGAACGTGAAAACTGTCTCCTTTCCTTTGTTTTGCCATTGGGGTCAGTGAGAGAGAGCAATGACATCAAATGTAGAGAAAAATCCCTCCTGCTGGAAAAAACAACACCCTTCTGCTTAGATATATTTGGAGTGAGTGTGTGTGTGTGTGTGTGTGTGCATGAATGGGTGTATGTGTATGTTTATCTCTTTGTTAGGACCAAATGTCCTTACAATGAAATAAAAGCTTAAATAAATGCAGCCGGGGACATTTTGCTGGTACTTACAATGAAAACTTGCAATTTTTACAGCAAATTATACTTTTTTTTTATAAGAAACTAAAATAGCAGAAAGATTTTCTTTGGTTTCGGAGATTAAATTGTGAATTATTAAATTATTGAACTGGAGTAAGTCAATAGAAAGTCCATACGAATGTAGTAATACCAACAAAGCAACTAGCGTGTGTGTGTGTGTGTGTGTGTGTGTGTGTGTGTGTGTGTGGCTGGATTTAATAATGAACATTAGCTTTATCCAGCTTTTTTCAATGTATGGCCATTTTCAGCTGTATCTGCATGTAACAATATCTGTATGTATAATTTAATCATTAAGTCAATACCTTTACTTTTTATTAAATGGAATTATGTTTTAGTTCAATTTCAAAAACGTATACTTAAAACAAAGTGGACATTTTGCTTTTCTGTGATAGTGGCACTTTGAAAGACACGTCACATCAGCCATTTTCCAGTGATTTGAAGCTAATGTGAACTGAACCTTGAGAGCAACATAATTAACTAAATGCCTGAGATTAGAGATTACTCTGATCGTAACTTTGGTGAACGGCTGACCCCAGGTTAACACTCTGTGATAATGAAAAGACGCACCATCTATGCTGGAGCAGGCACTTCAGAGACTGAAAAGACGATGTCAACAGTGCTTCCCTCTGATGGAGCACACTGAGTCACAATGCATTTGCAAGTGACATTTGCTTAAAATAAATGCCTTTTGATGGAACAGGAATCGGAAAATTGCTTGTTAAAGCTAGGATAGGTCTTACAGGGCCTTAAAGGAAAAAGGAAAAGGAAAACAACTGTCACTTCATTAAGCATCTGAGAGCTAATGCGTGGAAGTCATTACCCACTGCAGCTTCTGCCATATTCTCCATTACAAACGGATGGTGACAGGTGAGAAAAGGACTTTTTTTTTCACGAGTGCGGTCGCCGACCCCGAAAACTGAGCTAAAGCACGGCGTAAATGAAGACACTGTTGTGAGGGATTTGTTAGTCTCTTGGACGTCATTTAAACTGGATCAAGTCAAGACAGTTAATGAGGAAGGTCAAAACATGCGTCTCCAATTATCGTCTTGTAAGGACACGAGGTGTGCCTACAGATGAGCTGCTGGAATGTTAACTATTATGTGTGATATAAAGTTAAGGCCTGACCTTATGCTCTAAAAATCAAAGGTGCCAGAAGGGCTTCTTTGGACTGACATTGCAGAAGAACCACTTAAAGCACTTGTTCTCAAATTAGTCTTCAGGGACCCCTCCAAGTTTCTTTGGTCCAACTCAACTTATCACAGGTAGAGATAAAGACTATGCAATATTTGGGGGTCTCTGAGGGAAAAGAACAACTTTGCAAATGTGACATGGGAGCGTGAAGCAAGTTTTTCAGTTTTTTGTCCAATTTCCTTCACCCAATTTGGTTATTGCCAATTGGTACCCATCACCAGAAAAATCAGTAGCTACATCTTTGGAAAGAGTGTCTAAGGCATCATCATTGAAAAGCCAGCTTGGAGAAAGGTAACTGTCAGTTTGGTTACATAAGCCAATACCACACTGATGGGGAAGAGGAAGGACTATCCAGAGATATTAGGGCCAGTTGAGTTCTCTTGGGCTCCTGGCCATGGAGGCTTGGAGATGATACGAAGGGTCCCAATCATAGTGCCAACACTTAGGTGGTTGCTCCAGCTGGGAGCTTCCTACACAAGGTTCCTACACCAATTAAAGTCAAGTCAGTGGCACGTACACATAGCTCATTCAATTTGCTTGACAGGAAAAAAATGAAATCGATTATAAAAGAATACATAGAAAATCAATACAAGAAGAATGAAACATTAAAGGCTTTTTTTAGAACCAAAGTTCAGTGAGGTACAGAAAATTGGGAATCATATACAGTAAAATAATCAGTCTGAACATGTGTAAAAGCCATTTACACTAATAGAGCTGAACTGACAATCAGTAGTGTCATGGGATTTGGAGTACAAACAACACCGGGAACGTTAATGCCCTGAAGTGTTAGATACGAACAAGGGTTTGTGTACCATTGTACATAACAAGTGCTCTTTCTCACTCCGTTCTGTGTTATTTTAGACACCGAAAGTTTGACGCTGAAAGTTTAACACCCCGGGAGTGTTCTCTGTGGAGCGGGATCATATATGCTCCAGAGCAGTGTGAACTCTTTGGGTGTTGATGTAACACTGCTGATTTCACTGCATACAGCTCGGAAATATGAAAGCCAGTGATGGAGCACCGCGTGCAGATCAGCGGAATGAAAGATGGAAAACTCGTGCGTCGGTTTTGACATGACGTGTACGATTATGTATTGATTTCAGTTGTGGAGCATAGGCAGCCGGCAGCCAGCTGAGATTAGAGCATTAGTGCGATGACATACCTTGTGGTGGGATGCACCACGTGCTCCCAGCCAACCTGACATTTCGGCATCACAGGCAGCCACTGACACACTGATGAAGACATCCTTGTAAGTCAGAGCAAGAGCAGTGCATATCCAATGAGTGATCAAAAATTCAACAATAAATACTGACATGCCTCCAAATTGGGAACAAAAGACGCCTGTGAGGCAGCAAAATAGCTTTCTCTCCTGGGGGAGCCTGTAATAGCTCGGAAAGAGATAACTGTGTTTAATTTTTAATCACCGATTTTGTTGTCTTTGTTCCACGTATAATGCTCCAACAATGTGGTATTCAAAAAAGGAGAGGAAGGAGCCCGACGGAGCAGAAGCCACGATGATGAAGGGGAGCGGCTGGGACCGCGGGAGGTGAGAGTGACACTTATGGCTTTTGATCTGCAAGAGAACGGGAAGTATTCATGTCAACAAATCAACAAATCACCGCCAGTCCTCCGAGGCCGGCCGCCGACATGCTGACTGATGTGGCCTGTCAGGTCTGGAAGGCTACAGACGGCGGCGCAGTTGCGGATTCAGCACCGCAATAGCGGCAAAAGCGCATTCCTCCGGATCACCCCCGACGTGATCGCTTCTGTCACGAAAATCAACACAGATTCACCGAGGCGATACAATATTTACATGCGGACCCCTGGCCTGCTCGCGGAAGACATAGATTCCAGCAGGCACCAAGCGAGCACCTTTGGCAAAGCAGAAAGACAAATGTTTCCCCAAAACCCTCAAACGCAGTGAACTATGAAACTATGGTGGTTTAGCAACCCTCCAAGCTGAGGAAAAAGAAGCTATGGGCTTAATAGTTTCGAATGAGGATGAATCTACAATTTAGGGCAGGAGAGATTTTCATAATGCAAAAGCTTGCCTTTGTCTAAAAAAAGGCAATACGGAATGCATGCCTTTAGGCCTAAACATCGTCAGAAACACTTAAATAAATAAACAAATAAACAAACAAACTCACATTTTTGTTTTCTGGTGAGGCCTGAATTCCATTCAATTTAGAAAGTAGGACAATGGAGAACGCCTCTTTCGGCAGATGATAGCCCAATAAGCAGATAAATAAATAAACATGAGTCCTGTGTGCTGTCACAAAAGACCGTTTATAGCTGCTCTCATGGCTACCAACAACAGTCTTTGCGCAATTACCTGTGATCATTTAGCAAGCGGCAATAATCAACAACATCTACCCACACATGGAGGATTTATCTGAAAGGGGAAATATACACAACCTATTTGTTTTACAATTAACACGACATGTTGGGGTGTGGGGTTGTACTGGTGTGGCTGGGGGGGAAAAACACAAGCTTCTATAAATATCAACCATCAATAAGCTGCCAGTGGGGGCAGGGGGGGCTTTCTAAGACACCTTCTAGATGTCGCACCGATTGTATTGGTTCATCAGCAGCTACTCAGACTGAATTTATTGCCCTTGAATGACGCGTTGTTCAAGAAGACAAACACTGCCGCTCCACAATCCATCTCCAGGCAGAAAATAATAATCAACAAATTAATTAGCTCATTAGGTTAAAACCATGAATGGAACTGCACTCTCGCGGCGGGGAGCCCTTTCAGCGCGGGACGCCGGTGCTGCAAGTCAGTGCCAGCTTTGCCCTTGCACCGGGAGACCAAATTTCTACCATTCAGATTTAAATGCGACAGCAATGTGCTTAAAGGCGTTGAGATTTTTTTTTCCTTTCTTTTTTTTCTTTTTAAAGGAGGCCTGCCACGCAGACTTAAAAGAACTTTTGGCTGTGAAATTTCAAACAGAGAAGTTACATACAGCACATTTGCTGCAGTACATGATAGCATTGCTGGATATACTGTAGAATAGAATCCATACAAAATGTGAAGCCTGGGCGGTGATTAAAAAAAGATTCTTCTCCGGACCACATTCCCTCGGAATGGCAAGGGGTATTGTGAGTGGATCAGGCCAGAGGAGAGAACGTAAAATTAATCAGAGCTCTCTGCAGTGGGCCAAGTAACCAGTGCCGATTCAATGTTGTAGGTCCCTCATCCACCCCCCAAACCCCCCCCACCCTCGCGCTGTACATTAGATCCATGGCTAAAGAATGGGTCGGCGACCCTGGCCTATCGGTGGTGCCTCTCCAGACCAGTGCTTTGAAAGCTCTCACGCCTATGCCTGCAAGAGGAATGTGGAGATAAGTGCATTTGTTGGCAAAGCACATCAAAGAGCCGCAGTGTGTCTCAGTGAGCCGCGGCAGAGAGGGATGAACCGGGCCTTTGATCATCGCGAGCTTTCTGATCATTAAAATATTGGATTAATAATTGATTAAAAACACCAGGGCTTATTGTGTTGCGTCTCTAGATCCCAATTTATTTCAACCTTGAGACTGATTTTTCTTTCAAATGAATAAATACGCCGTATAGATATGCCTGGGTCGGGCGGGGGGCATCCAACGTTGGTGTAATCTCGCACTGCAGGAGAAGATTATTGTTTTTCATGACACCACATTAACCTTAAGCATTTATAGTCTTTTAAAAGTGCCAGTGAGAATGAGTTCACATGATGCGCTCTAAAATGATAATGGCGCGGCGGAGCTTTATTTTCCCGAGTAATCACAAAGAGCAGAGAAAGAGTCTAACAGGTCAGTCTCCTTCTGTATTCTTGTGCAGGGAAAGTTCTATAAACATTCAAATTGATGTAATATTTTATTATTCTTGGAGGCTGGCTTGAGCCTCTAGGGGTCAGATCTTAGTCCCTGGTGTTCACGCTATACTGCAGGAAAATAATGGCAAATGTATTATATCAAATAGGATCCTTTCAAAAGGAGCAAATTATTCTGCCTACATTAGGTGATTTACACAGAATTACAGTGGGGTAGAATGGCCATGACCCATTGTTCTGTGGCAGTTTGGGCTCTGATACTTTCACAATGTCACTGTAAGACTTCATGAATGGGTCTTTGTCTTTTTGAATGTCACTAAATCAGATCGGACACTGTTTGGCATACTTGCCTAGAATATACTCGATTTAAAAAAGCTTACAAAAATACAGAGCACACTTCATAAGATTCACATATTGTTGAGCATTTCTCTGTACAATTTGGATCCACAGTGCATTTCAGTTAGCATGAAGCTCCACATGTCACTACTGACATAATACAAAGACCAGCCAACATGGCAGCACCTAAAAAATGCTGCAACCTAAATGTCATTAAAAATGCATGGTTGGGGTCTGACAACCTGATTGACAGGGATACTTTCTGGTTTGTCCACATTTCGTACAAGTGTCTAGTTACCAATATGTCTCTGTCAACATCTGTCTGCTACAAATGGAAGAAAAAATTAAAAAGGAATCATTTCTAGCAACAAATCTTACAATCTATACTATCCAGTGAAACGTCAAGTCAATGCAACCATAACAAAAACTGATAAAGGAGTGTATTTGGTTTGCAACAATGTTTAGGTAGTATGTGTCAAAGTCTACATAAATGTCAGGACCCAGGTTTTCTGAGCAGAACATCGCCCAGAGCAACACACAGCCTTCGCTAGCTTGCCTTCTTCCCATAGTGCACCATCTTATTCCCAGATAAACACACATGCACCCCGTTGTCCATTTATCAGAAACCTTTATCAGACTAGGCGATCTTCTTCCATTGCTCCATGGTCATGTTCTGAAACTCACATGGAGGAGTGGGGTTAGAATGGGTACACTGACCGGTCTGCAGTTATTTAGCCCCACAGGCAACGAGCTATATGTTCTGACACATTTCTATCATACCCAGCAAAAACCTTCCATCATTTGTGCTACTATGAAAAAAATATCATTTTGATGTTAAGAAAATTTGTTACTAGTTACTATAATTTGTTACTGTTTTACCACAAAGAACATCCAAGGGATTCACCGAAATAAATCCATGTGTGAGTTAAACGAGCGAAGTGTGTGTGTTTGTGTGTGTGTGTGTGTGTGTGTGCATCATCAGCCGACACGCCTCACAGCTTCACAGCATGGAAGAAAACTGCACAAATACTGGCAGGTGAAGTGAAAACCGAAATCGCTGATGTGAGTGATTAGGTGATTATTTTTCGACTTGTCTAAAAACCAAAAGTAAATCTAACGGTGAGAGCAAATCCTGTGAAGGGCCTGAAGCAGGTTAACCAAGCCAAGGCAATACAAGAGTCCACAAGAGTCCACAAGAATACGCGCAAGAAAAAAGCGAAAGAGACCCAAGAGCAACAATCCAACCATGTTCAACATATAGAACATATGCAATAGCAAAACATTATTACTTATTAAGAGTTATAAATAGGTTTACTCCTCCTTGACAAAGCACTGATGGAACGCAGTGGAGTCTCTGAACCTGCTGTCTTTAGTTCTGACTTCAGAGATGTCATACCTTGGTTTCTAAAAATTTCAGAAAGAAAACTATGTCCTAAAACTTCAGAAAGAATCGAATCTTTTTCAAAGGGATTTCTAAAGTAGGAGTTCAGTGTTGCTTTGAGTCGTATTTCTTGAGCAAGTCTTGAGTCACTTGCTTCTTTTTGTACCATAATTGAGGTGCTTCAACCTGAGATCTTCACCTTAGGCTCAAATTATGAGCTATGCATGGACGTTTCTCCTGATGCCGAGGTGTAGGCTTCATTGCAAGGTTCCTGCAGGACTTCTGTTCAGCCCTTCAGCTGTGAGGAAGCTGCGGTTCTAATCAGCAGGCATGCTAATCCATCTCCTGGTCTCCTGGTACATTTATAGCTCGGTGCATTATTCTGATGAATAGTGCGCAGCGAGGTGTCATAGCACCTTCACAAAGTTTCAACACCTGAATGTGTTTACAGCCAAAGACACCTGGCGTTGCTTCTCCGATTGAACTTTATCCAAGTTTTATCCACGTCAAACTCGCCCGTACGTTTATTACAGGCGGCCACTGCACGCTCGGTTTATTCGGCGTACATGAATAAACATCGGCGCGGCGCTCGTTAAATTAGCCATATGGTTGAGGTGTTTTCGGCATTTGTGCCTAGCAGTGAAAGGCTGTTGTTTAAGATGTCCTTGCAGGGGTCACAGCCCTCTCGTGATGTCTGCTGTGCGAAGGAAACATTCACTGTGGGCTCCGGGCCCTCCAGGGACCACTTGTGTGGTGTTGTCCTTCAACTGCTCTTGCTCCCTCCCCAAACCTGTCTCTCTGGACCGAGCACGTCAAGCAGCCATTATGAGCCAATTCCAGCCCCCCTCCCATGCCATGCTACCAGTGTGGGGTTGGATCAGCACTGTTGATGGCTGGACTAAGTTCATGCCACTGGGAACTCAAGTCCCAACTGTGCTTTTTTACTTTATGTCCCCATAAAGTCGAACCCATTGGTCAAATGGAAATCCTTATTCATCTCAAAGTGGCCATGAATGTAGGACGAAATCTATAATGAGCCTAACCTTCTTCAATAACAGTCACCCTGTACTGCCTCTCTCTGACGAATGGTGTTCTACACCGTTCAACCTTTCCAAAAAAAAAGGTAAAAAAATAAATAAATAATAGTAAATAATAAAAAATAAGGTCCTCACTCATGCTGCGGCGAGGACAAAGAATTGTTCTTTTTATTCTCTAGGGACCAAATATAGAGACTGGGGAACTAAAATGATTGAATGTGAGCTACGCACATATTGATCACATCAAATAAAAGATACTTGGCATAAATAGATCAATACCGCAGCCGTACCGCGGCGGCTTAATGAGGAAAGCGAAAGTGGTCCATGGCCATGTGCGTGAATTTAAAAACATTATAACTGTAAAATATGAATGATTTAAATATACTGTATGTACTCTACATGAGATTATTTTGTTAATTCAGGCAATAGAAGATGTTTTATGAAACACCATTTTATGAAACATAATTCATGCACTACACCCCAATCCCTGAACCACTGTATCCTGATCATAATAAATAAGAGCCTCCTTCTGTCTTCTGTAGATGGCATTTTCATAATCGTCACATTTACACAGTTGAAAGTTTGAAAACTCCTGGTTAAATCATATGTTTTGCCGAATTTCGAAATGAGAATAATATCGTCTAAATTTTTTAGACGATATAATATCATAATATCATGCAGAATTTCTATTTATTTCCATTTCCTTGCATTTCTCTTCCTCTCTATTTATTCACCTTAACCAGGAGAAATCCCTCGTACATGCTGCTGAATGATTGCTCTGATTCTGCTGTGTGCCCGTGGCGTGCCTCGCTAAATTCTTTGGCTGCCTGCAGTTTATTACTCTAAGCAGCAGCGAAGCTTGAGAAACAGTCTTATCCTTCCACCGGCAGAGGTTCAGGTAACTCCACTCATGACTGGAAGCTCTTTGGCAGGGAGAGCAGTGAAGGGGCTCAGCGTGCTGAAGCAGTGAAATGACGGTCAAGCACAAGCTGTCGTAGCGGCTCAGCCTTGCAGAACCGCCTGACAGGCCCTGGACTTCCACCTCAGCTGTTAAGTGGAGGTGAGAGGATCATGTGGCCTGCTATCAGACAGTTACCGGGGAGCCTTGTTTATGTGCCCATATTTGCTGATGTGAAATACAGCACAGCTTTGAGAGCGCAATATCTCACTGCACCTTTCGCTTGCAGAAGCACGCACGCAGCCGCCCACACATGCATCCACAGATAAATGGAGCATATGCGTGCGCACGCACCTCCTCACGCGCTAATATCATAAATAGTCATTTAGAAAAAGGACGACTAATATAGGGACTCAGTTCATCTGAATCCAAGGACAGGATTTAGCACCGCATGCTCCAATTATACCGCTACTATTGTGCTTTTTCATAGGGAAATTTTCCTAACCTGTTATCCCTGTGTCTGAATTCGCAATTTGCTGAAAAATGTAAAGTGGTCTGGCAGGTTAGAGTCAATTTCGAGAGGCCGCGCTACAAAAAAGAAAAAAAAATTAAAGGTTCATGCAGAAGTGCTGTCACTATACACCTTACATTGGATCCATGCTAAATGAGGTGTTTTACCCTCTCTCTTACTTTCTCTCAAGTATATATCATTTCTCATGTCTATGGTGTTTAAGCACTTTGTTGGCACTTTTAAAGGTCAACTTCTTGCAGCTTTGCTAAGTATGTTTTGGCACATAGCCACTTCACATTTTCTCTCAATCTACCAAGGCACAGAAATATCCTCCCTCTGCTGAGTATTCATATCAGAGAGAATGCCATTTCATACATTTTCTTTTTTAATGCAGGTTGAGTCTCTTTAAATTCCGAGTCATTGTGAGTGCTTCGTAGGTTGACTACACCTAACCCCCTCTCATGGTAAAATATGCCCAAAAATGTCTCATCTTGTGCTACATTAGCTTTTTCTTGACTTAGCTGCTGACACATGTAGAGAAACTGTTGGAAGTAAGGACTACACCCATGTGTTTGTAAGTAGGACATATTTTAGGAATGATGTCACACAAGTAACTACGTTATATATTTTTGTGGGGGTTACGTCCCAAGAGCACCCACATATAGTGAAAAACCGTGTCGTTTTTTGGTAAAGAAAGAAATGCCTATTTTTCATAGTGTAAACCCTAAATATGCGCCCACATATGCTCCCAGAGCAATTTAATTTCTCAGTTTAATGAATTAAGCTGAAAGAAAATGGAAAAGTAAATAAATAATCAGATTCAGAAAACTATTGCTTGAAAAAAAGTTAGCATTAGCGGTTAGCATTAGAAGGTGCAAAGTCTCGTACACAAAAGAAACGTTGAAATAACTCTTTCTACCCACATGTTTAGACAGGGCACAGCTTATTAATTCTCAATAAACTGAGATAACTGGTGAAAATTGGGTGGGGGGGCGGGATTTAAAACACTAAAATATGAGGGCAGAGCAGCCATGCTATATGCTGCAGCAGCTTCTTCTTTTTTTTATGGCGGTTGACAACTTTTCAGTGTATTACCGCCACCGCTGGAGTTCAGTTCTCAGAAAAAAAACGGTGTATGGTGTTCGGGTCTCTGGGACCTGTTTTCGTTCTTTATCAAAAGAAAAACGAGTAGCATATTAATTTATAAATGTGATCTAGCAAAGGTAAAGGGCAAATGTTACTATATATGCTGTTCAAATAGCTTGCAATTGGGATGAAGTAAGCATCTGTTGAGTGTCTGTTGACTGACTGAATAACAAAAACACGAACGCCATACAGGGGTTGAGTCATTAACTTCCATTTCTGTATCTAAAATTCCTTATTCACATCAGCGCTAATTCATTTTCCAGCCCTGTGTGTTGGACAAAAACCTCAAATTTCACTTAAAGGTAAGAGACTGCACATTAAATAACAGACTTTGAAGGGAACACTCCCTTAGGCACATTCATCTCCGCTGACTGTCTGCGAACATGCAAGTTTGTCTAAATGTGTTAGCACATCCGAGTGACATCTCATTTAGCACATGTGGACCTGTTGGCTTTTCATCAGCGTATTACTATTAAGTGGTTTGTATTTCCCTGAACAATTCCTAGTCAGGCCACACTTAAAGACCGGTATTGATCCTTATGGTATATACCATCCCCTCATTTCATTAGGCCTGGTGCTGTTAATTACTCCACACTCTAACCTTTCAGTGTTTCATTTGGACCGACAAATTAGGTGAATTAAAAAAGGAGTTGAAAAAGCGGCAAAAAGCCTGACGGTGTAGATCCCTGCACTGGCAGTGTCAAATTCCCAAGCGGCATAATAATTAAAAAAGTTCATCAATGTTCCCTTTGCTCATCACATTATGCAGAGGTTGGGCTCAACAGTAATAGTTCTGGAGGATTCATTTAGGAAATTAGACCAGTTTGATCTGGTTCTTCATCAAGAGAACGGCCCCATGCACCCTGGGAGCTTTCTGTGGATAAACTGCCACCTCTGCTTTCGAAAATGAAAGGAAACGAGAAAAAAAAAAAAAGAAAAAAAACAGAGTGAAATCTGCTAAATGATTTGCTGGTGAATTTATCCCTGCTCTGTGGATGCCCTCCAAAAGTTCTCTCCATGGCCTCTGTGGTTATCCAGCCATTCAGCACCATCGCATCAAGTCTGACAATAACTTCATCACAATTGGCTTGAGGTGCTCTGGAGTGTTGAATAACTAGTTGCAGAGGGAGATGAACTGATTTATTGCTTGATTTAATTAAGTATTAAAATTCAATTAGATATGCTTTCAAGTAAATTCAAAGTGTGTTTTGTTAAGCTGTCCCTTGAAAGCCCACATCACTGAAGGACATCCCCAATAATAATGCTGCATCTATACCAATCAGCCACGACTTTAAATTACCTGCCTAACATTGTGCAGGTTCCCCTAATGCTGACCAAAATATCTCCGACCCACTGAGGCACAGACTCCACAAAACCTGTCTCTAAGATACGCTTCGTGGACAAAAGTATTGGGACACCAGGCCATTACATCCACAGGGACTTCAAAGCCAATGCATTCAAATGCATTGTGGATGTCTGCAGGTATATCAGTTTCCACTCTTCTTTTAAGACATTTACATTATATTTACATTCATGGCGTTTAGCAGACGCCTTTATCCAAAGCGATTTCCATTCTCTAACTGCAGGGGACAATTCCCCTGGAACAACTTAGGGTTAAGGGTCTAGCTAAGGGACCCAGTGGTGGTATGCTGAATGTAGCATTCAGACCCATGACCTCTTGGTCCTACCTGCTGAGCTACCTCCACCCCTTCCACAAGGTTTTGGAGTGTTTCAGTGGGAATCTGTGCCTATTCATACTGTAGAGCATTTATGAAGGACTGGCTCACACTCATCTCTGTTGCAGTTCATCCCAGTTCACTTGCTCCCTAATAAATACCACCCCTTGACAGCTGCCATTGTAACAAGACAATCAATGTTATTCACTTCACCTGTCAGTGTTTTCTTATGTTGTGGCTGATTAGTATAAATGGCATGTACAGACATCAGTGACACAAGAATTAAAGGTACAAGCAGGGGCGCAACTACTTTTGGGAGGTATGTAGACCCCAAAAGTGGCCAGGCATTACGTTTCTTAAACATTTTAAACAACATTAAACAGCATATTTAGAGCATAGTCATGATTTAAAAGCACAAGAACAATTTTAAAACATATATGCCAATGATATTTTTTTCTGTCCCTCCCTTGTTTTGGCGCCCCCCATTGGCGGTGCGCCCATATGCAACGCATATATACTGCATACCCCATTTTTGCGCCACTGGGTACAGGATCCGTAGAGTCAGTTTTAGTGAGACATTGCTCAAATATTGTTCCTTTACATGTGTTTACATTAACAGTCATTGAACGCAGGCAGTATCAAGCGATGAAGCAGAAGGTAAAGGTTTTTCATAAAGGATTCAGATTTGCTGCGGGCGAAAAAAGTTATTGGTATGCTTGAGATGAGTGTCTGGGTAACTTTTCGTCCCTTGCCCTTTGCCCTCCATGCATCCTGGAATGCCTCATCAAAGCTAAAGTCAGAACTTGTTCTACATGTGGCACTGATTTATACCAGCAAGCACCTGGCTGATGTCATTTCTGCACAATAGCTAAGAAGAATGTGTGGAGGTCATGAACCAAACAGCTTTGACAAGGCGTGGGGGGGAAGGGTGGTAGGAGTAGAGCGGGGCTCACTTCCACCTCGCCCTTCAGCCACGGTTTCTTCCGCATGACATTTAAATTGTTAATGGTTTAGATCTTTCTCCTATTGAGTGACCTGACACTTTTGTTCATCCAGACTGGCACTGCCATTGTCTTCACTCGATAATGCGAAAAGCCCAGTGTATTAGGGCTCATGTAGGAACAAGGAGAAGATCACTTATCACTGTCACTTAGGCCTCGTCTGGCAAACAAGACACCTGACGGCGACGCTGATTAATGATGCTGGATAACTTTGTGAACACAGCAAGAGTGCCACACAGGTTCCATCTGATTCATATTTAAGCATATGGGCGCCATATGGATTAGCGTGTTTGTGTAAATACGGTGGCCTACTACAGCGAATCGGCAGGTGTCACATTCAGGGTATCTTGTGGTAGTTTATTTTTTGTTTGTGTGCGTACAGACAGTGATTATCATTTAAATGATTCCGTGTGGGAAAGATGTTTACCTACAAATATATTATAGGTTGTACAGCCATGGAAAAAAAAATAAGAGACTGGTTTCTGGTTATTGCTTTGTGTTGTTTTTTAGCTATCTGCGATTTTGGCAATTTACGATCGGTTTATACACTATTGATTCAAAATAGTTTAACAGAAATGTTAACTACACAACACTCTTACATTGTTTTACGATTGCAGCTATTAAAATAGTGATGTTAAGAGAAGAGTGGCTCCGTTTCATCCCATCAGAAACTGAATCAGGAGCGAAGCTGCTGGAATACAATGCATATAATAGCCGCTATCCCAACAGTACTGCACTTACATTATTACACATATGGAGGCATTCCTTATGTTTTACACAGCTCACACTGCAATAGTTCATAAAAGAATAGCAGCCTGTGCATTTTGTGGCAGTAAAATGCACAGGTTGCTATTCTTTTATGAACTATTGCAGTGGGAGCTGTGAAAAAAGTGAACAGGAAAAAGGTGACTTTTTTTTTTTTTTTCCTGTGTCTGTAAATCCAGTGTTTTATTTCATTTTTTAAAACTTGTGTGACTCTTGCTGGTGAATTAGCTAGCTGCTCTCACCAGTCATGCAATGGACAAAATACTGAAATAGCAAACAGTCTCTTTTAGACAGTAAGTATCAAATTAGCCATTCTTAATCATAACACTATTGTGTTCGGTTCTTTCAGGTTGACTAGGATTTGTGTATTTGTTTGGTTGTTTGTTTATAACAACATGACTGAGTAAACATTAGAAGCTTTACTAAGTGCCCCAAACAGTCACTTAATGGGCTTTGTATTCAAATGCCTTAATCTGTTAAAACAGTGTCAAGATGAAAAACGATGCCTAAAATGACCTCTGAAATTTTTAAGCATTTTTTTCCACTACCCCTTAATCTTTTTTTTTTAAGAATTACACTAATTTGCTGTTATCTCGGGACCTCATACATAACACTAATTGACTGTAGCGAATCACAGTCCAGCTTATATTACGAATTCATGAACTGTGCATTCAACCCACATCAGCACATTATTCTACTTTTACGTTCTCAGTTTTGGGTTTTGGGGGATGCAGGGAGTAACTTATAGCCTTTTCAAATTCAAACAATGAGATTAATGAGACTGTTTTCCATGCTGAACTGGTCCTTTAATGCCTGAGGTCATCTCTATCCCCAACCCGTAGTAATGCGAAAAATAGAGCACGGGATAATTCCGCGAGTTTGGGAACTTTTCGTTTATGTATTTATTCATTTCTAGATTCAGCCGCCTCAGAGTTTTACGCTGAAAACACCACTTTGTTAGTAGACTTTGCTTGTCCAATTACCACTGATGGTATAATGATAATTTCTAGTAGCATTGTTATATTACCATCAAGCGAACAAGGCTGTTTATGCGCTTTGCCCCAGAGGGTTTAATACTTCTTATGGCAGCTTTGGGCTGGCATTTGAAGCTCATAAGCCAAGCATGCATTTTTACATTGTAATTTGCAGTTAAGAGCGTATCCTTAAGTAAATGAACTCTCAACATTACCGGAGGATACTGTCAAGCTAGGCTGGCTGTTAAACAGAACTGTGCACTTACATAGGCTTTGCTTGAAGCCAGGATGAGGATTTGTATAACTGAAAAAATACAGTAAAGTATCTTTTGACTGACACTCTTATCCAGAATGACTTACGATCATTCGTTAGAGGGGCAGCCCCCCAGAGAGTTCAGTGTCTTGCTCAAGGTAGGAAGTGGCGGTATGAACCTGGTCATTGGGTTCACAGACAAGTGTTTTATCCACTAAGCTACTACCACCCACAAGCTGCAGAACTTGAAAATATATAAAGCAGTTTGCTGAAGTTTTTATTACTGGCCGAGATTTAAAAGTGGTGGTTCTAGCTCCGTCAAACCAGAAACAATTGTCAAACAAATGAACTGAACAGAATTAACAATGAGAAAATCTTTGAGCTGACCATCATTTCGCCCCGGCTGATCCGGGACGCTCAACTGCTTATTTACACTTCAGATACACTTAGAGGTATCGACTGGGCTCTAAGTCCTCTAACATTAATAGCAATGGTTATTGATTGTTAAGATTGATTTTTGGCTGATGGAAACAGATGCATAATCACGGTGGACTTGAGTAATTTACACAGGGAGAGAAAGCATGGCGGGGTGATCTTAATAAGCCCAGACTAATTAACACAATAACAGCCAGCCATGTGCAGCATTTCAAGTATTCATGGGCCTCTCATAGGCTCAGTACAAGTCGTTCCTTATTATTTCAGTGTCTTTCAAGGCCTGTAATTGCAGTTGGCACGGAAAAGATGCCCGCCAAGAGGCTTTTCGATATTACAAATGAGGACCAACCTTCTTTCAGAAATCTGTGCCCCGCTTGCCTTATTTACCCACATTTGCGAGTGTCTCTTTAGATGGAGGAGAGGCAAAACAATGCAACCCATTAAGCTGAAGGCAGAAAGAGAAGGTCACGGGCTTATATCTCCAAATGAAACGGCGGCAAAAAAAGAAAGTTGGAGACAGCAAAAGCCAACAGGCTTGATGGAGCAAGAAGAGTAAGCGAGGGTAAGAAAAGAGAGAATGAGTAAATCTGTGATTTTAGGCGAGTGCCGTGCTGCGTCAAGCGGGATTTGGATGTAGTCGTTTGTGTGTACATAGAAAAAAAAAAGTGAACAGTCCTACCAGCGAGAGGGCTTGTAGAAATGTCACGCTGGAAAGGCTATTGTCGAACTGCTGTTTGCCAGCCAAAGCATTTCACCAAAAAAAAGAGGTACTCAAACTGCCCTTTCAATATGGATTTTCCACCCCGGGAACACTAAGCACACGGTGGTAGTATTACAAACAGCATCTGATATTTGGAAAATGCACTGGGATGGACATGCTCATATTCAGCTGGCCTGGCACTTGCTATTGCTGTGTGATGTAGTCTCGGCTTTGCAGGAGATCCCTTTATATCCCGAAAGCTGAGAGGAATCGGCATCCCACATCAGGCAAAATTTGTCCAGTAAGAAGCACAGAGCAGCTCACAACACAGTGCCCCACAGAACAAGGCTCAGAGACGGAATGAAAAACGACCGGGTTAGCTCCGAGCAGAACTGATATTTTGACGTTTTCTTGCATTTTGACGCCAGAATAATGACCCCAGACAGGGTATTCACAGGCTACATGTAGACAGTTGTTTTTGCATTTAACAAGGATATTCTGACATTCATAGGCTTTGGAATTTGCCTGTTTGTTATTCATTTTCTACAAAATATACTCCATAGGCTGTTATGATAGCATGGGAAGCCTAATCACAGCAGCACTGCACTACCTATGATATATTAATAACCAACAACACACAGACCTTCTTATCTGTCGAATGCACATGTGTCAGACTCCGGTCCTTGAGGGTTACAGCCTAACAGGCCAGCCCTGCAGACATGAGTTCTCGTTCATTAAACACACCCGATTCAACCAATTAGCTATCAGCTAATTGGCAAAAGAAAACCTGAATTTTATTTATTCTGTTTGAAGAGAGACACTGGTGAGTTGGATTGATCTTCTGTAGAATTCTGTAGTGGTGGTAGTGATTTATACTGTTATTTCTTGTTCATTTAAATTTCTAGGTTATTAAAACATGACAGTGGGTCTGCCCTGCAATGGACTGGCAGCCTGTTCAGAGTGCTTCTCCCTGTGACCCCTCCAGCAGCCATCATGGTCTTGGTTGGGATACGCAGCAGGGATAACCAATAAATGATTAAATGAAACATGACAAAACAATATTGTTTGATGTTTGTGATAGAAAGTTGATACCGGAAGTGTAATGGAAATTGTAAGTCAGGCCTTCTCGTCTGTCTGACCTCATACATGTTCTACAGAAAGAATGGGCAAATTCCCAAAATCTTGTGGACAACCTTCTATGAGGATAGGAAGCTGATATAGGGGCAAAGGTCTGCTAACTCCATATTAATGTCTATGTATTTGAATGCAGTGTTATTAAAGTCCAGGTTGATGTAATGGTCATGTGTCCCAATACTTTTGTCCATATAGTGTATTATGCATATAGTCTATGGTCATATGCATATACAGTAATGAATGAGATGCATTTGGGCTCCAGGTCCACTCTGCCCATAAGTGATCTATCCAGCTACAATAAGGGGACTGTGTGAGGCCACATAGGCCCCATTAGCAGCCTAGTCTGGCCCTCTTAGTGACCCTAGCTGTGCTGCCCAAAAGACCGGGCCCAGTTGCCTGGCCATGATTAACCCACGTGGGGCCCACACAGATATATTGCATGGGTTTCTTCTAGCGAACAACTGCTTGTCTGTGCTCTTTTTTTCATTTCAGAAGCTGAAATAGGACGAAGGTAGAAAAAAAAAAAAAATGAAACGAATCATGAGTATAAATAACGGTAGATTATGAATACAACCAACATCATGCGCCTTCTCAGCATCAAAGACAAGATGATCTTTGTGGTCGATTAATTTACAAGGACATTAAGGTTTATTTGAGTCATTCTCTGTTTATGTTTTGATTAACACCGACTGCCCATTAATACCCTATGAATCATGATACGATGCCATCGAGGCAAGAAAGGGTAGAGCCTGATAAAGCTCTATTAAAATAGACCTGTGACTCTAAACGTGGCCCATGGCTTAAGCATATGCAGCGAAGAGAAACTCTACTGCGCGTTCTAGTCCAGACCCCACACTGATTTCTGGCAGCCACTAACCACATCAACATATGTTGTTCACTGTGTTATGAGCCTTCAGAGTTCAGTGCAGACTGAAGCTTTCCAGAGCTGGGCCATGTTCATAATCAGTGTTATGTTGTCTACTTCGAAGAGCAGTAAAACCACCGGTCCCTTGTGAACCCTTTAAAGCTGAACCTGTGCAGGAACATCTCCTTAACTGCTTATTATCAGCCCCACGCACACAACCTTTCAGTCGGACAGGGGATGTTAACAATGACAAAGTCAAAGCGATATCTGTTCCGGATTGGAGGCGTCGAGTCTAATGAGGTCACCGGGCAGTTATGATGTTTTATTCCTTTTGCTTTGAACGCTGAGGCTCCATTCCCCCCTCACAGCTTGTACAAGACCCAAAAGAAAATACTGAACTGAAATATTTAAAGCAAATGGAAAATTCTGGGCATTGCCATGAACGTCATCATTTCTTTTTTCGTCTTCTTCTTCTTTTTTAGCCCCCCCCCCCTTCCTCCTCCCAACTCTTACGACCTCTTAATGATCATCATACCAATGCAATTTCCTCCCACCCTTTCCAGAGGAAATTTCCCTTCGGACGGCAGCAGAGAGATCTCAGTGTGTCATAAATTCTTTGTTATAAACCGAACCAAAGCCATTACGTCATTCCAAAAGAAAAGAACCCCCAAAACACTGCCTTTAATTATTAGTGCAAACAAGTTCCTAATCTATTCCGTCCAACACGTCTTGGTGGGGAGGAAAAAAAAAAAAGAGGTAGGGGACATATTTAAGAATAGTACACAAATTATTTCCCAACTTGGCATTGTGGGTCCCCATGAATAATAGCATAAAGAGGCGAGGGAGGGAAAGGTTGCATGAAGGTGAAAGGCATTAATTTGCTTTTAAGCTTATGGGAGATTCCTGCATGTTAGCTCGCCTGCCACAGCCCACTGGAAGAGACACAGGACTGTTCAGGGGTGTGACTTAATGGCATTAGCATATCACCCTGAACTGGGAAAAAAAAAACATAATGATAACTCCCTTCTGAAGATGGGTCATTGCATCACGTTATAGGGAATACCTTATAAGTGTAAATGGCTCTTGTCCTTTTGTTCCCAGCTATGGGAACTGCCTTGGAAGTCATAACAAAAGGAATAGGGATAATGGAATGTCAGCCGGCACAAATCACACTTGCAAATGATTGATTAATTGTATGACAGTAAGTATATGAAGGTAAGTGCATGATAGCAGCCCAATAGTCTATTCATTCGAAGCTAGTTGGAATTATGGAGATAAAGCAACAGCAGAGCTACAGAGAAATGAGTGTGTTGTACTTTCGCCGCTTTTATTGAAAACATAAACACTGCAGCTGAATACAGAGAAGCATGACGGTGCTGCATCTTCCCGGTCAATATGGAGGATCAGGTGTGTATTATAGAAATGTGATCACTGAAGCGTTATCTGCCTGTCTCCTACTTCAATTACATTTGGAATCAATGCAGTACCCGTGTCTCTTTTTTTATCTGTTCCACGCATGTGTCTCTTTTCATTTAACAAGTCTTTGTACTGTTTGTGAGCAGTAACTCATCTATAGAGTGAGTCCCGCAGAACGCACATCAAGGACTAGAGAGCTTGTCTCAGTACAAAGCGTCGAAAGCTGACACCGATGTCAACTCATCGCATTGCATTGATGCATAATGAGGGGGATAAAGGACTGCTTGAAAAGGAACCGCATAGTAAAGAACCCAAATAATGCTACACTCGTGAATGTCGTAATTAAAAGAAATATCTTATTTCCTTGCTTAAAAGGAATCCAGGCATTTGAAGGGTTTTATTTAATCCGGTTCAAACACTCACACATAGCAAGAACAACAACCCTCCAAAAAAGAAAAACAACACGACTTTGCATCTCTAAATTAGACTCTGAGTTTCAGAAGGAAATTAGGTGAAGTTTTCCTCAGGAGTTCTTCTGAGAGTCATCAGAAGCAAAGAAAGACGAGCGCATCATTAAACGGCACCAGGGGTTCATATTAATAACCCCTCAGAGCTTGTCCTCTTCCGCGTACAACGCAATCAGCAATTACCTGTGCCTAGGTAACCCAGGATTCTCTCACCTCCCACCACAAATTAGCCAATAATGGCGTAAAATGAGATTACGGTTAATGGGCTGATGTTATGCTAAAGGTAGCTTGTGGTATCAAGTGACACTAAATGCAATAAGAAAGCAATGGCATGGAGTGAATCATTTGAATCCTAATGGCCGGTGTACTGTGAAATAATATCAAGCGTTCTCTGAGCGAGAGCTTTCAAAAAATTAAGAGGTTAAGTTGAGCAAGTGCTGAGGCTAATGCATGGAAAAAGCCTATGGACCCCAGCTGAAGCAAAATCCTGCAAGTACAACGACAGCCCATTAGCAGGATGGAGGACACGATGAATGCTCATCTGAACAAATAGATTTCCAGGTGGATAGCACTGGAAGCCCCCGACACTGGGCTACCTGCACTCTGCCAAACGCACTCATTTGACAAATGATTCCATATCAAAGGGCCGCGCACTGATTTGGGCTTAATTGATTGGATGGGAGAGACCGAAATCCCTGATTGGTTTAACTAAAGAGAGGCTGAAAAATGCCATGGCTTTGGAGACAGCCTGGCAATCTGAGGTGGGATGAGGAAAGGCAAGGGGGGGAGGGGGGGGGGGGGAGGTGTTATGGTTTGCCTGCCATCTACAAAGTCCAACTGATTAATACTGGAATATGTATGAAGAATGAGACAAATTAATCTTGCGCTAATGCAATAAATCACCTAATCTGAGTGGTTTAACAGCTGTAATTCCAGGAGTTCGCTTTCCTTTCATCTCTTCATTAGCAGGGTCAAACTGAAGCAGAGGACCTTCCGAGGGCCAAGTCTATAAACGCACTGCACTGTGCACCAGCCTGGCTTTAATATGGCTGTAAAAAATAAATAAATAAATAAGCAAAAAAATGTGTGCCAATTAAAGTTGAAGGGACAGACACCACATTAACACTTGTACATGTAATTAATAACGCATGGCTGACTGCAGTCAGAGAGCACAAAATACAAACATGCGACCAAGAATATGTGTACAAGTATTAAGACTTGACACCACAGGTAGAAATTAAGCCATGCATTAAACAAGTGATTAATATGCAACGTCTTCTCTTAAACTGTAATCACAAAATATCCATCAGAAATCGGTTTATTTCATCACATTTGGGGAATATGCTTGCTTCATCCCCATGTATGTGTGTTCGGTAGAATCCAAGTATCCAAATATATCTGCTTCCTTTCAATTGACAACAACATTTACACCGATGAGATCTCACTGGGCAGCACCATTCTTTAAATTGCTTTTCACAAAAACAGCTCTTCTCTACATTCAGAAGTCTCAGCTTCTACAGTACCTACCGTGACAATGACATTTCAACAACCTATTCTGTAAACTTTCTTTGGAATCTTTACAGTGAAGCACTTTCATTCTAACACCATCCAAAGGCTAGATGTTTATTTTCGAATATGCAAATTCTGAGTATATGCAAATATTAAAGGAGACAGTTTCATCCATTTCATTTGCATATCTGTATCTGTGACGTACCTGCAACTTATCCAGGCTGTTTATCTGCCTTTTGCCCTGGGACTGGTTAGAATAACATGGTTTGGATAAAGGACGGATATCTATAAGCGACGTGTGATATCTATTGTTAAAAAATACACCATTCTCATCGAATTGACCCCAAAAGTAGAGTGAATAAACCACCGGTGTACTTTTTATTTTTTTTTTGCATCATATACAACTGCTGTAGTGAGTTACTATGATCAGCAGTATTTCCATGGTGACATGACTAGCGGCTGGAAAGCATCCAGCAAGCTGCTTGTATAAACAAAGCCATTTATTGTGCTTTCTCTGAGAAATGCTTTCCATTTAGCAACCCTCTCGGAGCAGCAACTGCTTGCTCACATCCAAATCAAGCCGACTAAATGGCTAATTCCATTATGACATGTGACAATGGCGAGCGTCGCTGTCAGCTCGTTATGTCAGATTGACCCAAATGATGGATCAAGCATGGCCGATAACTGACCCATTCCACGGTGTCTGTTCCATTAATTCTTGTGCCATAGTCATGAGTCATGCATTTCAGTTTAGGCCAGGCTTCTATATGAGTCAGTCTTGAAGGACATCACATCTGAGCCGACTGCATGCGAGTTCAAGCCGAGGAACGGACAAAGCGCCACATAATAATTCGATGAATGTTCCATACATCCGCAGAAGCAAACAGATGGGCACAGGCGCATTCCAACAAAACCACCCACACCCACACACACACACACACACAATCCAACCTGCTGTATGGCAGAGGCTGACTGGCAGTGCATTGTACCTTTTCTCTGTTTGACATGGACATGCCGTGCGCTCTGGTGACAGGCTCAGTGCAGCCCTGCACCCACAGGTCACAGCTGACCTTTCGGATTGTGATTTTTTCCAGCTCTGCTACATGTTTGTCTTGAAGATGTCCGCCAAAGCATCCCCAGGCACCACAAAGGGGACCATGGTGTGGGGGCAGGCATTTTGCTGCTTGTCTTCCAGGATCACGCCTACTCGCTTTGAATGGCGTATGCAAGCAGACCCCATCCCCACCCCGCCCGCACCCCCTCCCAAAACCCAAAGCTTGCCGCCTTGAATTTTACATGCTACGAAACTTAATTGCTGCATGACTAGTCTCGTTGTTTAGGCGCTCGAGGGATTTCCATTTATTATCTCGTATGAATCATTATTAAGATGTGCTTATTCACTGCCGGCTTCCCCCTCACTGGAAAGGCTGTGTTTTTGAGCCGGAGAGAGAGAAGGGGAGTGCACCAGTGGATAGTCATGTAGCGCAGATTTCAAAGAGAAGGAAGGAACAGAAAGGGTTTGACATTACGGAGACGGCAACAGTGGGCCTCTACCGGAAGAAATGTGTCTGCGTTTCTTTCGGCCGAGGGAGGGGTGCATGTTGGTCCCACAAAGCTTGGATGGCTGCTGGTGCCAGGGTTCAGCATGCACCACACATGGGGAGGGAGGGGTCAAATCCTGCCCCATCTGCCATGTGATATGTGGGCCCAACATGGGGGCTAGAGCTATGCGCTTCTTGCACAACTCTGTGGCAATGCTGAGGTTAAGCCTGCACACCGACAGATAGGGTTCAAAAAAAGCCTGGAATATCAAGCGGGCTTATCAGCCGAATCTCCAGGAGAGACGTGCCTGCTGTAATGTCGGACAAATGACTGCTTGCCTCAAGTCAGGAGCACTTCATCAGCGCTAAGCACCAAGGTGTGCCATGCTTCACGTTTTGATAGAAGGGCCGGAATTGGGAGTCTCTCCATTTCCACCATTGACCCCACTGTGAATAGCATTGTCTGGAATGAATTACGGAAGTGAGGACAAAGCGCATAATGTAAGATATTATTGTGTAATTTAACAATGCTGGAGCCTCGGGGACTTTTCACAATCTAATGTATAGCTTTTGGAGTACAATTGCTATGGAAACCGAAGGTCCTGGGTGACCAAGCTGCCCACCCACACAGACAGCCGTTAATCATCTTCACTGCAATACTGGCACAGCAGAATTTGGCCAATGTGTCAAGCAGCAATTATGTATACTTAGTGTTGTCTCCACCCCCTCCACTTCTCTCTTCCTGACTCTCTCTCTCTCTCTCTCTCTCTACCCCCCGTCGATTTCTCTCTCTCTCTCTCTCTCTCTCTCTCTCTCCCCTCTCTCTCCTGGGTAACTCTGGCTCTTCCCTATCTCTTCCTGCCTCTCTCTCTCCTCCTCTCCCCTACTTCCGTTTTATATAATCACCACGCTTTTAAAGGCTCTCTGTTCATTAGCTCCCTTTCATCAAGGATGCATACAATACCCAGGAAGAAAATAGGAATGGTCTTAGTGCCACATAATAAGACATTCCTATTATATAAATCATATCCAACCATTTAGCCGTTATACTTTCATTCCGGGCTGAGTGACACACCAAATTACTCCACCGCTCCATTGCTTTCTTTGCATATTGGTTTGTGCAGATCACAGACGCTAATGGAAAATGACGAGACAGAGATTATGTTCTGCTGGTCGCAGGGAAATCGTTAACGCCATCACAAATCTGTGGCATCCCTTCATTACCTCAATCCAGCTCGGTTGTTCCAAGGGGAGCTGACAGCAACATGGGAATTGCAACGCTGCCCATATTTCAAGGACAATGTATACGGACCAGAGCGGCCAGCCATTGACTCATAGCGCATCAGCAGTGTACGGAAAGTGTCATTAGAGGTGTTCTCGACAGGCACAGCGTGGACCCATGAGAAGGAGAGGCCAGCAATTAGAGCCTGCATCCATGTCAAGCAGCTCAGGACAAAGCTGATTGCCATTTTTTATATTGCGCTGCAGCGAGTGCCAGTGTCTTTTGTGTGATGGGCAAAGATATAAATAGTTTGCCGCTTGCCGTGGCACCCTCTGAGTCACTAAAGATGGCGATCAGTGCATTAAGGCAGTACACTTAAGATGGAGAAGTTTGACGTTTGAGTTTGACCACTTGGTGACAGGCTGTCAGAGGTGCCACTTTCCTTCCCCCTATTTTTCGGCAACTCCTGCTGAGTCTTTACTCTTGACCCTGCTAGTCACCCAGAAAAGGACACGAGCATTTCAACACATTTGGGGTTAGCGGACTGAAAATAGTGTGAGGTTTCGCAATCCAGCACATTAGCACGTTCGCATGCAGACAAGGCACAGAGCCCAAGGGAAAAAAAATGTTATGTGTTGCTAAGAAAAAAAAAACGAAACAAGAAAAGCCAAAAGAGTCAAATATAAGAAAAAAAACGGAAGAAAAACAAGATGTGTGATTATTTCTACTCTTCCCAATAATGAGAAAGTAACCGATTGTTATTTCTGTTTTGCTGAATCCCAAACCAACACGCATGAAATCAGTGATAATCCTGTCGCTTATAAGCTTGCCGAAATAGAGTAGCGCAGTTCAAAATCTTATTTTCAACACTAGCTTGAGATAAGGCATTTGCTGAGGAGGAGATATCTGAGGTAATAGATTAAAAAGAAAGAAAATCATGCCCTACTTCAATAGTAAAGTCACATCTAAGACTATGACAAATTGCAAAAATGGCTGGCATTCTCGGTACAAGGTTCAATTAAGAAATGTCAGACGAGGACTGAAAAAAAGAGAAGGGGATGAAGACAAGCATGCTAACACCTCCGATTGTCATCATCGAGGTATGAGTGTCTGTAAACATTTCTCATTGGTGATCCACATTAAGAAAGAGGGTAATAGAGACCATGACTCACCTTATGGGGACAAGTGGAAGGAACTGCAGGAAATGCCTTGTCTGGGGTCTGGTTCTGGTTCTGCAAGACAAATGAACGCATGCTAGTTAATTTCCTGTGCTCAGTCCACAAAAGTGGTGCAATAAAGTGTTGGAAACATGGTGCTGTGTTTGGAGGAAACAAGATGACCTATTGCCCACACGCTAATTCGAAAGAATCAAAAAAGCCAAGTGAGTGAGTAAAGGTTAAGATCATTAATCTCTGGAGGTGGAATAAACCCTTAAGTGATGGCTACGAAGGGGCTTTCACTGCTTCCCCTGCTTCCTCCCACATGAATGACTCTGCTAATAATTATAACATTTCCGCACAACATATGCACTAGTCCAAAACAGGAATTCATTAGGCAATTACCATTTTGTAAATACGCCTCTACATCAGACAGATACATGAAATATGACACTAAAAAGGTTACGCTTAGGTAAGCCAACAAGGCAACAACAGATGGTCCTGCTGTTTGTGATTATGTTGGATGCAAAGCCCTTGCACAGCGACAAAGGCAGCAGAGGAAAAAACGGCCATCTTTAGAGTGACCTCATATGTGAGGGGGAGGAATAAAAGTAGCGCTGGGCCATTCACGATGGGGAACAAGGCCCCACAAACTTCTTCCCCCCAACTACCTCTGGGAGGCCCAGTTGACTCCAAGCAGGGGCCGCCAGTCATTTCCTCATATCCAATTATCTTCCCGTGGTACAACTAATGCACCTTGACACTATTAATGGCTTCCTTATGGTATCACCGAGAGAGATGAAACATTGAACTGTCCCGGCTTCAACATCTATATTTCATTACCACTTAGAAGAGTCAGCGTGAAGTGTGGGGGAACTCAGCTTCACACCCACAGCTCCATAAAAAAGGCCTTCCACAGCAGCCCCAAACAGCCCTCGCTCAACAAGGAGGTTTTTGTCCCTCTGTCTGTAATGGCCAGACTCCCAGAAAGCACAGGAATGATAATCCGGCTTATTAATTTCTATGCAGCTGACCAATTACCGCCCGCCACCTCTGCTTCTCCGTCTGTTTCCCCGAGGCAGCAGCTTTCCCTTTAATGAGTGTGTTTTAAACAATACCTGATATTGTAACCCGAGCGGCGCTGACACAGGTAGTCAAGAAGGCGAGGCTAATAACGTACACCTTCCCTTGGCCGCAAGGGCAGCTCAGAGGACGTGTTTATTTAAGAGAGGCGCTGTCAGCATCATTCGCTCTGACCTGGGCCTGCTCCACGCCTGCAGAACGAAAAACCTCCGCTTAGCTCCAAGCATCCCATTGGGCTGGTTTAAAAGAAGGATTTAATTTAACTGATTTAAATAAATCCACATGAATAAATTCCATCATCCCATTTCAGTTTCTCCGTTTTTTAGTCATCTGGAAACGATGCATCCGTTTGGATCGAGTTAATTCAATAGATCACCTCAACGTAGCTCCGGTTTCCGCATGCTACTGTATTTATAAGACCTTCATTTTCTTTTATGATTCCACTAATAAAGTGGGCGCTCAGTCATGATTATAATATTCATCATCTGACACTGAAATCTCTCTGGTGGAAGAAATCATGATAATGCCTTACTTTTACCCTGCAATTTTTATTTATTTATCTTTTTTTGTTCGACCACCTCACGGGTAATTACTCCAATATGACAGGTGAATGGTGAACGGTGCACATTAGACTCGTTCCATACGTTTAAATAATACATGATCCCATTAAAATATGACACGGGCAAAAACACACATATAACCAGACGCGCACACACTTCTCACTGAGGTTTCATTGGGCTGCAGACACCATTATCAGAGCCAGCGCTGACCCGGTGTGTTCGGTGTCGTGCCCTTTGTCTGATATGCAGTGAAATTATACGCTATGGTAGAAAGCTCGGGCGATGCAGATTCTACTAGGTGGGTCGAAGCTGACATCTCCAGCGGTCAGCTGTTATTTTGAAGAGTTGTTAACGGCGCAAAAGCTGGTGAGAATTGAGGAACTGTGTTGGATGTCTAAGATTTTTTTTTTTCTTTTTTTTCCTGGGGTGGGTGGGTCTTGTGTCATCACACTCCATTATTCATGCAGAGCCTGTAAAACTTGAATGGCACCAAAAGTTTAACATGTAATCAAGTAAACAGACAACTGCATACAAGAGTATACAAATATCACTTTAACCTTGGTCCCTTATGTAGGGCCACACTTACTCAGATTAAAATAACACCCCCATAACGACCTTACACACAGCTACCGCTCTAACCATGCACACAAATACATTTTAGGAAACTCATCTGCTCTTTCTGTCTCCATTTACACCATTTAACGAGTTCATACCTTTTTAAGGGCTAGACTGCATTCTCGTCTGTTCTTAAAGCATCTGGACGGTTCAGCTGTTCCCCACCGCACTTTTCCGAGCATCCGAACTGCTTAGCTGTTGCTCAAACCACTTTTGAGCAATTTATTTTAGTCCAAATTAACAAAAGGAGATAAATTAGGCCTTAACTTCAGTTTCCATGCTGGCAGATTTGAGATGTTCGAAGAAGTTCCTATGAAGTTGTACTCAGCAGCCCAAGGTGCAAACTGATATATTCTCCTTTTTCTACTTCTATTACTGATCTATTTTTTCCTTTTGTTATTTCATTGCAATAATAATACTTTTCTTGAGATTAAACCTATACCCACCTTTTCTCACACAATAAGCACTATTTCAGTTGAACTAGAAGAGCCTGTGTAATATAATATAAGGAATCTGAATGGTTTATATAGGATAAAGTATATGAGTATGTTCTCCAAATGACCACAAATAGACCAAATTGAAAGATTGTGGATGTTTACATCAGACATGATAGATGCCACACTGAACAGCAGTAACAGCTGCGCCTGTTGCCAGGTGTTATTACATTACCAGCAGGTCAGTCGGCACAGGACCACTATTAGCCAGGATTTTACCTTTTAATTCACTGCAGAATTGTTGCCGTTTGACTGAAAAAGGCAACAGATATTGTGAAATGATGTTGGATTAATATCACAGATCACTGTGGTGAGTACTTAAGACAAGACTACCATGTGAATATTTTCCCACAGACACTCCAGAGAGAGGCTTATCAAAATCTCATTGATGTATTGTTTACTTAAGGGCTCAGAACACATTTTTATATCATTCTCAGTACAAATCAGTCATATGTGCAATGTGATATCCTTCTGAATATACTTTAATTATAAGCTTTTTAGATTATATTTGAAATCTAAAATATTTTATATATAATATTTAGTGCTGGGCCGTTAACGGCGCGAGATACTTATTGTGCGATAAAAAAAATATCGCCGTTAAATCCCCCCACCTCGGACAGAGGGAGCTGGGTCTATACTATGCAAGCTATGATGAATTTCACCTTGATATTTCAGTGACTTGTCCGGTTCACGCACGTTTTAAACCTGTCTCGGTCTCTCCCCCGGACAGGACAGAGTGAGCTGTGTCTGTTCTACGCAAGCTATGATGAATTTCACCTTGATATTTCAGTGACTTGTCCGGTTTACGCACGTTTTAAACCTGTCTCGGTCTCTCTGTGGGGGAGGGGGGGCGTTAACCCAAGCTCAAGCTCACCTGGTAATATATTTTAGCTTCCAACTAATTACAAGTAAAACTTTGGCTACATATCATTGGACCAAAGTATAACTGGTACTTATTTACAACAAAAATTTATTTTTTTTACAGTAGATTAAGTGAGGCTCTGTACTGTTATTGGGTTTTGACCGTGTTTTCACATTTCTGGCTCAACACTTCACCAACGTCCACAGGCCTGAACTCCAGTTCCTTTCACAGGCTCCTTTACATCCATCGCCTGGCACATTGCCACAGCACTTTCAACTGTGATGTTTTGGCTTTACGTCATTTACACACGATCATACCAGGTGCCTGGGATTTGTCTTCCAGAGCGTGACACCAGAAATGAGCTGCTGAGGCACGAGAAGATCATTTGACAGAAGCTCCCTATTCACTTCCATTCATTTCAGGGGGGCTTTGATCCAAAAATAAAGACACGTTTAAGTCGCTTCAGGCCCTGTCCTCTTCTACACAGACGGGACTTTGGTCATTTGATCTATGGGCTTGACAATCATATCACAGCTTAAAAAAACATTTTTCAAACATAGTACAGAGCATGATGTAATAAAGCTTGACAGCTTGCCTTGAAAGTCTGTGCTGTAACAACTGAAGTAGAAGCCCCACTAAATAAAGCAATGAGTGTGTTATATGTGTAATAAAAACAATAACAATAATAATAATTATTATTATCATCATCATTATTGTTGTTTTGTTATTATTATTATTGTTGTTCTGTATATTCTATTTATTATTGTTGTTATTGCAGTCATAATAAGAACAACAATAATGAATAGATCTGGATCTATAAGTTAGAGGGCAGCCATTAAAGAGAGTAATTTGGTCTGATGTGCTATTTTAGCTTATATTTTGGATACGAAGATCTTTACACTGTCTAAAAACACTAGTACTGTAAGACACTGTGTTGTAAAGATGTAGCCAAATATGAAAACACTACATTAACCAGTATGAATACTTGCACTGTAATGCATTCCAGATACATTTTTGAGTGTACTTCCAACTTAGCATTCCACCTAGTTGTTTGTATACTTGAAAGTCATTTTAAAGTGTTACATGAACATAAACCAGCTGTTCACATATGAGCACGTTATTTTGTGTCCTGCAGTGTTTTAGCTCCCATACACTGAATGACCTCTGTGTACGATAGTGAGGATGATAAATAAATTTGCCTGTCATCACTGATCAAATAACGTGTCACTTCTCGTCCTCTCAGGGCTTCAAGCACAGCTCGACTTAAGACTCCGCCGCTCAAGAGAAAAGGGAAACATGCGTCAAGAGTCTTCTCAGCCCTGGCTCCCCAGTGGTGGAATGAACTTCCGGTCCAATCGACGGAGTCCTTCACGGCCTTCAAGCGTCGCCTGAAGGACCACTTTGGCGACTAACTACGTCTCTTTTCTTACTGCTTTCTTATTTCTAAAAAAAAAATTTATCTACCTTGACTTCCCACTTCTCTATGACTTACGTTGTTGTTCTCTATGGCTTTTGTATTGTTGGGTGAGGTGTTGGCTAATTATTATTTGACAGTTGTTGTATAGATGCTCTGACTGCAGTATCTTAGTTAAATAGTTGACATGGATTTAAGCTGTTTTCCAGGTAAGAAACAGTTGTGGACTTCTTAAGCACTGATGTACGTCGCTCTGGATACGATAAATGTAAATGGAAATGTATTCAAAGAACTCCTTTAAGTGGAAAACTAATGAGGTGAATGTAATGCTATCCAAGTTATTGCTGCTGAGATCAATGGAAAATGTCACATAAAAACTAATGTTAAGTTAGGTAACATTATCAGCTGGTGATCTGGTGGTTAGGGAGCTGCCCCTGCGATCATAAGGTTGTTAGTGGCACTACTGAGGAACGCTTTAGCAAAGTACCGTCCCAACACACTGCTCCTCGGGTGCTGGTGCCTACCCACTGCTTCACTTGGTGAATCAGTTAAATGCAGAGAAAGAATGTAATATTGTTCACACTGTGTGCTGTGTCGTTATGTACTTGACTGTAAAGGGTTACTTCACTTTAACATATAGATTTGTACACTGAAAAAAGGTTTATTACTAATATAACGTTTCCCTAATGCTGATAAATGTTTTAGATATAAATGCTGATAAATGTTTTAGATATAAAAATATCTATGGAAGAGAGGACTTGACTGTACTGTAAGGGTAACCAGGGGTATCGAACTCCAGTCCTGGAGGGCCCTGCTCAGAAACACCTGGTTCACCTCGTCAGGTAATTGTTAGCTTTAGTGAATGTGTTTGTGGAGGAGAACCATCAAACTGTGCTAGACACCGACCCTCTAGAAATGGAGTTGGACACCCCTGCTTTATATACGTCAACATTTTGTGCTTTTTGATTCTTGCTATGACACTGAAGCTCAAACTTTTCTCTGGTGTCCAGGGCAGCTATGCGCCCAGCAGCCGACAGAGGGCAGTATAACCGTTTTTTCTTGGCTAAAGTTATCAGGATAAAGTTATCTGTCATATTTGGATGTATGTAGTTGCCCCTGGCTCTTAGCTGTTTCTTTCATGATATCTCTCTCCTCCTGAGACACCTTGTTCGTTGCTGTACCTCCCTTTCTTTAATTCTTAGCCAGTTTGATATTTATTTCTCTCAATTTGTTCCCCTTAGTTCTTGTTCCTGTCTTTTCCTGTTCATCTCCTTTGGTTTGTCATTTTGTTTAGCCTTGGTTTATTTATTTATTTATTATTTATATATTTTTCTAGGATTCAGTTTCAGCCAGAGCTCTATCAGCCTTACAGGTCATTTACATTTACAGCATTTGTACCTGGGGTGTGGGGAGGGGAAAGTGGGAACCAGGTTGTTTCAGAAATGGCTGTTGAATAGCTTTGGATATAAAATGTCCAGTATCTCTTCAGGCAGCATAACATATGAATCATGGGTATTTTTATATGTCTTCCAAAACAGTAGTGGTTTCATACCTTAATTTAGCGTGTTTTTGTGGCTTTCTGATGACATCATAAGGCATGATACGTTTATGAGCTGAACATTGACTAGTTCCAAGAGTTATATGTCTCTTATTTTGCAGAATTTATGCAAAGTTCTTGAATCACAATGACCCTCCCTTTGGCTTTGGTTAGTTTCAAACATATCATGTGTCTTCATTTATTGCAGCAAAAAACATCATTCTTACCTGGGTTCTATTGGCTGTAGGCCTGCTGCTGATTTCAGTAAGCACTGTGACCTGTGACTCCCTCTCATTCCTTGACAGGACTTTTAAATAAACTTTTTTTGCTATAAAGGTTTTGCTATAATATTGCATTTCTTTACTGGCACCAGAAAACAGGAACTGTAAATTTCCCATGTTTCACTGGCCCTATGTTTAGGGGTGCAGCTTAAAGAATTTTTGTGTGCTGTAAGATACAGAATTTTATAGCACACTATAGAGGAAGTAGGGAGTCAGATAATATTTCTACAGGAGAAAACTACAAGGTTTTATTGACTCTACACAACATTATGAAGAATTGTAAACTTTAGTGAGTGTGAGCGCTGAAAAGCATGAAGGACTATTTTGGCACAGTGCTAAGCAACAGGAAACATCATTACTAATGTTAGAGCTCATGCTTTCAACAGGAAAACATGAGGCAATGCTTGAGTCTAAATGTGTAAATGTAGACTTTTTAAAGTGTCTATTAACAGCCAAATGAATCACCATAAAGTGGTTTATCATGTCAAGTCAAGTAGATTTTATAGTAATTTCTACCATAAACACAGTACATAGTAAAAATGTTCCTCCAGGACCAGCAACACAAGAGCAGAACAGAACAGAACACAAGAACAACAACAACACCCCTAAACGAGACAGGACACCCCCTAAACGAGACAGGACACCCCCTAAACGAGACAGGACATCTCTAAACGGGACAGGATAAGACAGAAATGTATAGTGCAAATGATAATGGCTACATTGAGGACAAGTACAGTAATAGACCAGGACTGTAGTTTAGCAGCAGAGATGTGCAAGAGTGCAAATGTGCAAGAGAGTGCTGGACATCAATAAATAAATATGTGTAATTTTAGAACAGCAATAAATATGACTGTGCAGTTTGTAGCAGCATAAAAACCAGAGAGTGTCGTGTGTTTTACAGAATGTGTGATATGAAAAGAGTATTTTAAATGATTATTAAAGTCTGAGTTGTCCAAGGGAGTAGGGTGAGGGAGGGGAGGGGGTAGGGTACGGGAGGGGA
>JBBPDB010000032.1:5737200-5752635 GCA_037974465.1 Brachypetersius altus | reverse complement strand
TGTGTGTGTGTGTGTGCGCGTGTGTGTGTGTGTGTGTGTGTGTGTGTGTGTGTGTGTGTGTGTGTGTGTGTGTGTGTTTAAAACCTAGAACAGTTTAACTATGAATTCCATTTGCATTTCCATTTCTCTACCTCTCTACCCTGTTGTCTTAGAGACAATCCTTCCTCATCTGTCTCTCGCAGGTGTCCTTCAGATCAGTTCAGATCACATGATGTATTAAAAATCTGTATTTCAATAACCCCTCCCCCTTGAGAAAAAAAAAAAACAAGGACATCCCATAATAAATTCAGGATCTCACTGTGGGACATCACTGCCCTCTGCGAATTCATTTTTTTTTTTTTTTTTTTTAAAGATTATTACAAAAAGGAACAATGGACAATGTGTAATAACAGCATGTTGAAATTTACTTGTGTTCTGCTGCACCACTCAGTGGTAGACACAAATCCTTAATCCTCCCCAAAGATAATAACTATGTAATCCGCGTTCCCAGATGGAGCTGTTTCAGGAGCGGCGCAGCTAGCTAGCAGAGGCTCCTCTCAAGATCAAGAGAGGTGAACTCATTAAAATACAGAGCAATTAGAAAGAGAAATAGTGCCTGTTCTCAGCCATATTGCATAAATAACGTTCTGCGTTTGCCCTCTACATTTATAAACGTGCGGCGGATGGAAGCTAACCTACAGTGCGCTCCAAAATCACCTCGGACCCTGTACCGCGACCCACGCACTCAGCGGCATTAATGAGCGCGCTCCCTGTATCTCTCCAACGTGATGAAAGCTGATGTGAGAGGTGCTTGGCTTGATTCATTTGCTTGACATTATTCAGCGTTGTAATTAAGAGCCCCTGCAACAACACCGCACTGATTGTTATCTGCATCTCTGCGGCTAATAAAATCTCGCCGATTGTTATGCAAATCCATTTAAATAATGAAGATAATCAAAACACTGCAACGCGAACTGAAATAAAAGAAGAGGACTGCGCGGCTCCTCGTCCAATGTGCCATGGCAGAGTCTATTAAAAAGCCATCCGAGAAGTAAATAGTTCTGTCTCTCTGCCGGAGTGCTACTTCTGGGCCCATCTCGCTTCACTCTAAGGCCTGAGCATAGCTTCTAGCTGCTTTGGAGGCCAAAGACAAGGTAGTGGCCATGAGTGATGAACCTCTCTCTCTCTCACTCTCTCCCTCTCTGTCTCTCTCTCTCTCTCTCTCTCTCTGCCCCTCTCTCTCTCTCTCTCTCTCTGCCCCTCTATTGTTTTTTTTCTACTTTACTTATTCCAAACCACCTCTCTTTTTGTGTTTCTCTCCATTACTCTGGCTCTCTACCCACCTCCCCTTTATCTCTCCATCTCTCTCCATCTCCCTCCTTATCATTCTAGTTTCTATCAGCGGTGCGGTGCAAAAGTTGAGAATTGCTCTTCATATTAATGTGTTATTTTATTCAATCAATAATAGCCTGTATAGTGCAGATTGAAATGTAATAAACAAAAGCTCCAAAAGATATTTTACTCGGTGAATTGTATTCTGTGAAATAATGAGTCATTTTTTGTTTGTTTTTGGGGGTAAAAGCACGAGTTATTAAATGAACAATGTTAATGTGTGATGACACAGTGAAGTAAGTAAACAAAATTGTATTGATTTTTGTTGGCAGTGTGCTGAACGAAGGACGGCCCATTCAGAGAGGGGCAGGAGGGGCAGGAGGGGCAGATCTTGGACTACCTTCCATGAATGGCTGTGGCATCACATGGGGACAAAGTCTTGGACGATTGCGCCACTCGTGGGCCTGACCTTGTTATTTTCTGGGAATGTAATGAAGTTTGCCATTCTTGGAAAATGGAATTTTCGAATACCTCACTGTGCACTGAAAAATAATATGAACCCATGAAGTTTGATTATATATTCATAGTAATCTCATATCTACATCTACAATTTCTGAATGACATTCAAAACCAGGTTTCACTATTTCTCACTCTGAAAATCTCCTTGAATGTATGGCAATGGCAAGCCTAGCAATTAGGCCGATACAGTCAATTGTGTCCCAGTCATTAAAGAACTGCACAGAATAGCAGATAGCTGTGGAAGGAATGATTCTGAAATATGTGATGATTTTATATTTTATATCACATCAGGTGATATGTGCCACTTCATTAACATTGTTTTCACTGTTGCCGACACAATGACTTCAATGATAACCACTTTTTTGAACGATTAGTCGACTTAGTAAAGATGCCAGCAGCCATGTAACTTTCTACTGATCTGTTTGTGTCTATGAAGCTAGTATAAGGTTTAACCAACACAGATCACTGCCACAAAATGATTTATTAATAACAGTGGCTCCAAATTTCTTCTTATTAGGCGGTTGTTATTGGTAGTTTGACCAATATTTATCCATTAACACTTTATTTGAATATTATTAGCCTTTGTGATGCTACTTCAGCAAGTCTAAATTACACTGAAAGTTTTATTTCTGGTATTTCAGCGAGAAACAGATATATCCTAATTTCCCTCAGCTCCACTTTCCCCTCAATCCCACTCCAAGGCCACGCACATGTCCAAGCCTTGCAAGGGCTGGACACCTGGACGTTATGGGGGGCCACTGGCAGATAAAGAAGCTGCTAGCTCTTTCTCGCTGCCAACTCCAAGCTCGAGGCCACCCCTCCCTCCTTCCACACCAGCGCTACCCACCCGGCCCCCGGGACACCCCTGAGAGGAGAGCAAAGAACAAGCCATGCCCACCCGCGCTCCATTGTCTGCAGGGAGGCAGGCTCAGCGCCCTTGGCTGCGACTATAGAGTGGTGCACTGGAGTGCTCATTATGGCTCTGTGGGGACTGTACTCCAGGGCATCCAATGTGTGGCTGAGGAGCTCATTACGGCAGAGACTGCCGCCGAGCCGCCGCAGCCAGAGGCGCACAGCCTAGAGAGGAGATAGCAGAGAGGAGGGCTTCCAGATTAAACTTAATCAGAGCCACCTGTAGCCAGAAAGAGAACACACACTCCTCCAACTCGCCTCATCCACATCGCTGTAATTCCACCCCATCCACTTTCATTCTTCCAGCCAGATATGCAGTCCCCTGACATGACATGGATTTAAAACAGAATGTATAATAGAAATCATACATTCTGTATGAAGATGCTATTTATGGGACCTGTCCATATATATGTATATATATATAGTTTTGGGAAAAAAAGGAAGAGACAACTGCAGTTCATTTTTCAAACAGCATCTCCATGAGTATGAGAACCATTCCATGCCATTCTGCTTTATGAGGTACTGATTAGTGATCACCTGAATCAAATCTTATTTAAGGAGGAAAAGTATAAGAACACTGCTGTAATCAACACTCTCCTCTCACAATTATTGCCATTTTGTTTGAGTGAACAAGTGACTTGCTTTCTTTGAATCATTCACATTCTGTAAACACGGCATCATTTCTCTTATTCCGATGTTTTGTTATTTATGCTAATTATGCGAATTGTTAATTATGCTTTAAAGAACGATATTTTTTTTGAAAATTAGGAGAAACATTGTCAGCAGCTCTTAAAAACCAAGGCAAAGTTCAAGACTATAAAAGATAAAAACCTGAGAAACTGAACATTTTTGTAGTCTCTTTTTTCTGGAAAGATACTTTTAGAACAAATGATTCTTTGGAGACAATTAGAGAAGTAGAAAAATGGACATGGCTCCCATTTGAAATCCAACTAGTACAAAATTCTGCTTTGATCCTAAATGAGCTTTACATTATGCTTAGATAAAAAAGAAGTGATCCACAGTGACGCAGTGTGCAAATTAGTGCGCTCCTGCTCAAACTATGTTTCGATAGGAAATCAAGAAAAAAGAACTACTAAAGTAGGATACATTTTCAGTACAAATTCAGGCGGGATATTGAGCGAATGTGTTTCGACAAACCCCACAAATGAATGAATTTCATCAAAATTACATTTCCGAAAGCAGAAATTTGTGGTTTCTTTGAATCAATCATACATGAAACAAGCATGCCCTACTTTCATGATACTAATATAATCAGGCGGGAAAAAAAGCCTTGCGTATCACAGAGTCCATCAAAACGTGACAAAGCTGCTTCCCACTAGACTGTCATCACTACGCCACATTCAGACATGGCAGATTGATAGCGAGTGAAACTTTTGAGCAGCTTTTGTTCTTTACAGGTCCTGAGCAGACAGTTTGCAGTGTTCAGAGGGGATTAATGAAAAGTGTGTGATGTGATTTGCATAACCGAATTGCCTCTGTGATTTCTCCTTCTTTGCACACCTCCCCTTAGGTATTGAAACATTCCGAAACATTCTTTGAAACAAACTGTCAGGCGGCTGTCTTCTTACCAGGAATACAAAGAGCTCACCGAGCAACAGTACGCCACAGCCTGACACGCACTAAACGCGGGATACGCTTCTCTACCTGAGAATACAGCCCCTGCCTGTAAGCTTAAAATGAAATCAACCTAATACAGAATTACCATATGTAAATGTATGTAGAATGCAGTTCACACCGAGTATTTGTTTAGAAGCAAGGAGGAAACAAGTTTTGGAAAGTTTTCTTTAACTCAAAGAGCCGCTGACAGGAAATACATTTCAGAAATCACTGGCAATAGAAAATTGACTCCAACATGTGTTAACCTCCAGGTAGACAGTTTGTCCCCATAGGGCCATGGCATGATATATTTTACAAGGAGTATAACCTCATTCTTTCATTCAGGTGGAAAGAGATTTTTAACAAAGCTGTCAATCTAACATCATTTTGCATGTTGATAAAAAAGTATCCCTCATGTATCTGTCAGGTGTAGTTAAAGATTTATGTTACAGTGAAATAAAGTTACAGGGCAAAAGAATATATCTCTATAATAACTGGTCTGATGCTGCCTTTATTTAAAAATGTCAATCCTTAAAACTTATATTAATAAAATCTGATTTCAACAATTAATAATGGTATCAAATAAACCCGGTGTTTGCTCTCTGACACACTCACCACTCTCTGGGCCCCCCTCTCTCTGTGAGTTTTCCCCATTCACTTATGGATGGAGACTCTCCTGAAAGTTATCCCTTGGTTTGTTTATCAAATTGAGAATAAACGAAATTTGGAGATTTTTGTCATTTTTGGGCATTTGCATGTGATGCTGTGTTTAAAAACCCTATTAGTGGTTATTATGATTACACATTTTTTTACAACTTCGTTTCTACGTGACATAGGAACACCAAACAAAGCTCAGCATGGCTCCTGGCATCTCAGGCATCGATACAAACTGGGGGAACGTCCATATAAAGAGGTGTTTGGGCGTATGACGACGATTTACTGTTTGTTGCACTGCCGGTACAGATCTGTGCTGCTTGCATTCTAAGGGCTATGGCTTTTATTTATAAACAGTGAGGTTTAAAAAAGATTTTTATAATAAATCTACAGAACCAGGACAACATTTGACACAAACTGAGAATATTCCAGTGACCAGCATTAGTGTGTCATGGTGAGCTTTAGAGCTGTGTGTAAGCATAATGTTACCTCGCTCTAACAAATCTCTTACGGTGTGAACTGCATGCCCTCAGGGAGTAGTCTGGTTCCCCAGAATACCAGCATGGAGGGAAAGCTACCGTTTACCATTTGCCATTTTGATGCTGCTTGAAGGAGACGTTGTGCTTAGTCAGACTTGCATATGTTTTATGTCATCTTCTTTATCCTTCATTGACAGAAAATGCTTCCACTGCTCCACTGCTTTCAGCTTTGAGTCATTGTTCTTTTTCTTGGGTCAGTGTTTCCCAATCCTGGCCCTGGAGGCATACTGCCCTGCACATTTGAGTGTCTCCACTGTTCCCAACACGCCTAATTCAACTAATCAGCTCATGATCAACCCCTTACTGAGCTGCTGTGGGTGTGTGAAAGCAGAGAAAGCACTAAAAGGTGCTCTCCTCTCTTAGGGAACACAAGTACGGCTCCTTCTTAAGGTTAAGTTAAATTGCTTCAACTCGCTGTATTTTTGATGCCACAAAATGAAAATAAGAAATATTTAACTGTAAAAATACTAGTAACTATTTTGATCAGTGATGTGATATATTCAATACTATGTTAACGTGTTAACAATGTTCTACGGAAAATGCTAGACTACCCAGAATGGCTCTCCAGTAAACTCTCACACTGCCGTAGATGCTAAAAATGGAGGGCAGACCCTAAAAACAGACCCCAAAAATCTCATCCCCCAGAATGTAAAACAACACAGTCAGCTATGCATACATAGCCTAACCCCCTCCCGATGTAATTCAATTAAAATAAATTAATTATTGTTGGATCGGATTCCACAGGCATATTGCACATATGTTGTGAGCACTATGCCTGAGTGCACATACTTGCAGACCGCTGCTGAACGAGAGCTCATTTTGGAAACAAGCAGAAGGCTCTCCAGGTTCTGTAAAGATTTGGCACAGACGGGTCACGCGAACCCCCCATCATTGGCACATTCATCCTATCACATATAATTTTACCTATTCACTCGGGCTGTTTGAGGTAGTTTACATTAGCCCTGCTCATATCATGCATATCTTGCATCCACAGTCGAATGCTATTGTAAAACCAGTGATTTTTTTCCCCCCACATCAATTGAGTTTGCTGAGAACTTTAAGCGAGATGGAACAGGGTTGTTTTCATAATAAACAGCACAAACATACACCCACCAGTTTCTTCAAAGCCTTGCATGCAATGAACCGTGTCGATATCCCAGCTGGGCGTTGTGTATTGCAAATTTCATACACGGAACAACTATAATATAAAAACTACCTGCCTACTACTGTGTAGGCCCCCCTTATACAGCCACAACAGCTCTGATCTACCAAGGTATGGACTCCACAAGATCTGTGAAAGAGCAGGAGAGCATATCTTTTAATATCCTGTAAGTTTCAAGGCCTTCGTGGATTGAACTCATTTCTTTAACAGATCCCACAGATGCTTCATTGGTTTGAGAAATTTGGAGGCCAAGTTACGCAAACCCTTTCTGAATGTGTTTAGCAGCATGTGCGGGACCTTCTCATGCTAAAAGGGGCCCCTACCATTAGGAATACCCTTCCCATGATGGGGAGTACATGGTCTGCCACAAGTACTTGGCAGCATGGTGGCCTAGTGGTTAGGACCCTGCAATCAGAAGGTTGTGGGTTTGAATCCCAACTGCTAGTGTTGTCACTGAGGTTCCCTTGAGCAGGCTATTGTCCCCACACACTGCTCCCAGGGTGTCCCTCGTCGATGGCAGCCAACTGTATCACTTGGTGAACGGGTTAAATGCAGAGAAAGAATTTCACACTGTGTGCTGCCGTGTGCTCATGCGTGACTATAAAGGTTGATAAGTTAAATGTTTAGGGTTTCCCAGCAGAACATTGCTCAGAGCAACACACCAGTTTGCCTGCCTCTTATAGTGCACACTGGTGCCACCTCCTCTCCCAAATAAAGGGCAAGCACACTCCTGGTTGTCCAAATGAAAAGAACATGTGATCCATCAGACAATCTTTATCCATTGCTCCATGGTCCAGTTCTGATGCTCAGGTGCCCATTGCAGGTGCTTTCAGTGGAGGACAAAGGTCAGTATGGGCTCTCTGACCAGTCTGTGCACCATGTACAGCAAGATACAAGAGGCAATAAAATTTCACTATCATTGCCAGCAACTTTTTAATGAAACTTTCTCTATGGAATCAGACCAGAAGGGACATCAATCACCCCTGGATATTCTGATTCATCACTGAATCACTGATTGTCCTTCTATGGGCCACATCTGGTAGCTACTAACTACTGCACACCAGGAACACCTCTTAAGAGGTGCCACTTTGAAGATGCTCAGACCCAGTCGTCTATCACAATTTGGCCCTCGCTCAAATCCTTACACTTGCCCATTTTTCCTGCTTCCAACATATCAACCTAATCCCTAATATACCACACCCCCTTAACAGGTTGTAATTTGTTACAAGTGTAACTGTAACAACTATAAACAATGTTTTTGAGCTCACCTGTCATTGGTTTTAACGCTGTTGCTGATTGGAGTACATCAACATATTCCAGCATCTAAAACGAAGGCACATCTGCTGTATTTTTTTTTCCCTTCATAGCATCGATATTAAATCAAGCAAGAGTCTCTTTTCATATTTTTGGGTCATAAGATACTCCAAAACGAATAGCAAAAAGCAGCTATTTATGACGCACCGATGCTTAAACTATTCATGGGGTGCGTGCAGAGACAATCAACATGCCAGCCTCCGTCGCACAGGATCTGCCTGCATCTAAATCTATTCCCTGAATGGGACTTCATCTGTTCAACCATGACAGTAACAACAATGGAACGGGTGATAAGAAAATATTCAAGTGTATGTAAATGTATTCCTCCTCAAGCATTGTTTTACATGTCCTCATTATGTCCTCTTTGAGAACGCCGTACACCTGCCACAGGACAAATTGTAAATAATTGCTGAATGTAAACAGGAATGGTGGGGCTAACTTGGCAGAAAGCCGCAGTCCTGGGATACGTGAACTTTACAGGCCTGAGGAGCGGGATCCAAGCTAAGATGAATAGAGATGTTCATTGTGCCAGGAACCTGCAGGCATCAGAAATGAAGTATCATGAAAAAAAAAGGCTTTTTAAGTGCAAGAGGAAGAACATTTTGCAAGAAATCCTATTCCTGTTGCCATCAATGTGCCGAACTAGACCAATATCTGAAATGAAATACATTTTTTTGTGTAGGTTTCTGAAATGGGACAGAAGACAAATCAGTTCAGTCTGAGCAGAATCAATATTAAGAACAGATTTTCCGTTCTTGTGTTCCGTCATCAGTGCTGGAACTCAGTCTTGCTTCCCTAAAAAAGTTATTTTACACAAGAAGGGAAAAAAGGTCAGTGTGAGTTAATGGAGTGAAAACAGTTTAAGACCGTTTCGATTGGTCCATTCGTTATGAAAATTTGACATAATGTGCTCAAAATTCAAAATCTCCAAAGATGGAGATACAAGACCTCATTCTGACAGTGATGATATACAATGTATCTACTGGGTTGTGTACAAATGTTTTGGGCGTCTGGTCGAACGACATATTCTGTTGACATGAAGTGTAAATAAGTAAACATCCTTTACAGCAGAGGCGCACAACCCTTTTGCCAAACCAAACACACCCATTAGAGCTAGAAATGAACAAATCAGGTGTGTCTGAGCAGGGAAATCAGCAAACTGTGCGGGACACACACCCTCCAGGATGGGAGTAGTCCACCCCTGCTCATGCACAGTTAGAGAGTTGAATTTTATAAATTGGAAAAAATGTAAAACATGGCTTGCTTGTGCAAAGCTTATGGCACATTTTATATCGAAAGTCTTTGGGGCATCCCAATGCTAGCGCTCCATTTTGAATCAAGGTTTTCATGCAACGCTTCGTTTGTGTCAGAATAATATGAGTTAGTGTTTAACCACATACAAGTTTATCCATATTCTAAGACAATATGATTGCAGCTCTGATGTACTCAGTAAAAATAACAAAGCACACATGAATCATGGCAACCTACCTTTATAATTCTATATCTGGTAATCAAGGCAACTAAAGGTCATATAAAAGGCACTGAGGCTGAAAACAATGTTATTTTTGCATTTCTTTGTCTCATTTGTAATTACTGTAGATGTTAAATACGCTACAGTCAGTCGAGATTTCCAGTAATTGAAGCAATATTCAGGTCGCCCACATAGAACAACAGGCAGAGAGGTCCACAGAAAGAACTTACTTTCTCAAAATGGCTGTAAAGCGTATAGCAGTGACACGCTGTACATGAACTAGAAAAAGCAGCTTCAAAAGAGATCGCTTTTTTTTCCCATTCGATTTTTTTCCCCTCCTCTCTTCCAACCAGAGATGAAGATGCACAAACCACCAGTGTTACTTGCACTTCATCTTTCTATTCTCTCTGCGCCCTGTGCTGCAGGAACTCACAGCGTTATGTTTTGCCTGCAGTGAGAAGGCAAAAGGTGGTGCGAAGTGAAAAAGTAAAAAACAGATGCTTTTTGACGTGCAAAGGGAAAAAAAAAAAATACATTGTACTGGCAACTTTTTTATGATCATGAAGAGGGAATAGAATTCTCCAGAGGCCAGCTGACAGTCATATTTGATAGGTCCCTATTCTCTGCATGCCTCAGAGAGGCAGTATTAGCTGCCTTGCACTTGTGCGTGGGAGTCCCTTTAGAGACTAGCACATTGCAACAACTTCCCAATTTTAGCAATCTGTCACTGACCAGTCATAAACTTCACATCTAGATGGACACGCATGTGGATAATGATTAACGCTGAATGCAAATTCAGTTAGAAGCAAAACAAACTGTCGCTGCTGCTGCCGTGACAGAGTTTTACATAGACGTGCAAGCAAACAGAGTTGTTATTGTGGACTGGCACCCTTAAGCAGGCGTTTGCATCGGATTTACATTGCACTCGCAAATGCTAAACCAACTACAAGCTCATGGGAAAGCCGGGTGAAGGGTGAAGGGTGGGGGGATGGGGAGCAAATCAAGGTCACATTTTGATGCCATCCTAGACAGAAAGCCCACCTAAAACCTCTACATGACACGAACCATGAAGATTAACCACAATCGCCAGTAAATCAACAACTATTTACTGTGAACATCTCTTTGTGTGTCCTGACCTACAGTATTAACCATGTTACATTTTCACTGATAAAAAAGGGGCTTATATCTAGGAGATCGTCCAGGAAAGGATTGCGTGGCCTGTGTCAGAAATAATCGGACGGATTCCTGAAGAAACATTGCTCAACCTTGGGTATTTCATCTTCAATCACGTCCACGTGCTTGATTTGTGTTGGCCACGCCACAGCTCAGAATAAACTGCGGCTTAAACAACAAATAGTGACAGTGTGGCCTCAAGTTGTATGAAAATATATGACATTTGCTAATGATATTCCAGCAAACTGTGTGCTCACCAAACATGTGACTCAGAACCCAAATCAGGCAGTCCCTCAGTAACCAAAGATAATTACAAAGTCTACAGTGCGTGCTTTCAAAAACACATCCGTATGCGTACATAAGAGAAAACAATAAATACAAGCGAGACAATGGAGTGACATTTTGAGGTTGTAAATAGAGAGAAGTTCTAGGATGAATGCACTGCTGCTCAAAAAAACCCCTGAAACACATGTATATATCTCCTGACTGTCTGTCCGAATAATGTCCCAATTGTCATTATTATTACTATTTTATTAAAGCTGTCTACACCGGCAGCCTCTCTCAGTATTGTACAGGGGATGGCAAGGGAGTGTGGGGAGAGATTTGTGCCTTAATTTGGGTCAACTCTAGGCCCGCGCGGGATGGCGCGCCAGAACCCTGCCGGATCTAATCGCAAAAACACATATGTCGAATCGCTATTTCGCTCGAATTAATTGGCCTAATTATTCTTGCTACAGAAGTGGCCTGTCAGCCTGGCCCCTGCGAAGACTTAGCGCAGACACACGCTTTTATAAGTGCATTTAGAGAGATGGAGGCCACCTGTCAGCTTGACAGGTTAGGCCCTAATTGCTTTAAATGCAAGTACATGCAAATGGTCTGCGGCGGCGAGAGAGGGGAGAACTAGAGGGCCACAGGGGATGCGGGGCAGTCAGACTCGCCCACAGACGGACGAGGAGTACAGACAGGCGCCACAAAACAGGAGCCAAGCAAGCCTCACCACAATGCAGGCTGCATTCTGACAAATGCCTTTCACTTGGCAAGCAAAATGGATGGGAGAGAGAAGAAACAGCCCATCCCAATACTCTAGCTGACTTCTAGGACGATCAGAGTTATTCAGTTAAACTTGATTACTCAATATGAACCATCAATTTGTGTAGAGAATTTACCTTATCTGTGAATTTAAATTGTGTTCACCTATTAAAGACACATACCTATTCATATGTTTTACCACATGGTGGTATAGTTCAAGGATACACTAAAATGTCATACACATGCAAGATTTTAAGAAAAAAATAAACTTTTGACTTTAAGCAAAGAATCAAATTTGAGGCTTTTACAAATCATTTAAATAATAATGAAAAATGACATCCTTTTGCTTTCACAAGCTGGTCAGCACAGATCTACTTTACATTTGCAGCATTTGGCAGATGCTCTTATCCAGGGCAATGTGCATCGAAACTTTGTAGTCCGCAGAAAACATGTCACTTAAATTGTAAATTGTTATTTGTGTTAGCTATGTTAGTTTATGACATGAACACGAAAGCTCTCAATGAAGAGTTCTGATGGTCAAGAAAAGTTAATTCCACCACATCAATGCCAAAGCTGAGAGAACTCTTGATGCATGTCTTTGACCTTTGAGAAGAGGTATGTCAAGTCAGGCTGTGCTTGATCCTCTAAGAGGGCGAGCTGTGACTGATGGTCTACATAGTTTTGAGATGACAAGTGTCTGAGTGGTGTCAGTGGTGAGGAATGGGCAGATTCTCCTGATGTTAGAAAAGGTACCTGCATGTTTGGGATAAACTGTTAGATGAAAATAACATCTTGGAGTGACACCTAGCTTTTGTGCTTTTGATGTGGGAGTAATGACAGCATTTCCAAAAGTGATGACTATGTCAGGTCTTGGGGATACATCTACTGTGATGTAGTGTGATGGAGCTCTGTTTTGCTGGGATTTATCTTCTTGTTGATGTGCTGCCATTGAGAATAAAATTTCATACTGACATGCAGAGATGTGGTAGATATACCATGGGAAGATATACCATTAGGAGAACGAGTGTATACTGAAAAAAAGATGGGGGCTAAGCACTGAGCCTTGAGGAACACCAGTGGTAAGCTTCCCGCCTTTCCATATTTGGTAACTGAAATCTTCAAGGTAGAACACAATACATTGCTGGGCAGAACCAGTGATTCCAAGTTTAGAGAATGAAGCCAGGACAATCTGATGGTGGACAGTATCAAAATCTGCAGAAAGATCTAGCAGAATTGGAACTAAAATAGTTAAAAGTGATAGTTAAAAGTGCAGTTTCAGTGAATGTGTTGCTTTGAATCCAGACTTGTTTGGGTCATGAAGGATATGTTGTGATAGAAATAGGTTGAGTTAGTTATATACATAATGCTCCAGAACTTTGAAGAGTAGTTACATAAGTGATGTCTTTTAAGGATTGGTGGGACTACAGCTGATTTGGATGCCATTGGAATGCAGCCTGTTTCCATTAAGCTGTTTATTATTACGTGAGTAATACAGAGGAGCAGATCCGAGGATATGGTCAGATATGTGGGTGATGGGATTAGATCAAGTGGTGATTTGGAAAGGTTGCAGGATGTCAAGAGATACATAACCTGTGTAAAGTGAGATCAAGTGGACTGAGAGTAGGAGAGAGGGTTTTGCTAAAGCAGGGAAGGATTGTCTGATCTTGTCAAATTTTTTATCAAAGAAGGTGGCAAAGACTTCCAATGATATGGAGGAAGGTGCGGAGGTTTGAGAAGAGAAGAAAATGTGTATATTGTGAGGGCTGGATACAAATTTTTCTAGCTTGGCTTTGAAGAAGGAGGACGTTTCAGCAGATGATTTCCTCCAACTTCTTTCTGCTGTTCTCAATTACCTTTGATTGTTGGAGAGTATGTCCTATAGCCACAGTAAAGGATGTGAGCCCCGTGTAGCCCTAGAACATAATGGACAAAGTTGGTTGAATGAGAAGGTGGATATGGGAGAGAAGGGGATTGGTAGCCATTTCCACCATTGAAGGACAGGATGGAGATGTTCCAGGTGGAGGATGGCAGAGGAAAGAGTAGGTAGAGAAAAGGAGCAAAGTATTTCAAGAAATGGTGGTAGAGTGGTTGGGTATGTCTGGAGAGAGAATGTGAAAGACAAAATACGATCAGAGATGAAGAGGGGTAGCCAAAATGTCCAGGAGTAGCACTGGTGAATCATCAAGGACTGTTACCCATGCTATGAGCCGGAGGAGAATTGAGCTACAGAGTGAAAGAGAACAGAAGCTCGAGGATTCCACAAGTATGCAGCTTGTCGTTCTGAAGGTTGAAGTCACCAAGAAGAAGGAGTGGAGGGTCATCATCTGGGAATTAACTGAGGGGGGTGCCTAGTTTTTCAATGAAGGTTCCTACTGCCCTGAGGGGACGATATACAACAATGATGTGGAGTCTGGCAGGATAAGTTACAGTGACACAATGGAATTCAAAAGATGACATATTGAGGTGTGACCAGGGGAGGCGTGAAGCATCATTTGTGGGAGAGGAGCAGTCCCGTGCCTCCTCCGCTTCCAGGCTTGCGAGGGGAGTGTGAGAAAGCAAAAGCAGAGTCGAGAGCTGCTGGTGTTGTTGAATTCTCAGGTTTCAGTAAAAGCCAAGAAGTGGAATGAATAAAACGATGCCAGGCCAGAGATGAAATCTGTCTTTTGTACAGCTGATTAATAATCACATATTAAAATGTAGGATGCAAAAGGTTATTTGGATTACTGCGCCTCTGATGAGGAGCATGTCTTCTAGAAGAGTGATATGTATGTACAGCTACTGGAAAAATGCATGTTTTAATGGACACAGGAAGAAAAACAAAAAGTAAAATTGGTTACTAACTTAGTTAAAACAAAAACAGCTACAAGAAAAAAGTGCAGGTTTGCTACAGTGCACATGGTAAACCACTACAGAGGCTACGGATGCTGCCTGTAGCAGAGTGTGTGGCTCTATATAGTACCTGCTGGACCCAAGACCAGGTGAAAGTAGTTCAATCAATAGAATGGCTAACTTACAACTAGTAACTCAAGGTAGCTAACTCCACAGCAAGACAGACACTTAGAAGAAGGTAAGCAGCTTCAAACAAGCTAAACTTTCTACTTGAAAAAACACCATACAAGCAAAAATTGGCAGCAGATTAACAGTGAAAATGTCAGCAGTGTAGAATCTTTCCCAAATTCTTTGGGGAACTTTAGACAAATGATCAGTAATCACTCTTTATTTAAGAGGGTGTATACCACCCAATGACTTTTCCACTACAGGGTTGAACACTTAATAGAACACAGTGAAATAAGTGAAGCAGAAAGGAAATTACAACCGAGGCCACCTGAAGTCAGTTTATGATAAGATTAAAAACAGAAGTGTTAAAGAGGGAATTTCAAATAAAAAAAATGATTCATTCAATTATTCATCATTCAAGGAATTTATTCTGTGTTGTCCACAATGCTGGATTTCATGGTATGTATTGTAGTAGGTTTCTTTTATTTAAACTATATACAATACTGTGCATAGGTCTTGACAAAATTAAATCATATTTTTGCATCAACAACATGGTTCAAAGCAAAATAAAATGAAAGACCTTTACACAGACCTTTACACCTTTACCCAATGGCATGAGATTCTTATCGCGCGATAAAGAAAATCGGCGTTAACGCCCAAGGACAGAGGGAGCTGGGTCTATACTACGCAAGCTATGATGAATTTCATCTTGATATTTCAGTGACTTGTCCGGTTCA
>JBBPDB010000032.1:5721291-5731463 GCA_037974465.1 Brachypetersius altus | reverse complement strand
TTATTATTGTTGTTGTTGTTGTTGTTGTTGTTGTTGTTGTTGTTGTTGTTGTTAGTAGTAGTAGTAGTAGTAGTAGTAGTAGTTGTTGTTGTTATTATTATTATTGTTATTATTGTTATTATTATTATTATTAGTTGTTGTTGTTGTTGTTGTTGTTGTTGTTATTATTATTATTATTATTAGTTGTTATTATTATTATTATTGTTATTATTATTATTATTAGTTGTTGTTGTTGTTGTTGTTGTTGTTGTTGTTGTAGTAGTAATAATAGTAATAGTAGTAGTGTGCGTGATCAATAGGTAATTATAATTATGACCTGTTATGATTGCGCATGCTTAAATATTAGATATATCAACTACATTTAAAATGATTTCACTTCCTTTACCATTTTCTGCAGTGAGGGAAACCACATACATCTTCATCCGCTATTCTACATTTGGGTGAGAGGATGACGTTAATTTGATGTTTCACCAAACTATTCCTTTAAGGAGAAAACAGAGTAATTAAGTATGATTCCATGATAGGACAGAATTACATATGCGGAGCAAAAGTCTCTACAGAGCTAATTTCATGAGCATGAGGGACGGACCGGTTTGTAAGTGGTACTATTGGAGAGCAGAGTGAAAAGCAGAGAGTAAAAAGGCAGCTGGACTCTTAAGTGGCTAATCTAGCATTGAGACTCTAAGTGCTGACGGTGGATATCAATCTTCACATTTATCAAGAGCCAATCACTCTGGCCTACTTTCTGCAAGGTATAAAAAATTAATTACAGCCTAGTTCTAAACTAGCTTAAGACGACTCCACAATGCTGCGCAGCTATCAAGCAACTCATTAAAATCCAGGAAACCGAATCTTCCTTCTCCGTTGCGCTCATTAGGACTAGTATGGGAACGCTGGGCTAATGGGAAATCCTAAAACCCCACCCAGCCCGCACGTCGCGGGATGATGACACTGCCTCAGGACCCCCAGCGCACTTACAAGGGTGCGCATCGACACCGCGTTCATAGAAACATCATATAATCTCGTGTTAAATCTTTTCACTCGAAGGATTAACTGCAATATCAAAGAACAGAATGCAATAGCACTAAACAAGAGGATAGGCAAAACAGATAACAGTTGTGAATTCAGCCGGAAGGAAGAATCTGCTTCCTTGTTCTATTCCCCCTTAGGCTAGTTCGGGGTAAGTCGTGTAAAGGATTACTCTCGTCGCATAATGCTCTTTTTTCCTCTTCCTCCTTCTTTCCCCACACGCACACAGTGTGCCTGTTTAAACAGTACTGATATATTAGATATTCACGGATGGATGAAAATCGGAGACAGGAGAAACATTCCTTGTGCCTCACTTCCTCCTCCGATCTGATAAGCAATATCAAATAAACAATATTTACATGAAATATTTGTGACTCCGGCCTGATACAGCGTGCTGCGATCGCCTCGGGCCGGCCGAAGATGGTCTACACGTTTTTCCGTCTGGTGGGTTTAAGATGAGCGAAAATTGGTTTGTACCGCGCCCCCCGCAAGCGATCAGCAATATGTCGTACTTGGTACCGCACCGCACGTCATTAGTCAAACACAGCAACTTTGTTCCGGAGAAAGCAGCTCCGAACTTGCTGGCTAAACAAGGAAGGACTTTTTCAACATCACACACCACCATTAACGCTCTCACCATGTGGGCGATCACAGACTTCGGGACAAATCGTTGTTGTTTTAAAACGTTCCCTACGTGTCCATTTCAAAGGGTATAGGAGAAATCACTGGCTTCACTCAGTCCCCAAATCACTCCGGCAGCACTCAGGCTCTTGAATCTTTAAGGCGAGCCATTGATTGGGGACTAGATTGGATCTGATTTGCCCAGCATCCAACGACTGTGCATTAGTCTGATTTGTATAGCTGCCCAGATTCTATTGTTTGGGACAATATGTTTGTGTTTGTATCAGACCCCCTAATTTAGCCCATTAGACAATTAGGCTGTTTTTATCCTGGGAATTCCTTATACTGTGTATTTCAGTGCTAGTCATCTAGGCAGTAAAGTTTAATCAGATTACTTAAGGAAGAAGAGCTGGGGGACTCCAGATAGATTAAGCCCGATTCGAAACTCAGAAAGGATTTTGAGATTATTAACCCATTTGGTATTTTATAGTATGTAGTATTGTTAAGCCTAATATTCGTCAGGTTGGTGTAAGAATATTTTAAGATTCTTCAATGCATTTGAAAAGATTGTGAAGATGTTTGTAAGTTTGAGCACCCCTGTGATTTTCTGTAAAAAAAAAAAAGCATGCATCCTTTGGAGAGAACACCTTTCTGTGCATTTTAATGAATAATTAGTGTTTACATATAACATATAGGAGGACCAAATTACACAACATTTCTCTGACGCAAACATAATATACGATTTTATATTTTGTTTTACAGTATTCTAAACTCAGCAGGTAAATATATGTCTTGATAAAGACAAAGCATGCAATCTGTGTAGGATTAAAAATGAATAATGCTAGAATAAATAAGAAAAATCCTGGAAATAGCTTGAATAATCTTAAAGCATTCTTACAACGATGACAAAATGAAAAATACTCAGTATAATGACTTGATTTACAAAGACTTTCAATTGCTACAATATATTTTTTTGCAGCCAAAAGATGTCAGGATGCCAGATTAGAAATAACTTGCTATTAATTGGCCTTCTAGCCTGTAAACATCTGGTAATATCTGACAGGGTCCTGTGAGTTCCATTACCAGTGGTGACGCAGATTATATGATTCTGTAAAGAGATAAAGTGAAGAGTGGGAGTTGACACAGCTTGGAACACACAGGATGAGAAAATGTAGCACCTCTAATCTCTCCAGCGACGTGTTTTTAAAATGCCGATTGCAGCAGGGGAAAATCAGACCGTCTGCAATTATGTGAAGTGTCATTGCCAGGGCAACATGATTGCTCACCTAAACAAAATGGCTCTGAGAGCTCATGAAGATGCAACTGTGGAACGCGTCTCACCCTTATCTCAGCATGTTGGAAGAAAAATGACTTTGGCTTTCTGCTTCTTTTCAAAAGCAAGTCTCTTTGCCAGTGTCACGCTTCCACTTGTCTGGACGTTAACCTTGGCCGAGGTCATAATTAGCTTATTAAATGCCACGATCGAAACATTCCGCACCATTCAAAGCTCCAGTGAAACTTAAAGCACACAGCAAGATAAGGGGGAGGGTCAAGGGTCGATCTTTGTTCGTCCTCATCTGAGAAATAGACTGCAACATAATAACGCAAGTTCATATGTCTGTGGCCATCAAACTGTGCTTTGAGGAAAAAGAAAAATATACATTTGAAAGTGTTTCATTTCACGTTGTTGATGCCACAATTAAACGCAAAAGGAGAGTTTCGAATGGGAGGGATGAAAGCTCCGAAGAATACATTTATATCTATTTAATGGTGGACGACGAAACTGACACAGTTGCTTCAAATCCGACGCTGAGATATTACATGTGTGTGCAATCATTGTGATTTAAAAGTTTCTTTTCCCCCTGTATTTTTGGAATGCTGCTGTGGATAAGCTGTGCGTTAAACTGCTTGAGACGGTGGCTGTTAATATTGCAAATTTGCGTGTCTCAGGTTGATTTTCTTCAATTCTGGAAAAGGAACTGTGTTTGCGCTCTCCTGTGCCAAAAGTGGGAATTAATGGAAAGCTTTGGGAAACCCACACAAAACTGTTGGCCATGCGAGCTACTCGGTCCGGCTTTGAAGTCGCAGAAAGACTGCCTCCTTTCTCTGCCCAAGACGCTTAATTATTCATGCTTTTTAATTCATTTTGGGAGGCCTGGCCAACCACCCAGATTATATGAAGTGACAGAGAGACTCAGTCAGATTGAATTACCCCCTCCGTCCGATTCGCTGCAACCCCAACCACCCCCTCCCCACAACGCATTCCCCTCCCACCGTCTCTCTAAAGTGTGCGCACATGGCTTTGTTTTAGCTCTCCTAGCCCGAAGCGCATGGAAATGAATTTGGTGCCCGATGTTTGAAACAAGAGATGAAGAAAAAATTCCCCAAGTACAAAATCAAAAAGATAAGAGGCAGGATTCCTCACTTTGCAGGGAACAGCACAACTTCACTTGCTTCTGCCTTCTTTATAGTTAATGCAGTCAAGGACGGTTGGTTTGTGTCCTTAAATCTCCAGCTCTGGTAAGGCATGGGTGAGCAGGCACACACTTTGGCCATTAAAGGGCGACACGGACTGTTCATTGGGTTTGAAGTGGAGTTGGACAAGCTTCCGAATGACCACTAGCGCTGGGAAATAACGTCACACAGTGAAGCGCTGACTCCACGACTACCTTGGCAAAGAACAAGAACAACAGGATTTGAGGGAAAATGTCAGAGTCGGATTGGGTTGCTGGGCCCGTGTTCCCCGAAAGCATTGTACTTCTAAGATCATGCATTAAAGCGATACTTGCTCTACTGTCTTACAACAGGCTTTGTGCTACAACTCTTTTGGGAAACAAACCCCCGGGGTGTAAACTTCAGAGGTGTAGAGTGCATGCCTACAATAGCTTGTGAAACTCAAACCTCTTATTCAGATGTTCCCTCTCCCGTCCTTCAGGTTTGCCTATTATTAGAAAGAGAAAGCAATGCCAACCCCTGCGCACTGATCAAAAATCGGCTATTCATTCTTGCGCTAAGCTGTAATTTAGCACATATCAGCATGACTGTTATTGTGTTTTAAACAGACACAGTAACGGCCACAACGCTGAAAATGCAACTGAAGTGCGAGAAGGATATTATCAAGGTCTCCGGTGTGACAATACAAGCCTTTCACATTTTCCTGAATTTGCCCCCTGAGCATGTACCGTAGACTCATACATTAACGTACGTCAGAATGTTACAGCTTTTTTTATATGGCCACTTTGCTCAAGCTGAGGTAAAAACATATTTCCCGCTGTAATGAAAAGTTGTGGTCTCTCTGAGATTTCTAGACGACGGAGAAGACATTTAAGGCCACGCTGAAGGAAAAGCAGGGGAGCGAGATATAAAACTACTCGGCGCTTTGCCTCAGCCTCTAGGGGTGGTCATGATCTCATGTTATCCGTGTTTCTCTCAAGCATAAAAGCATTCTATGCCATGCCAATGAGATCCAGACTGCAAGTAAAAAAAAAAAAATCCTCTTTTGACTTATGTGTTTAATTATTAATTACAGAGAGGAGCTAGTCTTGAGTGAACAGAATAATATTGCCTGAGAAGTGCTTTCAAAATATTTTGCATCTGGCTGCCTTGAGAGATCGTGTTTTTTTTTGTTTTTTTTTCTTAATGAAGTTTTTTTTTAATAAATGCAAATCTGTTTTTGCCAGAAATCACGAACATCAGTTTCCTTCACCTTGAGGTTTAGAGTTGCGTCGCAGAGGGCTTCAGCGTCAAAGGGTGTGTGGCTGCAGCATGTAGGGCAGACAGCAGTACAATGCCCTGTGTTGTCAGCACTGGGAGAACAATGCTGGTAGGTCCAAACGCTTGGGGATATTGTGCTACGGTCATCAGTTATTTTACACCATGCACATTGGTCAGTGCAGACAGGACAGTTAAAAGTTACAAAAGCATGACTTTCAAGCACTGACAGGGCGGCGAGATCACAGGCATTGAAAGTGAACTCTGTGTGGGGACTCATAAATCTCCAGTTACAGTCCATATTCAGCTGGGGAAAGCCTAGGACATGCTGCAAACACGAGCCCCTTTTTTCATCGGCGGCCATCTTACTAATTACTCGACATGCCACTTTTAGCAATGTGGTCATGACTGAGTGCCTGTCCTTGGTAAGTTAGTAAGTAGAATGGTAAGCTTTTTAAATCCCCCTATGACCACAACCAAGCTGTCACATATAAAGACCCTAGACCTATCCCCCAAAAAAGGTGTCTCTTCCTGAGCATCTCATTTTTATGGCCTCCGCCGCACTCCAGAGCATTCAGTGTTTGCATTGTGACAAGTGCCACAAAAGGCTCCCCAATGGATTCAGTCTGCGGCTGATGTGAGCAAGAGGTCAAACAAATCCAGCGTGTCCGGATGACCTTAATCACTTTCAGGTTCAGGTCGGCTCCGGTTTCACTCATGGGTCTTTACTTCAGGTCACTGCCTCAAAGTCAAAGGAGGCCACAGTCATTATCTCCGGCAGCAGAACCCAATCATCCACACAATAAAATGAGCTTTGTTCTCACAATGCACTCAAGTGTCTCCTCGGGCTGAACGTGTGGCCCCCACAACCCCCCGCCGCCCCCCCCCGTCCCCGGTCCATGCTAATCTCTGGGGGTGAATCTAGCCGGAAGAATCGGGAGAACAATACAGAATCAAAACCTTATCCGAAGTTAGATCAGACAGGCAAGCAGACGGCAAAGACTGAAACCTATTTGGAAAATAAGCTGTAATTATTCCACCTATAATCCTGTTTTACTCTGGCTGATTATCGATCGCCCCGAAGGCATCTTTGAATTTATCATAAACATGCAATTCAGGTTTTGAATACACTCCCCATTAATGCTGCACCATAAACCTTCAAAGATGATCAGTACAAGGAATTCCTTCCATTCATCCATCCATTCCTCCATTCATCCACCCATCTATTTTTTCTGCCAATTATTCCAACGAGGGTCATGGGCGTGCTGGAGCTCAGAGCTCATATGGTGAACGTCTATTACAGGGTGGACACACTACAAACACATCTAGGTGCAATTTAGCATTTCCAGTTCACCTAACTTTGGACTGTGGGAGGAAACCAGATACAAGGAGATCTTGTGCTTCATTTCAATTCTGTTCAGGCACTTAAGTTCACACAATTAAATATAAGCAGGGCACCATTTGTGGACACTTACAATGTACATCTGATTGGCCCTTAGAGTCTTGATTTGGAATTAGCAGGCTCTAAATCAAGTTAGACAAAGCTGACAGTTCGCCAGCTCACTGGCCCATCCCTTTTAATTAGCGCAGATTGGCTCTAAACTCACTCATCAGAGCAGCGCATTCGCTACAAAAGGAACATGAGTGGAGCCGCACGTGGCTGTTTCTTTGTGTATAAATGGGCACATATTCCACCAAAGGTAACCATTTTGTCAGTTGTTGGAGCTAATTTTCGCGTATCCTTTCATGCCATTCAGAGTGATGTAAAATATATATTGAAATTGTTGCACACAGAAAACGAGACCTCGTCTTGGTTACACATCAAATCACGAACAACTGGTGAAGTGACAGTTGTTCGCAGTGAAATTTGAGGTGAAGGCAACATCGCCTTATAATGAACCTCCAAGCAGTCTCCCAACACCGTCGCTAGCGTTGGTTGACTGCTTCCAAAATGGCGTGTCATAATCCGCGAGGCTGATCTAAAGAACGCGCGCACCTCCCCAGGTACGTTCCATCGCCGCTGCGCATTAATCATTCACGACCATGAAGTGGCTCTCGCCTAAACGCCTGCTCAAAACAATTTTGAACATTCCCGTTGCGTTCCTTGTTTGACTGCTCGGCTTTTTAAGACAGTAACTAATTGTTTGGAGGAAGGAGTGAAATTATCTGTGAATGTGCCTGGCATCTGCTCACTGTGATGTGTCACAGACACCACCCATGGCACTCCGCGAGCACTGTCCCATGCAGACAGATTGCTGAGCAGCCAAAGCCCATTTGCATCTAAACCTCTTAAAAAACAAGGCAGGATTTAAGAAAAAAAGAAAAAAAAAAAAGAAAGAGAGAGAGAGAGAGACAAAAGCGATTCAAAGTACGCTTAAAAGCATGCCTCACAAAAGAGAATAATGCGGTCTTTTATCTGGCAACACAAAGAAATAAAATTAATACAACACTGGAAACAGCAAAGACCGTATGAGATTTTCATGTTTTTTATTTATTTTTTTTCCCCCGATGTCAAAAACATCAGTGAGAACCGGATAAAGGAGCCCTTTGCTCCTGTCTTATGCTCATATACTGTACTTCTACTGCTTGTGTATTTGTTGTTAAAGTTTCAAGCTGTCCTCTTCAAATGGTACAATATCTGGTGCTCGGAAGAAGCTCGCGTAGGTTGTATTACACGGATCTGTGTCGCAAACGTCTCTCTCTCTTTGACGTGCGTCTGGTTCAGAATCGATTATTATTTATTTCTTTGCTTTATGGCATTTGATGAGAACGAAACAGTCGTGGCTTTATTCTTTAAGAGGGGGGGATCATGTATGAAGGTCATGCGTTCCGCTTTTTAACTGTTTTCTTCTGTTGATTTGGAAATTACGTTTGATTTTTTTTTCTCACCCATCAAGTTTGACAAGGGACACTATGGGGGAGAAAGGCGAGTGTGGTAGGGTATTAAACAATAGCTTTCAAAATGCTTACTAGGCAAGAGGAAGGCATGCGAAGGCATTGGGGGTCTGACGGGGGCAGCTCTCCAGGGTCGACAATCTGTAGAACAGTATGCCTCCTCCTGCTAAGTCTTGCCTGGACCTCATGGCAGCCTCTCATAGAACCTGAGTGCCTGGAGCCAAATCTAATACAACGAACATATAAGCCTAATGGTACTGAAAGTGTCCCGCAATGAAATCTCCACTACTCTGTTTTGCAACATAACACCACTCTGACATTCTGTTAACAGTTTGTATACATTGTTCTATTGTACCTATTGAAAGGTATAGACCAACAGTAACAACCCCTTTGTGTATATGTGAGGATACTGTATTTTATCATGTGCTTTTTTTTTTTCTTCTTTTGCATTGCGTTGCATTGTAAGAGCATTTCACATCGAACGGACCAATAGAACGATCCCATATTTCCTGCAACAAAATCCCAATCCATTTCTATGCATTGTTATACATTAAATATGCACATGTGGATATTATGGTATGTTTACCAGCAGCTGATCAGGCCTGTGAAGCAGTTAGGAAGTATTTTGCCCGTTTGCTCACTTAACTATTTCAGTTGCTGTATATTTTTGGTCTTGCTTGAATGGCCTACTTCAGACGAAGCCACTGCATTTTAATGAGATTGAGGTCAGGATTCTGACTTGGCCATTCTGAAATACGAGCTGCCCTGTTGTTGATTTATTCCTGCATCCTAAATCGTTGTCATGCCGCATGACTCAACCTATTTTTTAGAAATGTTTCGGCAGCCTGATAGAATTTTCTGATACAGCACGGGAACAGTTGGTCCCTCAATGACTGCATGTAGCCAAACACAATAAGATGCCCTCCAGCATGCCTCACGACTGGAATGCTGGTGTTGACATATAGAGGTTTTTCATGGCAGAACACATTTTATACAGTTTTTACCCACTCATGCTGTAGATCTGATTAATCTGTTGTTTTTTTTTATGGCAGTGCCTATCTTTGTGGTCTGTGTGTTCAGTGTTTTTCTCAAGATAGACTCCTGAACAAAGATATTTTTAAGTGCCTGCAGATGCTTCATAGTCGCTGCACATTTCTTTATCTTTTTTTTTTTTTAACGTTTTCTATGATAGCCTCCCATAAATGATATTCTTGTTTAGTGATGAAACTCATCAACACACACCCTTCTATGTTCAAGTTCTTTGTCCAGACTTCTAGGATTCTAAAGGGGGTTCTTTTATTGATCCACAGTTTCTGTTTAAACTCTTAGTATCTTATTTTGCTGTGCGTCTTTAAGATATGCATACTCTTTGAAAAATGTAAAAAAGGACTAATAAACAACTGCCTTGTCAAATTTCTTTTGCTTTTAGTATCTGCAAACTTTTGAAAACTAAATGCTTGACTTTGGCCTATCTCTGATTTTTTTAGACAGAGGTTGCCTTTGTGGTAACCTACCATAAATGCTAAACGCGTTCAGTCCTGGACACAGATCTTATCAAGTGCCTGCAGATGCATTGCTGCACTTTTTTTTGAGAGCTTTAGTGTTCTCTGTGATAACCTCCCATAAATGCTAGTGTGCTGTTTAGTGTTGAGACTCGTCACCACAGACTTTATCAGGTTCTTTGCTTAGATTTCTTATTCACATACCTGAGGATTCTGCGGTGTGTTCTTATATTGATCTTTGTATAAATTACATTCTCTCTGTCCTTTTACTGTATCTTGGATTTTTGTAATGTTCTGACTCTCCCTTGTTTTCTGGTCTGGTGTTGTTTCCCTTCCCCCGGTGCCTTTTGTTGAGGTAAAACACCCCAGGGGGTGGAGGTAGCTCAGTGGGTCGGATACTTTCCTCCCGAACAA
>JBBPDB010000032.1:5703667-5720441 GCA_037974465.1 Brachypetersius altus | reverse complement strand
AGAGACTGCCCCCTGTAGGTAGGGAATGTAAGACGCTTTGGATAAAAGCGTCTGATAAATGCCGTAAATGTAAATGTTTCTGAGTGTGATCCATTTGATCTGAGCCTCGACTTAGCCCCGCCCCCTTTTCCACCTGTGTCTAGTTTCTGTCTCCGTCCCTGCGCAGGTGTTCTCTTTTTCTGTGTGAATATATTTTTCATTCTGCTCTTTGTAAAACATGTTTTTGGAACTCTTTTATGATCCTTTCTGATTTGGTTTTCTTGCATTTTTGTTGAGCCTATTTTTTTTTCCTGTTCTCATTATCCTTTGGACCATCTTGTGTTTTTGTCATTTCACATTCTTCGTGTACCCCGTACCTCTCAATTTTGTTTGTATGTTTGTTACTTGTTCTTTAGAATGAAACCTTTTAGATCCTGCTTACCTTGACCCTCACGTTATGACAGAATGACACAAATGCAGAGCTGTAATGGTACTGAATTTCTCATATTTGCAACTGTCTCTGTCTTTTTGCATTTAGAAACTCTTTCCAGTCGTATGATGGCAGGGTACATCAAACTCACATTCGTCTGGATCTAAATGTCACAGAATCCTATCATTGTTTTATCCCAGCCATCTTTTCTTTCTATTTTAAACTTTTAGGATTTGATTTTGCTTTGTATAGGTGTTTAAAAATATGAATGGCGTAGGTTTAATAAATAGCTAACATATCTGACTCTGTGTGGTAAGAATTTGGAAAGGAATGAACACTGAATGCTTGCCTAACAGTCAACCCAGTCTGTCTCTCTCTCTCTCTCTCTCTCTCTCTCTCTCTCTCTCTCGCTCTTTTTTTTCTTACCTTGATTGTGTGAAAAAAAAAAGATTGGCTGGTTGAAAGCAAAACACTTGAGAGCCAATCACCCTTGTCCCTAATCATCTGTTTTTCTCCTATTAAAGCCAGTGCTAATTCAATTACATTTTGCACGACTTCAACAAGGCACACAACTTTAATCTTTTTGATTTAACAGGGAACGGCATGCTATGTATTCATTATGTCATTCTATTTTTCTATTTGTTTTTTTGCATTGTGAAGTTCACATTCAAGTTCAGATTTTCTAGATCTGCCCTATAATGGCCTACTGGCTACATGACAAATAGATATCACCCATTCTGAACCTCCTTTTGCTGTCCTAAGCTTTCATAAGCCAATGCATTGGACTAATTAGGCAAAAATGCCTTTGTTGCAGACGCCCATCTCTTGACGGATGAGTCTGCTGAAGGCAGAGGTTTAGGATCGAGGGGTTAAGGAGCAGAGATCTTGGGGCTTAAGGGTTTACTGTCTGTGTATGTTCATTTGTAAAAGGTAAACTAAGAAGTGCAGACCCTACAAAGCATCATACATCCAAGCCAAGAAGTATTTAGGAAGCTATAGTTTGAAGAGCGGATTGCTAAAATGTTCAGGCCACTTTAACAGGTTGGGTCAGTACTGAGGACTAGCCCTACTGAGGTGCTGCCGAATGCGACAGCAGAGCAGAGCAAATCGCTTGTCCATTGTGTGGTCAAACATTGTACTGAACAGAGTTCAAAAGCTCGTCCTAATTGGGTCTCACTCTAGGGACGTCTACTCTGTGTCAAGCGTGCAGTGTCCACTCAGCAGCCGAGCGGAGCAGAGGGTGTCTGAGGCTCAGTGATTAGCACCCTGCTCAGTTAATTTTAGCAGGGTTTAGAACGGGACTAATCAGGAATTAATAGTCGGCATCCACCCTAAACCGCCTTCTGTACGCATTTGCAGGGGGATACGTTCAGGATGGGGGGAAAAAAAGGCAATTGTCTGGTGCCTCCGATTATCCCCAGGAAAGCCTATAATCTGGCTGAAAGTACTTAAGGAGTCAAGCAGCAAAATAAACAACATTGATTATCATCCACTGTTCTTTTTCGTGACCCCTCCCCCTCCGCCCGCCGACGGACGGATGAGGAAGTTTTGATGGCTCCTGCCCCCCTCGCCACCATCTGCTTCGGCAAATGTTAAGGCTGGATAAATACCTCTGAGTCCTCTGTTCAAACCAGATTACCAGCTATTCTAAGATGGGGCCGGCCTCTTATCATCTCCCAATCTCTTTTGCGAACGTAAATCAAGAATGCTGTACTGGATTACCCGGATTACGGTGGCCAGAGACAAGGCTCTGGGTTGAGTCTGTGTGTCAGCGCCGTACAAACGTACTAAAATGCCCAGCTGGACACAGCTTCCTTGAAAGGCCCTGAGATACACAAAGCTTTTCTTGGACAACGGCAAAGGTGGAGCTGTTGAATTTGTTAGCGGTTTATATGAAATGATTATACGGATATTTCACAATGCATTACCGATTGAAAAAGAACAACATTAATATGCCATGTTTAATAGCTTTATTCGTCCTTTGATAGCTTTTTTAGTCCTTTAATAGTATGATGTCATGCCATTGTGACTTCATACCACAAGAGGAAGTCTTTAATCAAGGGGGCGGTGTGTGAAATGAAGGGGTAGTTTACTTCCAGAAAGAGCTGTCAGACACACACACACACACACACACACACACACACACACACACACAAACAAGCGACCGTGACTATTGCCACAGAGAAGATTCCCAAACAACAATTTCTGGATGATGGTAGATAGCAACTGACTGAACTTCAGAAGAGCATGAGTAGCAGCAGCCAGCTGAGAAAGGACTCTGGTCTACCAGTGGCTACTTGAAGGAGAACCTGTTTGCTGCAGCAAGTTTAATTTGCTCTCTCAGTAACTTCTGTAGATTAAACAAAGTAGTATCCATCCATAGTTCAAAAAGAAAAATTAAAATTGCTATAGTGTCCCACGTGCGTAGCATAAACAGACAGATCAATCTTATTCCTAAATAACATACAATATTATCACTGCTGTAGATAAAGCTTTGATGCGTCAGTTAGGTGAAAAATAATCCAAGCTAATTCCCTCACCTCAGGCTCAGGTTAGTTAGATTTCCAAGTAGTGGTTGTATCCGGTTAACTGTGAGCACAGACCATGTTTATGGTCATCTAGAAGGAAAATCTGTCTGCACATCTTTATATGTGTATCTTTGTGTGTTTGTAACACTGGGACAACAGCACTGTGCTTCGTGCATCAACTACAAAAGCTGTAGTGAATACTGTTTATTAGCCCTTCTGTATTTGTGTCTCATTAAATCAGTATCTATCTGTCTACAGTTTCTGTCTGTGGATGTGATGCTGCAGGGTTTGCATACACAAAACACTGGGCGATGAGTTATCAACTGATATTACAATGGCTAACTTTTCTTAACTGCTCCGATGCATTGTGAAAGCTGTTGCTCCTGAAGACCTCACTATGAATAAATATGTGAATTTCTTAAGCTGCGATTTGGCAATGTGCCTGTGATTCACTTTCAGGAAGCCTAAATATTTGTCCAAGCAATAACAACAGTGAATCATCCCTTCAGCCCCTGTACAGTAAACTAGAGTCACCTAACCGATGTTTTAGTGTTGCTGCTAGAGAATAAAACTTATTTATTCCTGCATGAATCATTAGTGCAACCAAGCAGAAGGGGAGATCAAGATGACCTAAAATAGTGAAATAATAAAGCAGTGTACTGATGCAATAATGACTGACTGCATCCTTAACCTATATTGAAGAAACAGCAGGAGAGAGCATGGCCCAAACCAGCACATTTTGTGTTTTTGCAGCGTTATTTTAAAACGTAAGTGAGCGGAATGAATGATACACAATCGACTTACACACATCTGCTACAAATATGAACATACGCTTTCAGCACCCACCGTTTGTGAGCTGTTCAGTGTTCAGCGACGTTAAAAATGTACCCATTAGGGTTAGTAGTAATGGGTTCGTAAAATAGTTGCTTCAAAGTCTGGTTAATCGCACACAGTTAGTGCACTTCTGTTTTGTTTGAACCAGTTTTAATACCTTAATGCATCGAAAAAGTCTGAAAAGAGTAATATTTCTGCCCACAAAGTTACATCGTACAGCTAGCTTATTCTATAGAAATATAGAACGTTTGCTATGTAAAAAATAAAACTGTTTGTATAGTAATAAACCTGTTATTTATGAATGGGCATATAGACCCCCCCCTTTCGTTTTCTTGGGAGACTTATTCGTTATATCAGGTTAAAAGACTGTACTTTAGCCTGGCTATCTCTGTCTGTGAGTTGATTATATGCTTGAAAACCTTGCTATGTTAAAGCCACAAAGAGACCACGCTTATGGTAGAAAATTGGTTTCTGGGTGAGATATATGTAAAGGAATATCTGTCCAATTATTGTGCCTTAATACACAGAGAAAATGTAATGTATTAAATGTACTTGGCTTCAAATGTGTACATCGTATCCATACGGATTCCATTTATTAATGCAGTTATTGCCAAAAGTAAGCAAGCGTTGCCAAAACGATGTCGGTGTGATTCTATCAAGTCTGTTCGTTACTTTCAGTGTGTTAAAGACCTTGACGGTTTGCTGTTCAGTGCTGCACTGCAGTCCTACATCCGTCCGTGGCAGAGACCTGAAGCTCTGCAGTTAATTCGTAAGAGGGAAAACAAGCTATCGGAATTGAATTTTGATCCCTTGTTGTCGTGGAATATACTTCTTCAAAAGCTTCAGAGCTAAGCTTAATGTAAAATAATATTCTCTCTTGAATTGCATGTCGAGTGTGTCATCCTAAAGAGGTCTTTTTTTTTTTTCTTCCGTCAGAGAACAGGAAGCATCGACAACCTCCTGATCCCCCGTGTACATCCGTGATCAAAAACAATTCTTAATCTCTGGAGTTCGGCAAACACCTACAACAGGCATAGATAAGCTTTTGTGTTGTCTCAGGTCGCGTCTAAGCTATTCAATAGAAAATGTGTGTTTTTTTGGGGGTTTTTTTCACCCTTTGGAAAGAAAGATGCTATTTTATGTTGCCGCACTCGCTGTCGATATTTTCTAATAACACCCTGCAATAAACACATCTGTCAGAACAGTGTATAATGAGTAAAATATTCCTCTGCCAAAGAACGGCTGATTTTTCTGCTCTGTCGGAAACATTTGTATATCTATAATGTAACAATTGTATGGAAATCTATGCAGCCCCCAAAAATAGTTAGCACTGCGTGGCCTGGATGAATATTTATACCGCTGCACTTTTTAACCAGTGGGCATCATTTCAACCAGGCGGAAGCAGTTGTGCAGACACTCAGTGTGTTTGAGGGGGTCCTCGCCGGCTACAGCACAGATTTGATTGTTGTACACACAAAGGTACATGGCAGCAAAAAAGGGATGATTGAATTATTCAGTTTGGCAGAGATTTGGCAGTAGTTGTAGTAGTAGCAGCAGTAGCAGCAGCAGCAGCATGCAGCTCTGCCTCCAGTGCAAGAAACAGCCACTGTCTCCCTGTGTCCTGCACCACTGCACCTGCAACATGCACGAATAGCACTGGTCCGAAGCCTTGGCCGAGCTTTCGAGCCTCGGCTGCATTACTCTCACTCGGCACTTAACTGCCCTGCTAATTCCCCAGCCTGGCCAATCATTTATAATGACACACGACTTTGTCCTCTCCGCTCTTCCCTGGCCCCGTTCCGTCCATTGGCGTGATGTAACACGGAGGACACAGGATATGATCGATATGAATTATGAATATGATCTCAAGACGTATGTTTTGTTGCTCTTTCTCAGCAATCTGATAGCAGCCTGCTCTCCTCGAGATATATTTTGTCATTCTGAAGTCCAACCCATTTATTAATTCATGACTTCTCAGAATTTATACTGCAATACCCCCAAGTCAGCAGCACCTGCTGGAAAGAAACCATTCTAAAGGCATGGACTGAATTCTAGGATCATTAATGCAATCTCTTACTAGTTTTCACCTTAATTTCACTGAATCCGGAGAGAGAAAATGTTTTATAGCAGATTTAGTCTGCATGGATCAGCGAGGCGTTTCTTAAGCAAACCTGATATTACAGCTCTTTTCCCGCGTCGTAACAGTAAAAATATCATAAATGAGTTCAAAATAAATACTAATAATTACTTTTCAAAGGCCGCCAATACAGCGACTCACACATGCATAATAATGGCATACCTGAGTATTTAGGAACAAGTTTAATTAGTATTTGCTAGAGAACTTTGTATTGACATAAAAGGAGCATTTATTCCATTTTTAAAACACATCCATGAATTAAAGTTCCAAAGCAAGTCTTGTTAATAAAAAAACATATATCAGGTTGTGTTCTTAATAAATATCCTTTATCACTTTAGAAACTACAGGTTGGAAATGACATATCTGGTTTATAAGTTCTATATAACAGTGTTATAAATAGAAGAAATGTTCACCACTTTAGTTTAAGACCTCTTGAGTCAACGTACTTTCAGTGGCTTCATACAACATGTTGTCTGGTGGTCGGTTAGTGCAGTGGGTAACATTGCTGCCTTCAAACCAGGAGAGCGGGGTTTGATTCCTGGGCACCACAACACACCAATAAGAGTCCTTGGACACACCAATAAGAGTCCTTGGGTGAGACTCCTACCACTACATTCACCTACATCTGCGATACACAATAAGTTGCTTTGTCTGTCTGGTGAATACTGACATAAGCTGTTCATAAATACTGAAGTATAGCTTTTCAAATACATCATTCAATTCTTCTGCAGGTGTCGTAAAGCTGCTATGTAGGCAGTCTTCAAATAACCAATACGTCATTGGATTTGTTCCCACACTAAACTCGCGTTCCTTATTTATGCAGGCATATAGTGTGGGGTTACAGTAATCTTAAGATAGATTGCAACTCGGCCGCCACTGCAATCATTTGAGTGCACACATTAACATTTTCAAGGTTGCACAGTGGGGCTAAGCGGTCATTCCTTAAAACCCCCGCCATTATCTAAGCCATTACATTATAGGCTTCATTAATCAGTCTCCTTATCAGCATTTGCTGATTATGAGCAAACGTATGAAGATTCAGCAGATCCGTGTTGCACATTACATGCACGCCGTCTGAAGCCACATCAATTACTGCCATCTGTCCTTTTGTGTTCACGTAAAACATCAGATAGTGTCAAAATCCTGTGCTTGATTGCAAACCCTGATAAAAAACCTTAGATTGAACATCCAGGTTGTATTAAACTTGGATGGGTTGCAGAGAGCGTATGAGAAAGCAAGGAATAAACTTATAATTAACATTACAATATACAGCATTACCTTCTTTCTGGCTTGTTGGATGAAAACGTATACACCGGCCTCATAAATAATGCATGGGCGTGTCAGCGATGTAACGTTCTAACTGCTTTTTTTCCCATTGACACACGGCAACTGTTGGATAACCTCTGAAAGTCACCTTAAAGCAGATAAAATCAGGTGAAAATGTACTCCACTCACTTACAGGACAAGAGGATGGGACCCTGGCACAATTCCCCGGCATATATTTAAAGAAAAACAATAGACAATTACGCACTGTATCTGTATGAACATCCCCTTCCCATAAAAAAAGGACAATGTTTGCCAGAAACCCAGATGGAATCCAATCTGGCAGAACATGCAAGCCTGTTTTTTTTTTTTTTTTATGTTGAAAGTTCTAATGGAAGATTTTAAGAACAGAATCCACCGCGTAGCCTATAGGGACAAAGATGCATTAATTAAACACGTTTTATATTTAACCGGTTATACAATCTGGTGCAAAGGGAATTGGAAGGGAGGTAGAGTTCCAGTGGAGGAAGTCTTGTGATTTAGCAGCAGAATCAAGCGAGCTCATGTGGTAAAGTGTTACTTGCGATGTTACAGTTTTACTTCACAAACGTGCCGAGCGGTACTTAGAGAGAGAATTGGAGAGTTTCAGGTTTACATTAAGCTATTAATAGCAGTCTGACATTTGCACACCCTCTTGCAACCAAAAAAAAGAAAATGAAAAAAAAAAAAAAAAGAAAAAAAATACCGAGCGTACTCATCGCCGCCATGTGCACCATTTTCTCTAATCACCAAGGACACACTTCCCTCAAGGGAAATGATTAGCTCTCCAGTCTTGCAATATAAAGTAACTTTGATAAGCAATTAAATTGTTTCCCATTGCCTCTCATCCCCCTTCATATGAACTCTTGGAAAAGCTGCATCGAAACCACCCACAACACTAGGCTTGCTCAGACGAGGACCATTAAAAACATCCAGGGCTGAGCAAAAAGACCAAACAGGTTGTGCAATATTTTACTACAATGTAGCCAAGTTATGGCAATAAGTGCTGCAGGTCCAGGAACAATGAACAGTAAATGTCATCTACAATTACTTATCCCAGTCATTAGGTGTATAATAATACACTCAGCCTCATGATACCGGGTCTGTAGTTCAATAGTAAGATATGAATAAACAAAAGACTAGTCACTTGGGCATAACACGCTAATGAGACAATATGTATGAGGACTGTGCTGCACGGCATAAAGGTTCTACAATGCAACTGCATTATATATCATAACACATAAAATCCTCCTTCTCACTGGTGGCTAGCAGCACCTCACACTGTCACATTTTTACATTGCAATATCACTGTATGATGCATTGGCACAGCCCTAAAAATGACTTGGTCACAATTCTAGTTCATGCGCATGTGACTTATTGTGTGTGATATTTCCAAGTTCTATTAAACAAGAAGTTGTGAAAATAGTGAATTGCATTGTATTTATATTGTACTGAACTACAGATGAAATGCTATTTCCCAAGCAACTGTCTTAAAAATAAAGGTACCAGCAAAAGATCTTTGGTCTACTACCACTGAGGAACCTCTGTCAGTTCTTTTATAACTGAGATGAGAGTGTGAAGAACCTTTAATACATTTAAGACAAGAGCAATTCGAGTCTTTATCTTTAGAAGGATTTTGGCAATTAACATTCACTGTGATGGAACTTTATAGCAGTCATGATTCCAGTAACGGCTCCTTGAATTTCAGATCATTAGTAAGGCATTATTTGTTATATATTAGTACAAAAAATGAATCACCATATAGCTACTCTGGCGGTCAATAATTTGTTCACTTTTTTTTATTTTTTATTCTTGAGCACTTTTGAACGGAGGTGAATCTCCAGAAGGCCGCTGATCTTCATGCAAAAAAAAAAAGTCCAGTCATTTCATGCTATGGGATCAGTATAATAGCGAAGCAATGCAATGCGGTGTGGGCTTGAGTATCGCATGGTGTTGGAATGAGGAGCTGAAAGACAAAGGACTCATGGGAAATGTGCAATACAATGCAAAAGACTTTAATAAAGTTCAGAAGCTCAAACATACATTAACAAAACATTTATATACAGTTCACACATTGGCAAATAAGAATACAAAGATAATGTAAGGTGCATATTGTACTTCACGTTTGACGTAAGTAATGGTGTTCATCTCCTTCACACAAATCATAGCGCTTATTTTACCCCCCCAACCCCACCCCACCCCCCTGAAAAAAAAAGAAAAAAAAAGAAATTAAGGTAAACTTCATTTTACACAGTGCTACAGTTCTATTCATGAGGCATACTGTGTTTCCTATGTCATAGCAATAGCAACACTGTCAATGTCTTTAAACCCTCTGACACCTTGAACGTGACGAGGTCAACACTTTGTGCCCAAAAGCTTCTTTATCGATACCAAAGCAGCCCGTAGGCCTCAGTAAATGATTTACTACTGCGTAAAGGTGCTATCCATTGAATCAATTGGTTTGTGTCATATTAAAAGGTTGTATTAATCTATTACAGAGATGTCAGACACGAAGTGTTACAAAAGAGAATTTCGCAACCAAGCAATCCGGTAATAAGAATTCTCTTGCCTTTTTGTTTTTATTGCTTTTTTTTTTTCATATGTAAAGCCTGAATAGTCTGGTCTATCTTGTCCTTCGAAAAAGAAACAGTGTTTTTTTTTTTCTCTCACGCATCTTATGTGGAATAAATAGCATGTCAGTTTCAGAATGTGCACACACCTAGGTACTTTACCTAAAGCCTACAAGACTTATTACAGACTGCCTGAGGTTTTCTATATGGAATCAAATAAATACATCTCACAGGTTATACTGACTCGGAATTTCAAAAGTCGACTATGACAGACAACATACAAAGGTCAGACTGTGTTTCTCCGCTACTGTCATAAAAGGAGCTTTTGATTAGAAACCACGTGTTCTGCTCTCTGTGATTATGGATTAGCTCAGAGCATCAGAGCGTCTATTTATTTATTTTTTTTCCTATTTCTTTTCTTTTCTTTTCGTTCGTTTTTTTTTTTTCTTCTTCTTCTTTTTTTAACCTCCTCCAAGCTTCCGAAGACATATTGAGGCATTTAGTGACACAGAACACTGTGCGTCGCAGTGATACCTCCTATGGAGGGTCATGCATTGAAAGGTTAGCCACACAATTTACTTGCATTAACAGTGTCACTAGGGGCAGAGAACGGAGGCAGTCGCTCAAGAGAAGGAGGTACAGTGTGACACGGCCAGAACAGTCACCAAAGGCCATGTGGAACTCGGACTGCAGCATCAGATATTTTCAATCAGTCAGTTGATGGGTTCAGTGGTGAAAGCAGGCGCAGAAAAAAAAAAAAAACAAAGAAAGAGAGAAATAATAAAAAAGAAAAAAAGAGGCCACCAGGCATGTCAAAGTCTTGCGGAACTCTGTCCAGTTGGTAAAATCACGGCAAACAAACAAATAAATAAATAGACACACAGACATCCAAGGCTGTGCTGTATATACATAATACGTATCGATATAAACATCATGTACAGAACCGGCTTTCCTACGCCGTTCGGGTGAGCAGGGTTAGGAGAACGATTCCAAAGAGTTGTCGCAAGCTTTACTTTGGGGAGGCTAATAAATGAGGACAAAGGGATTTAACAAAGCATTGCAAATCGCCTATGAAAAAAAAAAAAGGGGGAAAAAAAAATCACTAGCAGAGTTTTTGGATGAGCTTCAAGCAGGCAACAAGATGTGTCGTTTTCGGTTAAAATAGTCTGGCGCTCCTCGCTAGGTCTTGTTTGAGGCTGCAGAAACCTGTACAGTACGCGTTTTTTCCCCCTCTTCAGTCAGTGCCTTCCTCTCCCTGCCTCTCTCTCTTTAGGATATGGCAGCTAGAGATTGATTTTTATCCTGTGGGAGCGAGCTGTACCTGTGCCACAGAGTGTGCCATAGAGTGGTGGTTTCAGTGCCGTCTCCTGTAATATAGAGAGACAGACAAATATAGGGAGAATTGTAGTTACAATATCATCTGGGTAGCTGAGCTGCAGCATGTACTGTGTAAGACGATATGGCAGCACATGAAAATCCCTCTCTCTGGACATATACATTCTCATGCATACATAAAGAGAGAGAGAGAGAGAGGGAGAGAGAGAGAGAGAGAGAACGAGGACGAGAGAGAGAGAGCATTCTTCAAGGTCCAGGTCTACCAATAAGTCATTTTCTTTTTCTCTTTAGTGGTCAGGTTTACCTTGAAGAATGCTGCATGGTGTATTAGCTGGTCAACGTGACTAATCAGTGCATGCAGATACACCCAGTAACTCCAAATTCACGTTTACATCCACCACACTACAGCATCAGTCATTCTCTGTTGACCTCAGGAAGCCCGGCTCTTCGTTAATATATATATATATATTGGTTTGCAATACTTGTTTTTGCTTTTCCCCTCCCACAGGATAGTAGCTCGAACTGTTGCATATCCACAAGACGGCTAGTTAATGAGCTGCTCAACACAGAATATGGCTACAGTTTTTTAAGCTCCACTGTTTATGACACTTGGGACATAGCACTTGCGGCATTAATTTATGCCTAACCATGCTTAGTCTGATGATGTAACAAAATGATCCGTTTCTGCATCTGTATTTGGAACGTAGAGCGAAAGTGGGCATGGCTTATACTGGAAGTCATGCTGAACTGAGCTGACGTACTTCCTAACATTATTATACACATATATATATTATTTCTCTCTCTCTTTTATAAAGTGCCTGAAATGCCACCACTGCCACTAGGGAAAAATAAAAGAAAGTTTTATCATTTGTAAGAAATTCCACCGATGCCACGTTTGCATTTCTTGTTGTGTTATTGCAGTTCACTGGGGGAAGAGGAATTATCACTTTACAACCGTAATTACATAACAGTAATACATGAAGCCTCCTCCTCCTCCTCAATGCGAGAGCTTCCCTGAGAGATAGCTGAAACAGTCAGCTCTCAGTCTTCTGCCTGCTTGTGCTGACTTGGTGGGGGCGACTACAGACTATAGGGAGCACTTCAGTTGTGTGTAGTAAATGAAATGCCTGGGTGTTTGAATGTTTGAATGAAGGAAATTAGCAGATAGAGCTAAAAACCACTGTAGATTGGGGGGAGGGTAAAATCATATGTCCTATCATAGTCCAATTTCACAAAGAAATGTTTTTCTTGTGACCATCCACACGGTTTAGAATCAACGTCAGTCTCTTTTATGAGTAACTCTGGGTCATCTGTTTTCATCATGTTATTTGATCTTTCCTGAATATTAAATTTGGATTTAGGCAAGTATAATACAATGCAATTAAAAATATATACACATTTAGTGGTTAAAGGATGTTACGTTTTTTTCCCCACAAATTCTGTAAACCAGGTCAGATCCTCCCTAAAGGACAAGATGTCCCTAATAGAAAAAGGTCCCAGTTGGTGTGAGACCTTTGTCTCCTTCCTAGAATACACAGGTCACTTGTGAGGGCTCTCTTGCTGCAAAGAATCTGGTGAAACCTTTTAGGTTTTGTCTTTCAGCAGTAGCAACTGGCTGAACAACACAGTTCCCACCTTCCGCCAATAGCAGAACTGGCTCTGCATGCTGCAGCCATACAATGCACTGCTTTCAAATTCAACCCACACGGCCAGCACAGCGTTTGAGCTGTGTCTCTCTCAGAAGGGAGAGGTTTTGTATGACACAGTCGACACATCATGCTTCTGGGACGTTAATAGACCCTGGCATGTGAAAGCAATAAAAAAGAGAATCCCAAAGAGCCAGAATTTGTAAGACCAGGGGCAGAAGAGTCCCACTGCTGCACTGCCAGCAACAGCTATTGCATAAGAGAAATCCTAGTGAAATTCAGACAGTAATACCTCACAATATGCGGCAGAGTGGATGCCTGACTGGCACCAGGCTGCTAAAGCTGTTCGAAAGTGGAGGCCAACTTTAATCATCTCCACAGTTCAACGGAAAAAAGTGTTGGGTTTCTGGAGACCATCCACGAGATGGTCTGATGAAACATAACAAACTGCCACTGAGGCCTGTCCATGTAAATGGACCAATCTAAAATATCCAGCCTCTTGCTCTCATTAGTGGAAAGTGTGATGCCTCCTCGGGTGACAAAAAAGATTTGTGGTCTAAGGACCACTGCTGGATGTTGTAGGCAGCGCAGGCTTCGAGGAGGGGATTTCATGCACTTTGAGTAGGCACTGGCGTGGGCAGAGACTCCGGAGGTTTTCCTTGCCTTTCCTCGGTCTAAAATGCATCTTCCAGCGGAGTGTCAGGTGGACTGAATAAAAATCATAACTGTGTGACTGAGCCACAAGTGGCACTCTCCCATCATGGCTAAGACAGCCCAAATATCCACCCAGATGTCAATGTCTGCCTTAGCCCTTGTAAGAGCACCCGACATGTTCTCTTGTAGTTCAGCCAGATATCCCTGTGGCTGGGTAAACCAAGGTACTGGCTAAAAAACAGGATCACTGGCCCGATGCCCAAGCTGATGGACAGTAACAAGCAAGAAGTGAGGAGCTTTTCCATACGTGGCCGATGTCCAAATCAACTCCGTCTGAGGAGATTCGGCACTTTTTCACACTAGAAATGGCAACAGAAATGTAAAAGTAGAAGCTACTAGCAGAACTAGCAAAAGCCCATTGCAAGTCTTAGTCATTCCTCCTCATCCTCAGATGAGTAGTCAATACTCTTCTACTGTTGACTGAAGAGAGCAATGCTGCCAAGGCTGCGAATCTGTCCATGTCCTCACTTATGTATGTTAGCATAGAGCAGCTGTCTGACAAGGCACCAAGTTTACCAAGTCAGAGGCAGCATCGATCATAAGGCTAGAAAGGCCACACTCACTGGGTAAACTGGAAAAAAGAGAGCTGTTCCTCACCATATAAATTCAAAGCATTGGACTACAAACTCACAAATGATCTGAGAAATCCGACACGGCCTTTTAATCTTGATGAGTGCAAGTAGTGGGGTTTAAGTTAACACAAACACAACAAAATGAGAAGCATTTGAATAAAACGTGGACTTCTGAGAATAACATTATTTGTGTTTTTCTTTTAGTTTAATGCCGATCGTCCAACACCTGGCACGTGAACAGCTTCCACGGTGGTTTCATGCAAACTGCGATTTCTGGTGCGCATCTGTGAACTACCTGATAGCCTGAGATTGATAATCGCCATCATGTGAATACAAAGTGATCTGGTAAATATGTGGTCATGAATCTCACAGAAATATTTCACCGGAGCTAATTTTATACAGACGCACTTGCAAATTTAGGAGGGTTTCATATATCAGGCCCGATGTGTTCATTTAATTATCCAAACCAGCTTCCTAGCTGAGCAAGCCAAGCAGTAAAGTATTCCATGCAGCGGTATTTAAATTCAAATCTGTTCTAGGAGCCGGATTAACGCAGCAGTGCACTTTGTTCAAGAGGTAAGATACTGAGATTCGAAAGCGAAGGAACGTTTCAAAATACGAGTAGATGGACTGGTGTTAGCGCTTATCTAGGAATCAACTAAAATCAGAGCAAACTACAAATACTTGCAGAAAATATACACATAAAATACACAAAAACGCATATCTGGAGCTATTTGCAAGGCAGAAGCTGACATTTCAACACTATAGACTAAACAGGTGCTAGGATACTGGAAGTGAAGGAAAAGCGGAGAGATGAAAAGATGACAGCGTGACCTGCAGAGCAAAATGCAGTCTTTTCTAAATGGAAGAGTTCTCAGATAACACGTTTAACATGGAAGAGCTCCAGAAGATTTTGAAAAGAAAGCTTCTTCCGCAGATGGAAGAGCTTCTGAAAGCAATAATTATGAAGGTGCGGCAAATCGGGTGAGCTGGTTATGAGCTGTTTTTCACTGTCAATATGTGAGTGCTCTGAGTGGGTAAGATTAAGCGCACGGTCTGCTTCTGCCACGAGTCCAATTTCAACCTTAGTGTAGAACACAAAGCTTATTTTGCTTTCCATGTGTTCGCCTGTGTTTGGCCAAATTTCCTTCAACGTAAGCTTCCCAGGTGACTCAATCCCTTAATGACACATGGAAATTGAAAATTACAGCTACAGTTCTGAAGGAGGGCCACGCCTCTGCCTTTTAGCCAGCTGGTGCTCCCTCAAATCCTGCCTGCAAAGTTTTTCAGCAAATTTTTCAGAGGAAAGAACAATCTTCAGCTTAGTCGGGCAAGCAACGAAAAGGAACTTTAGTATGAGAGCGGACGCAAAATATACTGTAACTGAAGTGAAGACATCCAAGATTTATGCAATACTTCTCATTTTAGGAATGATGTAAGAACACTATAATATCTAACTTCTTTTGACATGGCCTTATTCAACTGCTTGATCATTTTACTTGAAATAAGCAAAGAATACTTGCCAGTAGAATAATTTTAGACATTTTCTCAAGAAAAAAAAAAACCCACTAAAGAATAAAAAAAACCCCCAAATCCTCTAGTAACCAGAACGTAGAATAAGGAGTATTTCTTTTTTAATCACAGACAGAAAATGTAATAGAAATAAAAGGCTTCATGTTTTTAAGCCAAAACCTCATAGTTCAAAATCGAGGCACATCTGCCCTGTGCCCAGTGAGGTTCAGAACTTGAAGTCAAATTTGAATTATTAAAACTCAGGTTGGTCGGAGCGCAAACCAGGGACTCAAGGACATCCTCTCTCATATTTTATGATGTTTCTGAAATGCCGAATGCACCATGAATCTTGATGCAGAGTAAATGCCCAATGCTGCATGAGCTCCAATAAATCTGCGAGGCAATCTATATTAATGATACACACAGTATGTATGTATCTGTTCGACATGGTTATACCGAAACAAGTCACAAGAGCTTTGAATGACAAATCAACTCACCCTTAGAGACACCCTTGGTCTGTCTAAATATATAGACCATCAACGATCTACTTGGCTTTTATGCTAATGCATATTCATAGCTTTGTCTGGGAACAGTCAAGTAGCTTGGTGCTTATTTGATCTGCCGCAACCAAAGAGTGTATTCCAACACAAGCTCCCTCATCACGGGGGGTGGTGGTGGGGGATTGACCTCATCGGGTGAGAACCGGGAGAGCAGAAGATAAAAGAGAGACAGTGTGAAAGGAATGAGGAAGGGAGCGAGGGAAAGAGGATCTCTTGCTGCACTGAATTCAGCAAATGGACCTCTTAGAGTATTATGAGACATATGGTGCCATAAATATGTTGCTTCTGAAGTATTCTGATGAGCCATTCTCTTTAGCTGTCACAGCTCTAAGTCCTGTTAAATATCCAATTGACCTTCATCTACAAGTGTCTCCTAAAAGATAAACACATCTGAACCTCTGAATGGATGCTCTCCATTATCCCCTTATGCTTTCGGACACTCTGATTTTCAGCCATCATGATATAGCCTCTGGGTCGTTTATCAAACTTATCTACAGCTAAGTCTAGCTACACAGTGCCAAATAAAATCTGCTATTTCTAATAGAGCCCGACCGATATATCGGCAGGCCAATATTATCGGCCGATATTAGTCATTTTCCAAACTATCAGTATCAGCATTTATAACGGCCGATAAATGAATATTTCAAAAATAAAA
>JBBPDB010000032.1:5693433-5703572 GCA_037974465.1 Brachypetersius altus | reverse complement strand
CTGATATATCGGAATATCGGATTTTAAAACCAACAAATATTTGTATCGGTATCGGCCTTCAAAATCCTTTATCGGTCTGGCTCTAATTTCGAATACTAGTAATATTTCTAAATTACTGTGTACTAACATTAATACTCATTATGATTATACTGTGCATAAAATGGTTACAGAAAACAATGAGATAATAAACAATCAACAGTCTAAATCAAGTTTAAAGTCTGCTTTAACAAGTTCATCAAGCAGTGCACCCTAAATAATTCAGTTTTTTTGTCTAGACAAACTTTCTACACTGCAAAAACTCCTGATCTAACTAAGACTTGCATTTCTAGCCTAAAAGTCTTCTTGATCTTGTTCTGAGAATAATATACTATATAAGAGCAGACTTTGTAAGGTCATTAAGATTGTTTAAGGTATTTTTTCCATATTTCAAGAAATCCTACCAAATGTAAATGTCTTACTGCATTGGCAGATAATTTCAATTTTGTTTCTTGTCTAAAGATTTCTTTAAATAGGGAAAATATCAGCTCTTTTATCGTATATTATTCTCAAAACAAGATCAAAAAGATTTTGATAGAACATGTTATCACTGGTGTAACCCTCTATTTCATTAAATATTATGTAACACACATTTAGACAAACACAGTGAATATAAAACCCTTCTGGCAACACTAAACTGGCCTCTCCCGAATGCATTTGCTGTTTCATTTTCTGTGAAAGAGTGAGCCTCATAAGTTACCTAGGTGGTAAAGTCTACAACAGAAGACATGCCAGATTAAAAACTGATTTTAAAGTAACAGAAGCAGGGAAGGAAACAATAAGAAGTGTGGGGGAAGCATGGGGGCATTTGGGGTAACACCTGTTCAAAGGGTGTCTGTGAGACCCCTCGCAAGCAATGTGAACCCAACCTGTGCCCAACACATACATAGGAAATGACAACTGAATCCGACATGAGCAGTCAGATCCAGTCAACAATTATGTCAAGCTCTGATATAAACCCAACACAAGTTTATATGTCTATAAGTGCAGCTCCCCATGCACGTTCTAGGCTTCAAAAGTGACTAGCTTTAAGCAATAGACGCTCCAAACAAGCCAGGAAGCTTGGTGTTTGTACTTTGATTGTCCCTTAATAGGCTCAAGCCAGAGATTTATGTTGTAAAACAGAAAAGATTAAAAAATGGATGTCCTAAAGGTGTCCACAAGCTCGAAAATAAAACATTGCCCCCCAGAAATACACCATTAAACTCAGTGTGGAATATGAAATATATTCAGCAGCTGCTTTGGCTGTGCATTTTTATTAGAGTAGGCTGCATCATTGAAAGGAAATGTGGTCCAGGTACTTTTAGTATACATTGTTTTCGGGTCTGTTTATCACAGACAGGGTTCACTAAATTCTGATGGAATACTTCAAAACCCTAGACATATTTTTGCATGTTTCACAATATTCTGAACATGAACCAGTGGAAAGCCAGTCAGACAACTTGACAACAAATAAACCTAAAGTGAATTATGAAGAGAAATTATGTGTTCTTTAGTAATCTGCCCATGTAAGTAGGCTTATGTATAATGCACCATGGCAGAGCAATGCTTTTAGCTGCATTCTGAAAGAAAGGGCTGATGGCAAAAGGGACTATCAGCTGTGTGTGGGTGTCACCTTAAATCATCATGCACATAATATATCAGAGTGGATATACTCTAATTTGCAGGGAATATGCAGAGAGGGATTTTCTGCATTAGGGACAGGCACGGAGGCAGAAAACAAATGCCACGACAAAACAGAAAACAAAAGAAAGTATCTTCCTTCACGATCTTGAATGACAAGAACCCTCCAAAAGGCAGTAAGCAAATTCAGGAGACGGATAGGGGCAAAGAGGAAAACAACCAAAACAGGCACATGGTCGATCATAATTATTTTTTCCCCAAATCTGGGTTTTTGGAAGAACTTTCATCAAGTACCTTCAACATTAGACAGCCTGGCCAAGAAAATGGCTTTGAAAGTGGTGAATACAGCACAGACTCTCTGCCTGGTCATTAAAAAAAACAACCAGCTGACGGGGGGGGAAATGGATGGTGCTGAAAGCTATTAGTGAATCTACTTCTTCTATTTAAGTCTCCAGGTCCCAGAGCTCTGTCTTCACCTTGATCTCCCTGACCCACAATCGTAGCGCTCAGACTTCATCTCCACAAGCAAGACCTGTCACCACCAGGCCACCTCCCCCTCCACCCACATTTCCATTTATTTCCCTCGTCTGCTTTTATTTATTAGCCACTTTGCATTTGGCACATCTCGCTGGGAATCATAAGCTAAAATACACCAGCATTCAAATGAACCTTTCTCTCATTAATGCCGGTGCTTCCCCATTGAGACAACTTGTAATGGAGTGCGTTTTTGGATTGTGGTGGAAAAATAATCAGCCGTCCTCCACAGCTTTACAACTTTCGGCTCTAATGAGGTCTATCAAGCATTTCTGTAGAAAACAATTGTTTCAGCCATGTGCATCTGTTCAGCTGTGTCTGTGGAATGCAGCTCTATCTTGTTTGGTTTGCTGTCAAGCATGCTTGGTTTTGGTATGTCAATCAAGAACAAACATCGCTGTAATCTCAGTGCCGAAAGCCAGAGTTTTCTCGTTTGTCGCTCTTTTTTTGCGCGTCTGTCTAATAATTACTCTTTAGAATGGAATTTCACTCTAGGAGAAGACTTGATCAAATCTTTCCTTCCTACAGGCTGACAAGAGCTGATATTTAACCCAAACTGTGACTTTTTCTAATGTGTACTCGTAGGCTTTTGTCTATTCACCAATTGCTCAGTCTCTCTTACATTTCCCTTTGTCCTTTGAAATAGAACTCTAATGCTCCTTTTTTTGTTTCATAAAGCAACCAACCAAAAGTGCAACAGATGCCTTCTCCTCGGGTGTAAGTTTTTTCCTGTTGTTTTTGTTTTTTGTTTTTTTTTCCACAGCTTTCGCAGGACTCAGTGCTGATAAGCATTTATGCATGTTTGAGCTTCTACGGGCTTGAATCCTTGCCCAAACCCTTGCCACCCTCCACTCAGAGTCTTTCCAACAGAAGGGCCGTGAGACGGGGGGCTCGAGCAGGAGCAGTGAAGGGGGTTAGAAAGGAAGTTGTGAATTACCTGTCGGGTGTGGATTTGCCCGGGTGACTTGAAGCTCCCTTGACAGCTGCACTCGGAGACGCTGTAGGGGTCGGAGCTGCTGGAGGAACATTTGGAGAGTGAGTCACAGCCAACTACGAACGTGTTGTCCAAGGGGAGCTCCTGAATCACATGGTGCTTTTTGGGAGCCACTGGGGTCTCTGGTTTGATCTGAAAGGTAGGCTGGGGAGAAGCCGACTTGTAATGCTTGGCTAAATCAGGGCTGTCAGGTTTAAAGGTTGTCGGTGTGGTGGCCCAGTTATACTTCCCCATTGTCTGCTCCTCCAGCTCAACCGGGAGGTCCAAGGTGCCATTGATGTGCTCATGTGTAGGGTCTTCAGACTTGGATTCTTCAATTGTGACAAAGTTCAACAGCAAGCTCTTAGGGGACCTCTTCTTTTTCTTCTTCTTCTTTTTGATCTGGCGTCCCTCCTGGTTCGGTGACACCCATTCGCCACTCTGCTTGCCCTTCTGAACGACTTTGTGTCTGGGCGTTTGCCGACAACGTACCAAAGCAGTCACAAAAATCACCAATATGACTGTCATAGTCCCAGCAATTATGGCTATGACAACAATCACATAGCCATTATTCTGAGGGGTCACATCATTGTCCCCAACATTTCTGTCCAAAGGAGTCTCCATGCTTTTACGGACTTGCTCTTGAATGAATGTGGCATTGGAGACAGTATCATTCACAAACAAGTGAACAAGGGCAATCGCGTGCAAGGGATGTGGATGGCCTAAGTCTTCGACCTTTACCACCAGTCTATGGAGGCCTTGGTCAGCATTAGCAATCTTCTCTTGTAGGGTAATGTTCCCAGTACTTTTGTCAATAGCAAACAGTCCTTTTGGTGACCCTCCGATGATGCTGTACTGCAGCTCTGCATTCATGCCAGTGTCGTTGTCAATCGCAAACACTCTGGTGACCACGGAGCCAGGGCTGGTGGTGAAAGGGACGAGGTCATAGGAGTAATTGGATGAGGGGATGACGAAGACAGGCCGATTGTCATTGATATCAACAACATTTATAGTGACCTTGGCATATGAAGTCGTCTGAATGAGTCCTCCATCAACAGCCTTAACTACAAAGGTATAGGAACTTTGCTGCTCCCTGTCGAATGTAATATTTGGTCTGATCACACCAGTTCTGGGATCGATAATAAAATTGTCCTTCCCGTTTATGATGGACAGATTGACAACGGCATTATCCTCTGCATCTGCATCTGTAACTGTGATCAAACCAACTGTGCCATACAGAGATAAGTTCTCAGGCACGTAGAAATTGTATTCAGGATGGGTGAAGGCAGGACTGTTGTCATTTAGGTCTTTGACATTTAGCTTCACAGTGATATTGCTCTGCAGAGGGTTAGAACCATTATCCCTGGCAACGACTGTGAAGGAATAGTTTTCCTGTTTTTCTCTATCCAGCCTCTTGCTAACATAGAGGACACCAGACCGTGAGTCCACATTAAACCCATCAGGTGCATCTGGGCCTAAGGAATAAATAATAAGGGCATTAGAACCACTGTCTGCATCTGTAGCACTGATCTTTATCAGCTGTGCGCCAGGCTCATTGTTCTCTGAGATGGTCAGCTGAATCTGTTGTTGAGGAAAAACTGGGGCATTATCATTCTCATCCTTGATTTTAATGAGGACCCTTGCAGAAGTGTTCAAAGGAGGTTTCCCTGAATCCGAAGCAACGATCTTAATTGCATATTCTCTAGTAGTCTCATAATCTAAGGGGGCCGCAGTTTCCAGCAAGAACTGGTCGTTAAAAACTGGCTTCAACCGAAAAGGTACGTCATGATCTGTATAACATGTCACTTTACCATTCAGGTCAGCATCTCTGTCATTCACAGTAATTAGAGCTATTTTTGTGTTTAGAGGGGCATTTTCAGATAACAATACAGTGCCATTAACAGGGTTCATAATATACCGAGTGTCTATGGAAGGTACGTTGTCATTAACATCCGTTACATTTACTATCACAGTAGCTCTCGAAGGAGTGGCACTACCATCACTGGCAAGAACAATAAGCTTGTGGACTGGGTTGGATTCTCTGTCCAGTGGTTGCTTGATGGTAATCAATCCAGTGGTACTGTCAATAGCAAAGTGTCGTTTGGTAACTGGGGTGTTTTGGTTGCTGAAGGAGAAGTGGATCTGGGCATTGGAGCCCAGATCAGCATCAGTGGCATGAAGCTGCGTGACTGATGTGCCCATTGGGGCATTCTCAGGCACGTTCACTTCCACCTCACTGTCCTTGAACACTGGCCGATTGTCGTTCACATCTGAGACCGTGACCTGGAGAATGGCCGTGCTGGACTTTGGAGGGTTGCCACCATCTTCCACTTTGATTTTCATAACAAAGGTGTCCTTGGTTTCTCGATCCAGGTTCTGTTGGACTATGAGTTGGGGCCATTTGTCTCCTTCTGGAGTTTCGATGATGTCCAAGCCAAACTCAGTCAAACTCTGTAAAAGAGAGACAAGAAGGCATCAGTGAATGTGAAAAAGCTATTCACTGAAAAGTCAGTTTACCAAGATAATAAGCACTTTTCTTTACATAATGTTTAGACATTCAAAGAACTCAATCCCCCCTTTCCTGAGAAATGGCAGAGGCTGTAGTTTATTTTGGCTTTAAATATATGTTTATTCAAGCTGCAGCAACAAACCTTAGGGTTAAAGTTCTTTAATCCTGTTAGAAAATGCATAAGGTCTTGAAAATATTGACTTAAAAAAACACAACCAGGGGATATGATCCACTTATAAAGCAAAGGCTTCTGCAAACACAGGCTGCTGCATACAGGGTAAACACTCCCATGAAGCACCTGGAAGCTAATATACACAAATCAGCCACAACTTTAAAACTGCCTGCCTAGTACTGTGTAGGTCTCCCTTGTGTCATAAAAGCACCCAATCGTGACTCCACAAGACCTCTGAAGGTATGCTGTGATATCTGACAATAACATGTCAGCAGCAGACTCTGTAAGCCCTGGAAGTTGAAAGGTGTTGTCTTAGGAAGAGAGTAGATTGTCCATCTCACAGATGCTTGATCAGACTGAGATCTGGGGAATTTAGAGTTAACACCTTGAACTCTGTGTCATATTCCTGAACAATTAAGTCAGCATTATGCCCTATAAACGTATATACCACAGCATTGTTTAGGAAATCACACTACCTCCACCAGCTACAATGCATATTTTCCCATGTAAGTGATACACACATACCAGGCCACCGACATGTAAAATAAATGTACATTTACACGCTTTTATCCAAAGCGACTTCCATTCCCTACCTACAGGGGACAGTCTCCCTGGAGCAACTTGGGGTCTTGCTCAGGGTGATATGCTGAAGGTAGGATTCGAACCCATGACCTCTTGGTCTGGAGGCAAATGTCCGACCCACTGAGCCCCTCCACCCCTAAATTCAACAGACCAGGCCACCTTTTCCACGCTCCATAATCCACTTCTAATGAGCAGGCCAGTATGGGGACTCTGACCCATTTGAGGTCACATAGTCGCATTCACAGCGAGCTCTAACACACTGTGTCTTCAGACACCTTTCGATCATAGTCAGCATACACTTCTTCTGCAATCTGTGCTACAGTAGCTCTTCTGTGATACTGGACCAGTTGTCTAGCCGTCCCAAATTGTCCTTCGGGAGGCTCTCACACATTTTTTTCTTGTCTTCATAGAACTGACTGTTCACTTTCTGCCTAATATAGCCAACCCCTTGACAGGTGCCATTGTAACAAGAAAATCAATGTTATTCATTTCACCTGTCAATTTTCATATCGTGGCTGATATGTTGCTCAAGTTAATCAAGTCCGGAATACAGTTCAGCATTCAGGAAGGGGAAAAGGAAATGAGATGCCATTCACGAGTAGAAATTAATGTACAAATTGCTTTTTAGTGCCATTACAGAAAGTCTCATTACCGTCCTTCACTTGGTCTCATTCACATTTCTTCCTGTCGTCCTCGTGGTGTTTAGGTTTATTTTACAGCTTTCCAAAGCTAAAACAAGGTTGTTCAGACATGTTTGCTAGATTCGAGGAAAGTGGCAACTTTGACACTGGAATGCAGAGTCCCTGTTGTGGAGGGTACAAAGCAAATAGAGCAAATCAATGCAAGTTACAAAGCCATGCTGTCCAGCGCCATAGCGATACTTTAATGAAATTGTGGCTGTAGTCTCAATCCCCCTCCAGTGCACTCTGCTATGCTGCATCTGAAACAAGATTCTATTTTACCTTTTTTTCACCAAGCGCTTGATTTGATGTTGTGGAGACCTGGTTCACCTGGTTTCAAGTTCATATTGTTATAGAATCAGCTGAAAAGGATGCCAAAGAGATGAGCTTCCATTTTAAATATGCTGCAAGACCACCGTAGATTAAAGAGAGGGAGAAAATAAAAGCTGCACATTTTAAAAAGCTTTTCTCCCAAGGAGGGCTAAATCTAGGTAAAGCCTAAGGAAAAGGAAAACAAATGCATATGTAATCCCCATGAGAAACCAGCTTTGACTGTTCAAAGTAATTGCCTTCCCTTCAAAACTAGCACTAATATTTACGATTACAGATCAGGCAACGTGGCGCTTGGCAACGTATTCCATCCTTCCGAGGTAGAGCAAGAGAGGGAGACAGAAGGAGAAAAAGGGCTCAGTGCTTGAATGAGAGTCAAGCACATTTGAGAAACAAAGAGGCTCTTTGAAGCTCTTTCAGTCAGAAACATTTTCATGCTAAAACAAGAAAACGCATCTTCCTTAAGAGATAAGCTTCATGGCGCACATAATGCCGGGAGAGATTACTCTGTCTAGGCACATATTTCAAAGACGATTAAGATATGTGCACGTCCCATGTACAGGCTTCACTCCACTGATTTAGACCGACTTCGGCAAACCACGGTTTATTGGCACCTTGCTTACACCATATAGTAATGTCATGCTGTCATAGCAACAGGCAGCGTATATTGTTGTGTCGACAAAATAAGCGTTGCGCACTTCAAAAAAATGCAACATATCTTCTTTGGTGGTTCTTGGCACTCGCTGCCGTTTCACCATCTGTAGTCGACTCCGTACTGTAAACACAAAAATGGGTTAACAAACCCCTCGGAATCAACCAAAATAATTGATATTAAGCACCTACACTATTAGTCTCACCCTGCTTAATGAGCACGATAGTTAGAATGGAATTTGATACTGTTTGGTTTACACATATATGATCACATACCCAAGCCAGTTCTATTAACTGAGCAGTAAGCAGGGAAATAGTATAGTAAAGTGTAGTATAGGATGAATGCATTACTACAGTAAATCATGCTTTTATTTATGCCCATTGATGTGAAGTGTTCAAAAACGATGCATTTGAAAATAAACACATGTGATCAAACACCAGCAGAAGCACCATGTGACCATGTAGTCTCACTAATAGTAAGATTACCCAAATAAAATATGTATAAATGGACTAGTGTGTTTATTAATGCTTTATTAATTAGGCCATAAACTGTCATAACACTGACCTGGCGCATAGAAAATTGTGAGCGCACTTTCATTTGTACTGTTGACTAGGTTTGTCGCAGATATTTATGTTATTTATAGTTAACTGAATATAGCAAGTCACTGTTAACCTTTTTATTTATATGCTCTAACTGGTCATTCATGGTTTGTAAGTACTGATAACTATTTATGGCCTAATTAATAACCAGTAATAAAGTCATTTTAAACCCCATTTCTGTGTAATTTGTAGTTTCCAAACAATGTCTAGTTTGGCTAAACAATACATCATTGAAATAAATGTGTGCTGGTGATGAAACAGATGTTTGATGACATATTTATTGTACTCCAGAAGAGCTGGTGCTGGGCTACAGAGCTAAAATGTCTGCACTGTTTTCCTTTCGCTGCATTTGTAATTATACCGAAATAATACAGCTCTGTTATGCTAATCCAGGTAGATGGCATCCAAATTAGAATTCTTTATCAGCATCATAAATTCTGCATCGGCTTTCGTGAATGAAATATCAGATATCGGTATCAGCTCACGTCCCTTAATATACCGAGAATGTACACTCCTAGTACTCCCTGGAGTAATACACACGGTTTTGTAGTCATGATGTTGCAAAGCATTCACTATAGCCATGGGTTATGAGGCGTGTGAAGGCTGGATCTCTTTGACTAAATGTCTATGTTTAGTTTTGTTTTACATGGGCAGCTGCAGACAATACACAGAGGATCTAATGAGCTATATTTTTTCTATGGCCAAAGGCTGTATGACTTATCAATCATCACTTTTGTTCTAGTCTGGCCCATATGAAATGAGGCTGGGGGATTCTGATTACCTTCAGGCAGGCTAAGGAAGAGTCAAAAGAGCATGAATCACCAGCCCAAGGGAAGTGACAATCATCTGAAAGTAATATGCATGCTGCTCGAGAATCTCTACATATTTATACCCCATTGACCCGCAGCTTATTGTGAGAAACGCACGAGGTGAGTCTGTTTCTTAGAAGGATGTGACTGACAGGAGACAACACCAACATGAGAAACTGCAACCAGATGTCCTATATGCACACAGTGCTGTAGTAATCAAATATTCCCACTGCTGCATATTGTATAAAGTCTGTGTATTCTAGGAATTCCCTTTTAATAAGTGAGTGTTATTTAAAAAAAGAACTTGATTTATATTAATGTGCATTATTAAACATAAAAAGATATTACTTTTCAATCACTTTTCGCTCAGCGAGAAGGGAAATGACTATATATCAGATTTTAAAATAGCTCCCAATGAACTTTTTGCCTGAGCACTAAACTCAGTGGTACCTGCTTAAATGCCAGACACAGCACAAGTTCCCTACTGCTACGAACAGATAGCAAGCTAACACAGCATGCTTTCATTACTGCTCTGCACTTAGAGCATGCTAACTAGCTAGTAGGTGTTACACCTGGGGACCTGTAGCAGAGGGTGGCCACGAGGGGTCGCCCTTGGGGGACATTGAGGGTTGGGCCTCAT
>JBBPDB010000032.1:5616509-5628559 GCA_037974465.1 Brachypetersius altus | reverse complement strand
TATTGAACTTGAGAGACACCATCTGCCGGAATCAAATTCCTTGTATGTGTTCACTCACATACTTGGCCAATAAACGCAATTCTGATTCTGATTCTGATTCTGAAATATGGCAGTACACCACACTGCAAAGTATTCATTCATTTTAACACACCTGATTCAACCAGTACCATTTCTTCCTAGGCAAATACAGTATACATATATATATACAAAAATTCATACGATATGGCTAAAAGTATCGGGACGCTTGTCCATTACACCTACAGTATTCAAATACATTGTATTGACGTTGTATTCAAATACATATAGCTATAACAGCTTGTACGAGAAGGCCTGGCTCACAATCTCCGTTCCAGTTCATACCAATGGTATATATATACAGTGTTACTCCACTAAGTCATGGTTTAGAGGTTGAGTATTTCCACATAAAATATACAGTTACATTTGTATGCATTTCTAACTGTTGAGAGAACACATAGCAACCGTATAATAGCTGCTGCCCTGTGATGTATCTCTGGCAGCTGCAGTCCAGTATTCCTGCATCATAACGGATACAGGTTTGCCTTTACATTTTTGAAGGGTAATGTTCTAAGCTTAAATTTAAAACGTAATTAAAGTGTTTTGGGAGGATATTTGGAGAGCATTACTTTGGTAGAGAATGTCGCCATGTGGTTTAACATTAGGAGGGTGGAGGTTGCCAAGTCTTTTATGGGGCCTCAGGAAGGCTAGGACTGGCACTGGACCAAGCGTATCAACTGTGCATGGAGTCGTTCAAGATCTGATTCAGGTGTGTTGGGGGAATGAATAGTTTGCAGTGCTGTGCGTCGCCAAGAATAGGATTAAGGTACCACTTAATAGTTTGAATTAGCTCGTAAGAATAAATAGGACTAATATCGCAGTCAAATAATGATCCCAAGAGCTTTCAGACTCACATCTTGGCTCACACTGTGATGCCACAGCTTGAAAGCACCACACACCAGTGCGCCGGTGTGGGATTTCGGGGCAAATCCCGTCCCTGCTGGGATATAAATACTGCATCAATTTGTGTGTGTGTGTGTGTTTTTTTTCCCCTACACGTATGGCATTCCTCCTTTTGAGTGATGGATTATGAGAAACTTAGGTCAGTGAGAAATCTCTGATCGTATCATGACAGCTTAAGTCAAGTGGGCTGTGAAGAACTGCCATCTCTAAGAATGTTCTCCCACTGGTAATCTCCCCTATTCGTCAAACTAGTGTTGAAGCCTCTTTATCCTTTTGTCATTTAGTGTTACACTCAAACAGAATGGAATTTCCTTCATTTCACTCAGCACTTTTCACAAAGGCGTGGTAACTGTGCACTGTGATTTCAAAAGGAAGGGAGCGGGGGTTTAAAGGAGGAGTAAGGAAAGCATATTCAAGCTGTGCAGGAACTACATCATTCAAATGCTGCTTTTTTTGCGCAAAAACTGTATCACTGTCTATTCACATGTCATGTTCAATAGAATCATGCGCTTACATCCCACCCTGAATGGCTTGTGTTGAGTCAAACTGGTCAAAAGATAAGAGAGTGGGGGCCTTGATTTTGGCAACATAAATGGTGTCACTTGCAACAGAATGCTTTCCATCAAACCTGTGAGGGCTTTGAACACAAATCTTACACACAACATGACTGAACTGCTCTCCCACTCTTTCTTAAGGACACTTGATTGGTTTAAAAGGCTTACATCATGCCCACACACACTTCGACACACTATTTTTAGATTATACATGTTGTTTTGGTACACTCCTCAGTCCAGTCTGTCCATTTATGGAAACTTTAAGGAGCCCAGGCCTGAGTGGTATTAAGCAGAAGTAATCACTGTGCGCTTTATTTGACTAATAACCTTCTGAAATAAAGCAATATTGCGTCTAAAGTGCAGCTGCACATTTAATGTCCATTACTTTATGAAGCTAATGACTTTTCACAGCTACATAAGCTTGATATGACTTAATAATGCCTGTGTTTTGGACTCAATTGTTCGCAAAATGGTATAGGAAGTGAAATTTGTGAAATGGTTATCCTGGTTCATCCTGCTGATGCTATTTTATGCTGTTGCAGCCTAACCCAGCTTTATGATACCACAAGACATGATTCGTATAGGAGTGAACTGAAATGACACTGGAATAAGACACTAGGATGTGCATCAATTGGAAAAAGTTCTTGGAACACGGGTAGTCCATTTGGTCTGGAATTCTTTAAAATGTGTGTCAGTTCTAAAAATGAACATTGCTAAATGGCTAGAGAGTTGGCTAGTGGAGAGATTGGTGGTGGGTTAAATACAGATAAATAATGTAATGCTGTTCACACTATGGACTGTGGTGTGCTCACATATGACAGAATAGTCACTTTACACACACTTTTTCACTTTTGTCATGGGTTCGAATCCTACCTTCATCACCACCATTGGGTGCCTGAGCAAGACCCTTAACCCCAAGTTGCTCCAGGGAGACTGTCCCCTGTATTTGGGAATGGAAGTCGCTGTGGATATAAGCGTCTGCTAAATGCCGTAAATGTAAATGTAAAAAAGTTCTTTCCACTTGCAAATCTCATTCTTCAAAAAAAAAAAAAAAACATGCAATGGAATGTTCTGCCTAGAATCCAAGGGTTGGTTCTTCTATTGCTCCAAATAACCCTTTTCAAGACCCCTTGGTTTTTCTTTTATAATGAAGGTATACCATTCGAACCATTCACTGTTGTACAGTAAAACAAAAAACAGTCGCATTTCCTCTATCCAGTAACATTCTCAGTTTTTCATAGTTAAACCTCACATATAGCTTTTTTTTTATGGGATTTTGGGCAACAAGATGATTCTAAAGATAAAATAAAGACAGAAACAAAGCTAAATGCTTTGACTGGGGGTTTCAGACTCAGATACACTTTAATTCATCTCTCTGCATCAACATTCCTCACAAAAGTAATGCATTTCTAACATTAAACAGAAAAGTACTATCTTCAAACGGCTCAAGGCACACAGAACTATGCCTCATGCTGCCATTCTAATGGAGAAATTTACTTGAAACTTTTCAAAAAGAAAAAAAAGAAAAAGAAAGAATGAAAGGGAAAAAAAAAGAGGGAGGGGGGATCATGAAAGTGAAAGCTGTTTTGCTTCACAGACTGCTGCTCTCGTAGGTTTACCGAGACATACGCTTGCCGCTTTCTTGTCCGCTGGAATCTTTGCGTGGGCCTCCATCATTATAGTTGACATGTGATGTGATGTAAAACAAGCAGATGATTTGCACCACTGTCTTTCTAGTTCGCAGAGAATCCGAGATTAAAAGAGATCCAACTGCTGGATTCAGGAAAGCAACTTTCTTAATTATTCGACACTGCGCAAAGTGGAGTTCCTGACCCGCGCCTTGCGAGTGCGAATAATTGCAAGTTTGGAGGGTTGTTTGTTTCTACTCTTTTTATCTGTATTTCTATCCTCATTTTATGCACGGAAGCATCTCAGATACCAAGCACAGATACCGAACAGATGCTTTGCCAAGCAGCGGATACTCACTTTCCCTCATGTCTTTGTTTAAAACACTGATTAGCTGATTATTTACTGTCCATATTGTGTCAACATCCTTTCTCTTTTTCAGGTTGGAAGGAAAAAAAAATCGATGTATCTTTTATGGATCTTTGCTTTTTTGCTCATTATTTTCACACAATCATGCTGTTCTTGCTTGAGATAAATTGGCTGATGCACTGAGACGTTTCTCCATCTTTGATGGTCAGCATCGCTTTAAACATATGCATATATTAAAATCAAGCTGATTGTCTCATTATTTACTTGAATACATAATGTAGTGCAAACTGGATGGGACCGGAGTATTGTCCATGTATGCATTGTCAATAAAAATCTTAAAACTTCTCGTCCTCTTTCTTTTGTCTCATTATTGTTATTATTATTATTATTATTATTATTATTATTATTATTATTATTATTGTTGTTGTTGTTGTTGTTCTTGCCAGCTTGTCTTTACATTGTGTGAATAATTGATCAGAAATGGACCAATGGGAACATTTAAAGTGACCTGAGACCTTGTCGTATTTCCTTACAGGTCTATCTAAAGATTGAAGGGGAATTTCAGGTTTGAAGAGATAACATTCTAGAGAAGTTTACCAAGTCAATGGTTCTGGTAATGCTAATGCTATTACTTTCAAAATGCAGTTTATTTTCCTAGTACCACTATTTTGAACAGTACAAACAAAATCTCAGCAGACATTTGGGTTTACTGGAAAGCAAGTAAAATAATTATATTGGGATCATAGTCCTTGTAACCCCTGGCTCCTATCACAACCAATGTAAAAAAAAATGCGTCAGTAAGTTCCTCTATTATGTTTTTCACATGAAAAACACTCTTTGTTGCTTTCTTTATATCATTAGGAAAGAAATATCCAGATTTTTTTATATTTGTTCTGTTGTTTCCATTCCTATTGAATGTATGTTTCAGAGGTACAAGGCTTTTTTAAGATAGTGATGATACAGTATATCCAGCATCATCACAAGCAGTAACCTTAGGGTGGTTCTGGGTGACCGACTGAACTTCTAGAAATATATTACATTTACTGCCTGATGCTACACATTCCCAGGAGTATGGCCTTTCCAGAAAGAGGCTGCCCAACTACTCATCAGTCATTTCGATACTGAACTTGCCTGAACATTCTGGCTTAACTCAGATGCTACTATACCTCTGTAAAGCCGCCAGAACTTTGCTGGGTTTTTGTCTATGACTTGTTAAACTTCTCTCATAGGAGCCTCTTACTGAGATGATTTATCCAGCTCCCTGTGCCAGCAAGAATCAAACACAAAACTCTAGTCCTTGTTCTAAATGCCGCAGTGCCTCAGCACCAAAACAGCATTCTTTGCCACCCAAAAGTTCTCACAAGATACAATATATGGAAAGTGTTGGGACAGCTGACTATTACACCAACGGTTCCTTAATGACATTGTCTTCAGATACAGAAGCTGTATTCACTGTGTAGGGCACTATGTAGTGAATCAGCCATTTCGTAGTGTTGTTCAAAATTCTCAACGTTCAATTTCACCCAGTAGTTAGTGCAAAATCTAGTGTCCAGACACTGTACACTACATAAATACACATATACGACCATTCACTGCTGGTTTCTTTTACTGTGATCCGGCGAAATGGTCAAATGTCCCAATACTTTTGTCCATGTGATGCATGGGTGGGGGGGACTTTATATAAAAGCAAACTCCAGACAGTACTGTATGAAGGCAAATGCTTAGGGTGGTTTACTTCACGAGTGAAATATTTCTAACAGTAATTTAGCAACATATGAAAACAGAACTTGGCTAACGGTACGTTAAATTGCTGTAACTCTCCGTTCCACCGTTAATCCGTGGTGTTTACATTGAGGCTCTGAGGAGAGACACACTTATCCAAATTATCCCGTGCAACTTGTGTAGTCACAATTTATGTGTATTTAAAATGTACAGTGTTAGCATAATAAATGCTGCAATCCCCATCATGTTCGAAAAAATAGATACGCCCAGATTTCAAATGTTGCTGTTTATTACAGTTAGCACAAGTAGAGATCAATATAGTTAATTTTATAGACAATTTTCAAATACTTATCATTCTGAATGCAACATGGCTACGTGCCATAGGTCCACATGGAGAGCAACAGTTAGTAAAGACGTAACATCCCGAGTGTCCGAAATTAACTAAAGGTCGCCTCCCATTGTTCACTAGTTAACCCCTAAATAGCAAACACTATGTAGTGAATGAGTGAGCGAACCCAGCTATAGACTTTAATATGGAGTTGGTCCCACTTTCCATTCTTCTTGGAAGGCTTTCCACAAGATTTCAGCGATTCTCTGTGAATTTGAGTCAATTCATTCTGTAGAGCATTTATGAGGTCAGACACTGATGTTGGACGAGAAGGTCTGGATCATAATCTCCGTTCCATTTCTTCCCAAAGGTGTTGGATAGGGGTGGAGATCAGGGCTCAATGCGGGTTCTTTCACACCAAAGTCATCCAACCATGTCTTTATAGACCTTGCTTTGTGCACTGGGGCACAGTCATGCTGGAATAGAAAAGAATTTTCCCCAAACTGTGTCCATAGAAGCGTGGTGTTGTCCAAAATGTCTTGGTATTCTGAAATATTATGATTGTCCTTCCCTGGAAAAAAATCCCTGGAAATAATGTCCTTCCCTGGTATAGGCCAAACATTGAAAAACAGGTCTGTCCCAATACTTGTGTCTATATAGTGTAGCTGCTATAGCTCCCTTGTCCCTCAGTGGTAAGATTAGATTCCAGGTCAGGTCCTAATGGCCACATTTGGTCTGTCAAATTTACACAATTTTGAAAAGTCTGGAGGGTCTGGAATTGGACATGAGTGTGTTCTCCTGTGTTAGAGAGGGCACTAAAGCAACACCTGGAAGATGTCACATGTTTTTCCTTCTCTGATAACACCTGGAGATACACCTCACCAGACCAGCCTGGTACTGTTCAGGTTCACTTATGAAGCTCATAGATGATGAGCACCTTTTGCTGTTGCGTTCTGTTGCTTTGGTGCATGGAGCTTGAGGAACTCTCCTGTTTTGGTTTCTTAGGTTGTAGCTGCTTTGTTTTTTATTTTGGCAATAGTTTGTCTCTGAAGCTCTGCCTTCTCAACCATGTAGCCTAACATCTTGCTACGGAGACTGGAAAATATAAATAAACCGGGGCTTCTTTATCTTTAAACTGTGTCAGGTACTTTGGCAGCAGGTCTGAGGAGAGAGGCCATTCTCTTACCTGATATGTACTGACCCTAAACTAGACCCTGGACAGTGGCCATTGTTCCAGCGTGTAGCTCGCATGATGTTAACCTGAGAGCTTAGCTTTATGATTTATTGGCTAGATTAGCTTCATAGCTTTCGTGCTAAATTTAAGAAGCAAACTACAGACAGCAAACATGACTGAATCCATTAATCTGGGGTACAGAAGAAATGAGGCACCACTTGAACCACTGATTTAGGGCTCGCTCACCTCTTCATATTGTTCCTTGACCTTCTGTATGGAACCCTCCCAGCTGTTCTATATATTTATACCTACACTATATGGACAAAAGTATTGGGACATGCTTTTTTTCAGGGTTTGGGCTAGACCCCTTACTTCCAGTGAAGACTAATCTTAATGCTTCAGCAGACCAAGCTGGAAGCAACTTTGTGGACATAGTTTGGCGAAGAACCTTTTCGATTCCAGCTTGACTGTGTCCCAGTACACAAAGCAAGGTCCATAAAGACATTACGGGATGAGATTTGTTTGGAAAAACTTGACTGGCCCACCTTTGGGATGAAGTGGCTCTACAGAATTTCAATAGCAATTTACTGAATTGGGCATTCATTAGCATCCAATGATCACACAAATTAGCTTATGACTATAAACATAATCCAGACAGCGTGTGATGTTGTTATTAAGTAGTGTCAGAGTTGGGTGTGCGAGCCCATGACCCTGAACTTCCTCAGAGCACAGACCAGGCAGACAGGCGAGGATCCATGCTCGATACGTTTATTCAACAAAGGGAGTAAACAAAACCAGGCACGGTGGCCGTAACATATAAGAAACAGAAACAGGAATCAGACTAGGCAGAAACGCGGAAAATGAGGCGATGGACTGACGACTAACAGAAACACAGACAGGGCTTAAATACATAACATAATCAGGGAAAACACAAGACAGCTGGGAACCAAGGAGTACATAAACAGAAAACAGCTGCCAACAGAGGACACGTGACGAATGAACAGAACCAAGGCAAATAGACATGTCAAAATAAAAGAACCAGAAAAACAGAGAAGAAACCCGAACCAGAAAAACCCAACAAAAAAGCAGTGGCATTCACCTGCCACTGACCAAGCCGTTACAGTTACCTTTGAAACAGTAACACGCAAAATTCTCATCCTGAAGGCTGTAATTATACTGTTCTGTTTGTAAATATTCTTTCCCATGTTCAAGGGCTGTGCTATCTTCTGCAATTATTAAAGAACCTCTCTCAACAAATCACCTCTAATACATAATCACTAATTTACACCTGGTTTTATAAGGCAGGGAACATTCTGTGCAAAACCAAATGGAGTAAGTAATCAGTCACACTTCCAGTTTCTCTATACATTTTTGAACCTCTCATGTTTTAAAGTGCTATTCGTTTGAACACAACAACTGTACTTTACATAGGCATGAAACATTTGTGATGAATGAACCAAAAGAAATGCTTGAAAATGTCTTGGAATAAAAACGCTTTACATGAACTTTCATTAAAGAACATTTTTGGCTTCTCTTGTAAAACTATCATTGTTTTTGGCCAGTGATGATTTGCATGTGTGAGAAAGAGATATTCCGAGTTTTTCCATGCACACGGCCCATTAACTGCATGTGTAAGCTTGTGTGACAGTTTTGTACATAACACGCAGCTGGAATGTGTCCATTTACAACTGAAGCTGGTGCAAAAGGCTTGGTAGATCAGGTGTAGAATGACTGCTATTATTTCTGCTGAATATATTCAACTGCAAACCATTTTGGTATGTTTTCAATGCTTTGGAGACAATGTACTTGAAATAGATATTTTGAATTGAACTGAAAACAGAAGCTGTGCTGAATTGCACTGGAAACTGAATCCATTCAGAGTGGGAAAGAGAGACAGAGACAGAGAGAGAGAGAGAGAGAGAGAGAGACATTCATATGGAAATGAATGGGCCAGTTCTGGGCCAGTGCTGGTCGGTGGGTAGGCAGTGCACCACAGCCCAGGTTTGGGGGCGTGTAGGTTGACGCTGGGTTTCTTTTTTGATCAGCCAAGAGGGAAACAGGATGTGACAGGATGTGAAGGCAGAGGGGATCTGGCAGACCATCCCCTCTGAGAGCGGCTGTCCTTGCATGAGCACACACAGGAGAGAAAGAGAGAGGGAGAGGGAGAAAGAGAGAAGAGAGAGAGAGAGAGAGAGAGAGAGAGAGAGAGAGAGAGAGAGAGGAGAGAGAGAGGGGACGAAGGTGCACGCAGGTGTGACATTGATCCAATGAGACTGATCCGGGCGGTTTGATCTGCGAGCAGGAACCGAACATGTTTGAACTGCTGATGAAAGGCGAGGGCTGCCCGAGGCTTCTGGGTCACTGTGAGGAACACCCCCCCACTGCCTGCTAAGAAGCCCACTGACTCTCTGACTGTGCTTTTCATTAGCCTCAGACACCATTAAAAACATCACGCTGCCTGTCAATACCCTTCACAAACTGGCCATCCAAGTTCATCAGCTGTGTCGAGAATCTAGCAGAGACCATTAAAGACATCGAGTTCAGCCAGTAGCCATCGATTCTTTCCCACCCGTTCTAACCAGCAAATAAGCCTCCACACAATAAGAACATTTCTACATTCGCTTAATGCTGGAAAGCCATACGGAAATGCTTATAGGCAGATGAGAGGGAGTCATGTCTACAGAATCTCCAGAATGTCATTGTCACGGTAGCGGGGATGAATCCGCTGTCTCCCAATGAGAATCGGACAGGCAGGAGTCCATGCTGAGCTTGAGTTTATTTACACGTGCAGGAACAGAACAGGAACCAGGCACACAAGGTGATAAGGGCGATGGACTGACAGTGAGGGTGATACAAAACGAAACCTAAATACAGACAGTGATCAGGGGTAAACACAAACAGGTGACACACAAGAACACGTGACAAAAGCAAAATCCAAAACACATATCAAAATAAAAGCCCCAAAACATGAACAGAAAAAACCAAAAACAACATCAAAAAAGCAGTGGCCCTAACCGGCCACTGACCAGACCGTGACACTGAGGAAGATTCTGGAGTGGTCTGCACTCAACCCCAACCAAATCTCTCCCTTTGTTATTACACTAATTATTATTATTATTATTATTATTATTATTATTATTATTATTATTATTATTATGAATAAACTTTATTTTCTTTACTTAACTACATAAGCCTATAGGCACCAACAGAACCTCCAGAGGAAGATTTTGCCATCCACAACAATTTTGTCTTTGTCTTATCAGAAATATTCTTATCTGTTTGTTTTTCCTTAAGTGGGAGAAAGTCTGACTCATTTCTCTTTAAGTGGGAAAAATGGTCAAAATGTTAAACTGACCTCAGCAATGTTTAGCAGAAACATGCTGGACAGAGAAATGTCTTAATCTGCACATGCACTGACAATTGTTTTTTCATTGCATTGCAACCATCTGAATCATAATCGCATTAAATCATGAGGTACCTAGAGATTCCCACCCCCTGTCAGAGTGATCCTCCATCATGCAAATATTTTATGATCTATTAGATGTTTACAGAGCAGCTCTGAGGTTCTGTATCTATGGAGATTTCAAGCAAAACTGTAAACATACTGTGGCAAGGGACCACAACGCAAAGAAACCCTTTAAATCATCATTGCTCTGTGTTGTTAGTGAAACTGTATGTTTTGACTGAGCAAAAAAATGTGAATAAATCAACAAAATGTTTAACAAAAACATGAGAGTGGAATAAAAATGAGCACAAGCACCTGCATACAAACACAAACACACACACAAACACACACAGTAAGGAGCCTCACACAGAGACTGTGAGGAATAAGCATGTGTGACGAGACTGTGGGGAGAGAGAGAAACAGAGATGAGGTGATAGAGAGAGAGAGAGAGGGAGAGAGAGGGAGGAAGAGAGAGAGACAGAGAGAAAGAAAGAGCTCCAAGTGGCAGTCAGCCATATGGAAATGTTGTATGCAGAACTGGCCAGCAGTTTGTTGTTGTGATACTGTGACCACATAAACAAGAAGCATTTAACAAATGTTTTGATTGAATGTTTCTGTTACATTTCATATTAATTAACAGCCAGATTAGAGGGCAGTTTTAAACTGGTCACTTGTGTCCAAACAAAAGAGAACTGCCCTTCCTTGGGGCACTGCTGACAAATCTACTTTAGCAGTGATGTTTTTTTTTTCATTTCTGTTCTTTATTATTGCTTTCTCTTATTGTAAAACGGCTTTGGGACTTCAGTAGATACTGTTCACATGAGACTTGTTTTTGTTCTGTTCTACTGTACTCCAAACTTTGAACATCAAGATAAATGACATAGATCATTCCCTCATACATGACCGCACCACAACATGCTTCCTCTGCATTTAACCCATTCACCAAGTGAAGCAGCGGGCAGGAACATAGTGCCCGGGGAGTAGTATGTGGAGATGGTACCGTACCTTGTTCAGGGCACCTCTGCAGTCTTGGGAATTGAACCCACGACTTCCTGAAAGTAAGGGCAAACGCCCTAACCACTATGCTACCAGCTGCCCCTAATCTGAAGCCAAAAAACAAGTTACCAGTACTATATAAAATATTTACTCCATATATATGGTAATAGATAGAAACATGACAGCTCAATGAATGTTCACGTGCTTCATCACTGCGATGGAGAAACTGTTAATTAATAATCATAAACCATAGGCTTCTTGCTGCATAAATCATCACTGAACAGCAAAACAATCAAGATTCCCAGGTTAAGACAAAAATACGAAATATATATACATATTTTATATATATATATTTATATATATATATATATTTATTTTAATTTTTTTTTTCATAATGTAGAAAGATAAAGCGAATCTAGAATCCAGAATCAGCAACATGCTTTACTTTTATTGCAGTTTAACAGTGAATCACACATAAAGAAACCTATGAGTAAAGATATATTAAAATAGATAAAAATGTTTAAAAATGAAAAAATGCCATTTCGTACGGGTAGCATTTTGGTCGTAATTCAGTCATTGCTTGGAAACAATAACATACTCTTTCAGAAATTGTTATAAACATTAACGAAATATTTTTTGAAATGGAGTGGTGTGCGTTTTGCCATTTTTTGTTGTGCATGTTATAAAAACAACAAGACACTTGAAGCCATGTGTTACAGTGTGTGTGTGTGTGTTTGTGTGTGTGTGTGTGTGTGTGTGCCCGTATGCGTGTGTGTGGGTGTGTGTGTTTGTGTGTGTGTGAATAGTAGTATGCCAGCACAGTGGTAAGAATCTGCACTTTCAGCAATTTTTTCTCCA
>JBBPDB010000032.1:5562414-5585712 GCA_037974465.1 Brachypetersius altus | reverse complement strand
TAAATGCAGAGGAAGAATTTCGTGCTGTTCACACTGTGTGCTGTGGTGTGTTCACGTATGACAAATGGTCACTTTCAGTATTATTCTTTAATCAAGAAAATATGACACACTGGGGTTACAAAGATTTTGAGATCATTTAGTGCAATCCAGCTACTGAGCAACAACAGAACAGAGTCCTTCTGCATAACGGTTGTAAATTTGGTTTGGACTGAACGTGTAAAAATGGTACGTTTTGCAAATGTCAGCATGTTTTATAATATTTCTTGCTTTACATAGCAAGAAATAAAACCCAAAAACACAATTAATTGAAAAGAACGGTCTTGAGATCACGTTTGAAAGATGAGATGGAGCAGCACTCACGGAGGGTTTGCAGAAGAAAGTTCCATAGTTTGGGAACCATGGCACTGAATGACCTGCCACCAAGAGTAGAGAGTCTAGTGTGCGGAACAAGAAGAATTGTTTTGTCTGAATTCTAGGGATAAACTTTACTATATACTATAGTGAAGATATATCTACATATATATATGGACTGAATTCAGAAAGAGCATTTAAGAGCATCCTACCCCCTCATCATGTGGCCAAGTAGATAATGTTGCAGGTTGTGTTGAAGATAAAGCTGCAAGTCACAACAATGAGAAACTGCCTTTAGGCTCATTAGAATGAACAGCTGCTCAGTTAATGAACAGGAAACGGCATGTCAAAAGGTTCCGAAACATCCCCAGAGATGCATGTGAGGACTTTTGATAGAAGGCAAGATTAATGGTAATGCTTCATTAGCTTTTTACACTTAAGTGACTTTTGATCATTAGTACTAGTCCGGTTTATCTGAATAACTGGTGTCTGCGAGACAGCATCCTGGCACAACTACTGCTACGATTAGTCCTCGAATGTATGGGAAATGATCTTGTATTTGAAAGGCATGACGAGGGCATTATAAATATGAGGCATTACAACTTGGAGCAAATGGTTGTATGCGCAAAAACCTAATCTAATGTATTGCCTCTACTTTCTTCTTTTTTTTGCACAGCTTTACTCGAATGGCTCAAAACAGAACAGGGACTCTCATATTCTCAGCACATCTCCTGTCATGTCTTGTTTCTGCAAAGACAGGACAAAGTGTAAAAAGGAGCATCAAGATGGACATTGATGGAGCAGGACAATGAATAAATAAAAGCTCAGCTTTCCCCTCCGTGGCCATTTTCGCTTTTTAACAGTTATTTATTCAGGGTGTAGGCAATGAAAATCTAACTTCTCTCACTGAGATCTTCACAGTGTCCTCGAATCCTGGATGCTCCAGGTGCTGGCCTGGGTCTAATCACTCAGGCGCAGCTATCAGAGTTAACGTTAATAGGAACTCTGGTGATAACTGGCGTGCCTAAAATAGAAGTTCAAGATTCTGATGAATTATGAGAGGCTCAGAAGCCTTGAAAAATAATATTCAATTAATAATTAAGTATGATAGAAGAGTGAAGGAAGGGATTCTCTCTCTCTCTCTCTCTCTCTCTCTCTCTCTCTCCCCCCCCCCCTTTAATCTGTAAGAGGTGTTCATGTTGGAGTTTTGAAATTAACTCAGACTTTTTTCTCTTTGTAAAGAAAGTGATGTTACTCTTATGAGGGAGGACATGCTGGAGAGATTCTTAGTGCCATTTGGTCAGATGATGAAAAATCCTTCCCTCAACTCCACAGCCCTTTTTCCAATTACTCCTCTTCACACACTAGAAATCTTGGCTGTCACTCAGGGTGACTGGGTTCTGACTGTAATCCCCCTGTCCAGCTTTTACTGGGGCCCTATTTGATTAGCCAATTAAACTGTAGTTTCCTGGCCTTTTAAGACCACAGCCACTTATTTCTATTTTAAGTCACACCCAAGATTCCAACTCACTTATTTTTAAGCACAATGATATTTCTAGTCGAAACACATGGATCTAAAACGAAGGGGAAAAAAAGGCATATTATCGTGACGTGCCACTTGCATTTATGCCGAACCTTTCCTGGTTAACCCCAATTCTTTTAGACATGTTCGGCGATACATTTCGTATGTTGTGTTGTTTTCAGCCTCCGATGGCTCTGTGTGTTGACTGAAGTGTTCATAATAGAATCTAGACACTAGGAACTTGCCCACGGACCCTTTTCAAATCCTTCTACAAAGTGATTCAGTGGGTTGTTTGAAATCTTGCACTCCAAACATGAGTGTGAGCAGCTTTTTTCAGCTGAGCATCTCTAATGCCTGCTGTTGGCATCTCCGATGGTTTTGGTGGCTGGACAGCCTCCCATTCTCACGGCTCGAAGTAACCGACACAAGAGCTGCGCATCACAACTGGTCAAACATGGTCTGTCCTACAGTACGGCTGGTCATTTAGCCATGTGGTTATCCACTCCACATGTTCTATCCAGGCACTTCTTCTAATGAAAGAAATTAAGGTTAAGGTGCACCCTTGGGCTCAATTGCACACACTTGCAGCCTCTGCAGAAAAGCACTGGCATTAGAACAGGATGGTCTTCAATTATGCCCACTGCCAAGTGAAGGTTAGGTAGGTATAAAGCCCTCCAGCATTGGGCTGTGAAGCAATGGAATTGTGTTCTTTGGCATGACAGAGCACCATCAAATACGTTTGGGGTATGTTGGCATGGTGTTTGTGATCCAGAAACCTATTAATTCCCTTTATTTCAGAAGAACGGATGGATGAGCAGGTGTCTACAGACTTTAGGACACATACTGTGAGAGCAGTAGAAGTCTTTTCAAACTGAACAAGAGATGCTCTGTCCACAAATATGTCCTTTCGTAGCAACTATTGAACAAACTTCACAAGAACCTAAAAATCTCACAAAAGGTAATGAAAAACTTTTAGTTCTCTACACATGATTGGTTCCATTGTAAACACAGGCAGAGTCTGCACAAATATAAGAGTTTCATTCCAAGGTGCTTTATGATTTTGTATGTGAAGACGTTTGAAAAGAAAATCAATCGGTGTAATATATTACTCAAATAAAGGTGATATTAATCATCATTTAGAATCGCTTTTGCTCATTTGTATAATGCCCACTCCAAACAGTGTAGATCATTGCGAAAATGATCTTTAATGGATTTCGGAACAAAACCCTTTATGAAGTACTGTGCACAATTTTGCTTTTCAAATCAAATTTGCAAAGCAATTTATCCAGGCACTTATCATGTATTTGCTCATAACACAGTAATAAATACAAATAACAAAAAAGCGAGTATGTTGTGATTTTATGAATGCCATTTGCTGAACCATTTCCAAAAGTCTTCTCATAGAAACCCAGGATTAGCTCTAATATAGTACCTGTTTTGGTTAAGTAGTACAAGTAATCAGGTCCTCATGAAAATTGGATAAATCTAAGCAACGACTTTGGGTACTGTGGAGAAATCTGAAAGAAATGTTTCCTCTTCTGACCAACTTTGGTGATATAAACTGCATGAAATGCCTTTAAATTCTTACTACATGACTATTTGTTTCTACTCTTTCTACCATTATAAGGTATTTTAGTCAGATTTCTCTTTACAGCTTGCAATGCATACAAAGGCAAAGCATGGATTGGTCCATTAGTAAGATCTTTTGAAAATAAACAGCTGTTTTCTAATATGTTTGAGTGAGGGGGCAACAGTGCATCAAAATAATCATGATATTGCAATAGAAATATGTAACTATGCAGTTTGGACACATGACAATAAATCAGGAAAAACAAGCATTCATGTAATTATAATATTTCCTGGAACTGCATTATTTATACACTATATGGACAAAAGTATTGGGACCATTACACCAACTGGGACCTTCCAGAATATAACAATTGTTGTCACTTTGGCATGGATGTTTTTAGTTAGATGCAATGCTTAAATTGTAATAGGTTAGCAAATTGCCTTAAAGTGCCAGAAAGGGACCTCAGAGGGTTAATGACACTGTATTCATATACATAGACTTTAATATGGAATTGGCCTCCCTTTGAAGCTATAATAGCTTTCACTATTCCTGAAAGGCTTTCCACAAGATTTTGGAGTTTCTGTGGGAATGTGTGCCCATTCATTCTGTAGAGCATTTATGAGGGCAGGCATTGATGTTGGACGAGAAGACCTGGCTCGCAATTTCTATTCCAGTTCATTCTTACTTCACTGGAAGAAAGGGGCCTTAAAAAACTTTGATAAAACAGGTGTGTCCCAAAACTTTTGTCCATATAAATGTATTTATAATACATGGACCCAACCCCTCCAGCGCCAAGCTCTATTCTCATTAGCAAATTGTTGTCGTTAACTGATTGTCATAGTTTTTTCCAGTTTTTTCCCCACTATTGTGGGAATACTGAACTGTTTTCTGTTTTACTTCACAGAATAAATGGGGAGCCAGGCTATGAGTTGGCTGTAACATTATATCCATACAACACTGGTAAGCAGGGTCAGGATTTCCTAAATAATTATGGTCAAAATCCCAGCTCTATATTCCACTTTGTTTAAAGCTGTACCTGGAATATTGGCATGTGTGGTATTTATTTGCTGATAAGTTTTAATAAGTAATTATGAATCGCCAAAAAACACTAATTTGTACTAATTTGTAATTTGGAGAAGCTGGGTGTCCCTAATGTCTTGATGGTCGGTGTGTACCATTATTTGCTTGGCAAATACAGTATGAGCATCTGTCCGTCCATTTTCTGAGCGGCTTATCCTAACCAGGGTCGCGGGGGTGCCGAAGCTTAGCCCCGCGCTCGTGGAGAGAAAAGGAACAACCTGGACACGTCACCAGTCCATCGCATGGCAGAAACATGAACATGACACGGCATAAACAGGACAAACAGGACAGTTAATTCTCATCCAGCACATCAGTGACATCCAGCTGTTTTCTTCCTTTAGCTGGCCATGACTAGAGTGTGACAAGCTGTTAAATGCTAAGCTCTACTGCGCTAAGTAGCTCCGGACGTTGCGTGCAGGGAAGCACAGGCTTAGATATCAAGCTCAAGCTGCCGTCTCACCTGGACTAAAGTCAGTCGAAAGATTAGCGGAAGCAGAATGGCGAGAAGCTAACAGATCAGGGTTTCTGATGGTTTAAATACATTTCCATTTTTTTTTCTTTTGCCTGATCAAACAGTCCACTGCCCAGGGCTGTGAATTTATATTTGTGGGGGGGAAAGGTTGTGAAGAAGCAGAGCCCTCAGTGACAGTCATGCAACTGAGCATTAATGTGCACGGTCCCAGCTTTAGAAAGGAATGAATGAGTGGCTCCAGCAGAATGTTAAATCATTTCCAGTTGATGTGTGTGTTTATCATTCTTAGCCATGGCGGAGTTCAGCCAGAGGTACCGGGGGCAAATGAAGGGCAGATGAGCATGTATGCAGTGGGGACTTGTCATGTTTTCATTACTTTGACAGATGATGCTTCTTGTCCGGAACAGTTTGGTAATACAAAGCAAATCACCTGCATTATTAGATTATCAGACACATTCCGTTTTGGATATTGAAGTGGTATAAAGCATCTGTGTCACAGAGTATCAGCCACAAGGCCGCTTGAGATTAAATTCCCCACAGCACTGGCAAGCACGTATATACAGGCACATAGGAGTGGTACACAGACACAAGCAGAATACAGTGGTGGAATACAGACAATTAAAAATTGAAATGTACGTAAAACTGTATTCAATTCATTTCCACTTTGATTCATCAGCAGCTGCATGTTTTTGGAGAAATAAAAACCAATACAATTTGTAATTTTGTAATAGTATGATCAGAAACAGAACCAGAAACTTTTATTGATCCCAGAGGACTGCAAAGTGTGTGCAGTAATCCCTTAGTTTTACACGGATCAGCAGTCACGCATTCAATCTCACGCGGATATTTTTCTGAGAGCCAAACGAATCGTTTGTTGCGGAATTCCCCCGCACATGCGCGGAAAAGGCCCCACGCCCCCTCCTACTCCCCTGCTGGATTTCTAAGCACCAGGCCCTAACATAAACCCTGCAGAGGACGATGGGGCACGGCAGGACTGGCTCCCATGAGCCTTTGCATCATGGTTGGCCCAGTTCTATGAGTTTTTGTGAGTGTTAGAGGGGGAGTAGAATTAGTGAACTACTGTGTGTTTCTGTGTGTAGTGTGTGGGGCTGAGCCCGTCTCGCCAGTCACCCTCTTCCATTGTGAGGGCAACTCGAGAGCTTTGGGTGAGGTGGGTACAGTACTGAGGCATTTCAATTGTGGGTGCAGTACTCTCTCAGTATAAACAACTTCATACAGTTATATTTTAAATGGAAATTTAGCTAAATGTATGTTAATATTTATGTTAAAAAATTAGTAAATATATTTTACTTAATAATTTCGCACAAAAATGTATAACAAACTATATATTACCATGAAAAAAAGGCCAAAATAATGCAGAGAATATTTGCTTTTTCTGCGCTTCCTGTGAATCGGCGAATGGCTAAACCATTTTTTTTTTTTTTTTACGGGGGGGTTACTAGTACATGTTATATCTGAGATGTATATATCGTATGCATAATTACTGTCATTTTTGGCACTACAGCTGGTTTAAAATACTATTAAAATGTATTTAATGTGTTTAATAACCTCAATCTCACACTAAAATGTTTAAAAAATCCCACCTTTAATTGAAGTAAGAGATCAATCTCTATTTGCCAGCTTTTATGCTGAATGAGACTGAAGAACCCAGAACAATCTGAAACCACTCCTCAACACAGAATCTCTCCAGATCCTCCAGGTTCCACTCTTCTCTTCAGCTGCCCCAAAGGTTTTCTGTGGGGCTTAGGTCAGGGGACCTGTGTCAAAAGCTTGACTCTGTGGTCATTGAACCATTTTGTGTGGATTTGGATGTATGTTTTGGATCATTGTCCCGCTGGAAGATCCAGCCACGAGCCAGGTTTCACTTTTTGGCAGAGCCAGAAAGATTTTCACTTGAAGTCTCCTGATACTTCCTAGAGTTCATGATGCCTTGCATTTAAACAAGGTTTATTTTGAACCTTTGGAGGGAAAAGAGGCGCTAAACATCACAGATCCTCCACCACACTAAAACAATGGGTATGAGTTTCTTCATCACTGTCTTTCTTTTTTACACAGGACTCTCCTGTGTTTGTGGCCAAAAAGCTCCACTTTGGTCTTGTAAACGTTCCAGTAACACTCATTAAAATGTATGTCTTTAAATAGTTTATTGGCACGGAGGTGAACTTTAATTAAGTCCAAAGACTTCCTCACTTAGCACAGGCGTGAAATCCTACTCCACTGGGCTGGTGTGCGACAATTCTGGTTGTTTTAAACTTCCTAATTCCTGATATGGACCTTTTAAGGGCATGTAGCTATTTTACAGACAATATTTATATATAAAATTCACTTTTGTTTTATTTTATTCATTTAATTTCCCTCATGCTAATATATGACTACTAGAATTTGGCCTCTGTTTCACCTCATATTTATACCCCAATGCAACAAGAGCTCAGAGGTGCTTACTTAGACTTTCCTGGACACTTAAAGCAAAAAGGAATATCGATAAATAAATGGCAACACGCTTTAGTTGCAATTTGCTCATAAGACTTTGTAGCGGTGCATTTAATGGAATGTTTACAATATATCTTTGTCTTTTTTCCCATCTTTTCTCAGGGTGCTTATAATTATGGAACTGAAGGTATGCAAGAACATATAGCGAGATTATCTGGCTCATACGTTTCCCCTTAGAAATGCCACTCATTGATGATTTCAAAATCCATTTACAACTGACCTTTGGATCAAATAAATAAATTACACAATGGGGATGTACGCGGTATGCATAAACAGGTAGCATGTTTGGCTACCCTGCAGTCTTCCAAGGTCTCCTCACCTCTACCGAACTGAAAACACTGAGACAGCGATTGGATTTTTTTTTTTTAAATCAGTAGAGACATCTTGTCAATTACAGTCCACACAGAGATGGTCACAGCACTTCCTGTAGGAAAAAGGTCAATAGCTGAGCATAATGAGTAATTGACTCAAGGCAGAACAGCTCCCTCTTTGTTCCGATCAAGTACCAAATGTGATTTATTTCCATATCATTTTCACTCTCAATTCAGGGTATTAGGTGGAGAAAGGAAAATCTGTTCTGATTCAGTTACCACTGTCGAGCTCAGTCTATCACAGCAACGGATGATTCAAATTAACTTATCAAAAAAGGTGACAGAAATCGGGTCGGCTTGCTTATTCATTTATTTATTTGCAGCGTTGTATGTGTGTGACCTCAATTGCAGTAAATTATGATTACTTATTAGGCAGTTCACTGCACCGTGGCCTTTCGCATTTCAAAACAATTCTATTACACAGTCCAGGATTTAGGTAAATACACCAAGTACAGAAACATAACCGATGAACTGGGGCATATGACACATGGATTATAGAAATAGAATACAATGGAAATTAAATACGGACAAGAAAACAACATATTTAGCTTTTTGAACTTTAAATCCTTAAAATGCAAGAATCTAATCTAATCCAAATAAATTACTCATTTAAAGTTAATCTCATGTTTTAAGTATCTTGAAATTTTCACATAATCACATATTCCATATAAATGAGCTTGTTTAAATATTGCAATGGATCCAAACACAGTGTACTTGTGTTTACATGTATGTATTTGTTTGCTTGCTTGTTTATCTAAATGCATGAGCCAACAAAAGGAGGAGTTTTCCTCCGCAGTACATGATGAAGATCAGTCTACTTGCTGTAGCCATTAGTGGGAAGACCCACTAAGCCATACTGAATGGAGCAGACATTAAAATAAAGGCTTATAGATAGACATTATCTACTTCTGAGCAGTGCTAATTGACGTTATTATGAGTCAGGCAGTTCGGAGCTTGATTTCCACATTAAGGGTTTTTGTGGTCAGTCTGGCCAAAAAGACTTACAAGGCACATTTTTTTATTACATCTATGAACCTCAAGCATTGTGTGTCAGAGTGTATATTTGCAGTTGTGAGGCTTTTCTTTCCCCTTAAAAGCTAATTATTGCACTGATCCAGAGTGAGGCTATATGTGAAATGCACGCAGATCTACTTCTGTTGATTTGTTCAAATACAGGCCTGGTTTGAACTGTGTTCACAGTAGATGGTTACTAAGCAACCTGCTCTTCTTCTTCTCTCTATCGCGCTCTCAGGGACGCACAAACAAATGGAGGAAGCTTATGTGTAGCCAGCTATGGTATTGCTGGCCAATGCAAAGTCGGACCAGGTTGGGATGTGCAGCAACACACACACACACACACACACGCACAGTCCAGTACTGGTGCAGTTGCGTCGGGTAAAATTTCAGGTAGGCGAGGTCACATCAGATACTACTTTCAGCACAATTGCATGCTGACGCTCTCCTTCATTGTTACTCTTTTGCACTTTTTAATGTCCACCAGCACCTGCTAATATATGGACTCAGGTTCGGGCTTGGGTAGCGACTTTTGGGTCAGCAAATGTACATCATGGTGCGCACTGTTAGCAACCCCTACACATGATTCAGTAAATAAGCAACACATATACATCTTAAAATATGAGAGACATGTTGCAGTCGGTTGCTGCAACCAGCAAAGCAAAGTACTTCCCATTGTCCCCTTTGTGTCTACAAATGTTCTTCAGGGTTGCATTCATTTGACAGTGTTCGTTCCGCATTATATGAGGGGGGCCCCATGTATAATTCTCTGTGAAGTGTACGGCACAGCATTCTAAGTGCTTTTGACAGGTCCCAGCAGGTGAAAGTTTAGAGTGCTGTGGGCATGTGGATTTCAGCTGGTTTTAATGAACAGCTAGCCCATCTCTGAGGCTTTGGCGAATGCAAATATGTCCATCCAGCACATACGCTATGCGACGCTCAGAGCCGTGGTGTAATGTCAGCTATCATTACAGAAAATCAAACGCTTTACTCCACAAGGACTGGGTTTATATGGGAAAAAAAAGAAGAAGCAGAAGAAGTACCTGCTGTTGGTGCTTAGATTGAGCCAGAGTTTATGGCAGACTGCAGCGGTAAGTACCATCATGCCTGAGTGGACTGTCATGTTTCATATTATATTTGAGCTCAAGAGGATACTGTAACTTTCCTTGCAAATTAACAGGCTATAATGCCAGACAGCGTAAGCTTCATTGCATGGTTTTATAATGTCAAACTTATAATTGGCTTACAACCAAAGTCATATTGAAATGAAAAATCCACAACTTTTCAGTTTCATAATCTAATAGCATTAAGGTCATATCCATTCTCTATGCTGCTAACCTTATCCCACAGTGGTTTGTCATCAGAAAATTAGACCCAGTCTGCCTGTTTTATGGGTTTCTCACACCGGAGTGAACACGTTAAATCAAATCTAACCTGAGAAATCGGTCTGCACAAATGGAAGCTCATTCGGGAATGTGTTTGCATTATCCAAAAGTATCCAGATAGCATTTCTAATTAGCTAATTCAACAACTTTGCTTACACGGGTGTCCATACACCACCATAATCTCCTTAGAAAAGCGAAGGCAATAAAATGAGATGTTCTGGAGCTGCAACACATGAGTCTAAAGTCACAATCCAATACCTTCGGAAAACCTTTTGTGATCCATAACTAATAATCCAACATCACTGACATTTACACATTCGCTTGTACCTGGAGTGACAATTAATCTCATTGCAAATATAGGCAAATGTAGTATTAGGACTCTTCCTCTATGGAGCGCCAGCCCAGGCAGGGCGTCAAACCCCAGCCTGCTGCGTGAAAGACGACAGTGTTAACACCAAAATTAGTACCTGAATTTCCCATACATGCTCAAATGGGTGTATGAAACCACTGAGTAACTCCTTGTGCACTAAAGATGGGGGTACGGAAGAGAAAGCTCCCAGAGACCACTATCATAGGATAAGGGTGTTCAGTCAAAAACATTTCACAGGGATTCACTGTTATGATTTCTGTAAGTGTACCTAAACCATACCAACAAACTGATCCCCAAAATCAGACCTGTACTGTTCACTAGGTGCCACACATGCACTCACCCACTTGCAAAGTGTAAAAATTGCAAAGCGGCCATTTATGCCATGCATGGACACATCACATCATGCCACACATCACATCATGCAGAGTGAAATTCTTCCTCTGCATTCTACCCTTTGACTCGAGTGAAGCCGTAAACACTGCGCGCGGGGAGCTCAAGAGGACACTGTGGAGATGGTACCTCGCTCAAGGGTACCTCAGTGGTACCATAGGCAGTCCTAGGATGTAAACTCACAACCTTAGGATACAAGGCTACATACTGGCCTCATACATAAGCATCACAACCACTGGGTGTTTGCTTTATGCCACATTTTCCAGCCCTGTTTATTAAAGTAATGCTCATAGAACAGTCACTTTCGTCACTGTTAATGAAACACTATCCAGGTCATTCATATACAAATTCAAAAAACTGTATTTGTCCTCAAGGGCCAATTTTAAAAGGTGCAATAGAACAGTGTACACATGTAACACAACAGATGACACACGATGGCAGAAAGCAGTGATTGAAAAGGGTGACTAGTACCAGGTGCAAGTGGATTGAAATTGCATGAACTCTGTATGTATGCATATCCATATACTGTTCATATATATATATATATGTAAGCAGTCTTCCTGACTGAAGGTTGCTCACCATTTGCATGCATTCCACAGACCATGGTAGGCTGTACTGGATCATGCCTTCATCCACGTTGGCAACCAAGAAGTCTTTGCATTTTAATATATTCAAGGATGATTTCTATCTATAACATACAATGAAACATAAATGCTTGTAAGTTAATAGCACAAAGTTCTAAGAAGCAGGTCTGTCAGGTATTTGTAGGAGTGCCCTATCCGCAATACTGACGGCTTACTGCAGAGGAGGGTGACCTTGTAGCTGTGTGTTATGGGGAGGCTATGGACGTGCTGCTTCCATTGACATGCTGTTCAGCTCATCTCCAACCGGCACTGCGCTCAGTGGCCATTACACATGACCTTACGCCACACAGGCTGGGGAAGGTTATAAACATCCAGCTTTGTTCAATCAAAGCACATTCCTCTTCATAGTTCCTCCTGAAACGTAGTGGGGAAGGATTGTAAAAGCATTTGGAATCCCAGAATAAAACAAGGCCTGACTGAGCATATATCACCGGTATCCCAGTCTTTCCACTTGACATTTTGCCAGCAGTTGTTGCTCTTTCCCCAGATTAATTCTTCTGCCAGTCATCTGGGGCACGTGCATCAGAACGTCTCTACCGGTCAGCAGATGTCTCCCATGTAATTCTGCACTCCTTACAAAGTCATTAACTTTTACAAAGGTGGCAAGGCTGAATCTTTGCAAGGCAAAAAAAAATAATAATAATAAAAATTTCAGCAGAGTGGACTGCGGTGAAGCAGGTCTGTTCTCACAGTTTCTGCAAATGAAAAGAGCAGGCAGCCTGCTAAATTATTAAATATGAAATAAGAGGCTCCGCCACACTACATGACAGATGAGACAGAGGGGAAAATGGAGATACTTTTCAGCAAAAGGCACTGCATTCTTTTTATTTATATTTCACTTTGGCTCGAAGTATATGAAATATTCAAAATATTGGATTATCAGTTTCAGCCTTCTGACACATAAGAACGTTTGGATTATTGTATAGAAAATTGTTCACTGCTCATCTCAAGGTTGTTGGGTTTTTTTTTCGTCAGTGTGAGGTTTTGAATGCTTGAGAGTAGCATAATAAGAAGGATTGCATCATTTCTGGTGGACAAATAGGCAGTTAAAGTCAAGAAACCAACCAGAGCCTCTTGCATTAGCAGCATATTTGACTAACAGGACTATAAATGAATTAATAGCAGTGAAATTTCAGGAGGCATCTCCTCACTAATAAAAAATACTGGGCTTCGTGTTTAGCAGAAAAAACTACATTCTGGACTTCCTCTTGTCACGTTTGGTGCTCGGGGAGTGAGGCGTGGCGCAAGAGAGCAGGTTCCATTTGATGGAATTTTATTATTACAAAAGACACAGACTGTACATAATGAAACAAAAAGCCACAAGGCGCTAACAGAAACAATACTACATATAGGAGACACGAGGAGCAGGGAAGGTGAGGGTCATGGTGAGGGTTGACCAGCACTTGAGATACAAACTCATAGAACTTAAATACAAAACCCCACTCAAACATGAACCAATAGTACAACACAATTACTTAAAGAAAACACAGGACACCTGAAACTGAGACTCAAGGCACAACATACACTAACTTCAAAATAAGAGTCCCAGAACTAAAACCCCAATAGCGGCCTCTAGTGGCCGCTCTGTGGACGTCACACCTCTGTATAAAATCAAGCTTTGACTAGTCAGCTTATTACATCAACTCCTGCATATACAGAAACTGATCTAGACTTTATATATGAATGTTTATAAATCCATCATAAATAGAATTCACATTTTTCAAAAAATTTTTATTATTTTAATATTATTAAAATGACTTGTTGAAGGATATTTCCATAGTATAGAACCATATACACAATAGTATTTTCTTCAGCATATACTGTAGTATAAGAATATCAATGATAAAACTGGTAGTACTGAATAAGATACTGAAAGAAAGTAACAAGCTAAATTGTATTCTGAGTGTATTTTGTGTACATCCAGACATGAAGCCATATATTTAAATTTGCTTCAGAAACTAGAAGTTTACTCCACTGAGAAAACAGTGGAACTGGTAACCAGCACACAATGAAGCCATCAATTGATTCCCGTGTCGTGTGTTCTGTATTTTATGGTCTTGATCATCAGTAACGTGTACAAAGGCAGGCACCATCTGCAATTGGTCTGAGAGCCAGTTACTGAGGGTGCAGGAGAAAGAGTAGATTAACTGTTGTTTAAAACAATGAAAGAGCTAATCCTTCAGAATCTATACTGAGCAGTTACCTTGCCAAGAACGAGATAATGGCTCTCTTGTAAAGTATGCTCTGTGGGGAACAACATTCATATGTCAATTTTGAGGCTGTTGTTGTGGCTTAATTAAGACATGCACAGAAAAGCCTGTGTCTTCAAAGCTCTGTGTAGCAGAATGGAGCCTTTTGATTAAAATGGAATTCATTGAAATGGATTTAAAAAAAAAAAAAAAAAAAATTAAGCATTCCATTTTTTTACACCATGATTACTAACCTGCATCAGGTCCAAACTTGAACACTTATGAATAGATGGAAGCCCCCACTGTGATTCAGGCAAGACACTGCAGGCATAAAATAAAACGTCGGTCTTTGCTTACAGCGTAATCATACAAAAATGTCAAAACTCTACAAAATGCAACCGGCATGATGGAATTGAATTGGATGGTAGTTTTGTAAAAGACTTTTTCTTTCACTGAGAATAAAAAATGATTCATTCATCTCAAGCCCCATTCTTAATGATATTATAATAGGATCAATATATTGCTGATGACTGGATTTGTATTAGATTTTGTGCAACAAAATGATCCCATTTTTATTTTATTTGACAACGATACAATGAGATTCAAATAATGCATTATTAAAGGATGTGTCAAGAGCATATACTTTTTAAATAAAAACTTCAAAGGCAGCCATATTCTATTCTATGAATTATAATTATATTATACTGTATTCATTACAATACAATAAAATACATATTTGTTGATTGGCTCAACAACAACAAAAGAAATCTACCTTCTGTTCAGTACCACTTCCTCTTCATTATAAGTGAGAAGCTGAACCGTTTGCAAAAATGTTTGATAGGAAGAAGGAAAGTAGGCTCTAGGCTGTTTTGGCAACGTTTGTGTCGGAGGAGGTGTCAGTTCCGAGGTAGCTGATGCCATTTGCATTGGAGCACCAGATCTCGACAAATTCAACAATGCTGCGGCTCCAAAAAGAGATTGCCGGTGCCAAATTGATGGTATGACAGGTGCCAAAAGTAAAAAGCACAGCTATAGTAAGTGCAAACAGATAACAAGGTGAATAGTACCATAGCATTGCTACTTACTACAAATTACAAGTAAAAATCGGGAAACATAAATGGCAGAAGAAAGAGACTTTACAAATACTGTTCCTAAATGAACTAGACTGAGCACAGACTGAAAAGAGAAACAAGCTTGTGCAGTAGATTGCGTCCTGGATCCACTCAAAGGCTGTTGATGTGGACCGACATGCTCTGCTTGTCTTTACTCTGTGTTTATACACTCCCATGAATATGGATGTCACCCATTTCCCCCTCTTTCGAGACAAAAGGGATATTTGTAAAAAAGCAGAAGCAATCATCTTGAACATGCCTCTGATTGCATCCCTGTCAATTGCACTGAATGCAGCATGCAGATAACAGACTTTCAGTTGATGCCACAGGGGCCTTACCTAAGCAATCATCAGAAGCCCAGCAAGCCCGGGACAATCGCAGACGTGACGGTCATCACAAACAACAACTGGGATACACTGATGTGGACATGGTCGACTCAGGGGCACGGAAGTTTCTCCCACTGAGCTTCAGATGTTTAGCCACCGTGTCATTTATATAGGGCCGCGTAGTCTTCATCTTTATTGAGCTTGCATTAATCTTGCTTTCTTTAAAAATGCTTTGATAGGCTTAATTATGTAGCATCGTATTAATGCACATTAAAAGCACATTGCCATCTCGCAGTGCGCTGCCAAAATAAGATTTGTAAAATGAGATTCGCTTCGGCAGGTGGTTCCTGTGCCACTGGAACATGCTGCCCTGACAGCCCTGTGCTACCCTACAGAGTTTTGCTTTTTGCAAAAGCAGACCCGACTTTGTGTAATGCAAATGCATGTGTGGCTGCTGAGGAGAGAAAAGCAATGAAATCAATAAATTAAAAGTGCTCTAAGAGCTTCAGAGGTGGAGACATCTCCACACTCCAAAGTAACATGCAAATACACTTTGAAGCCATAATACCGGCATGGCCACTGCAATGTTCAGTGTGAAAGGAGATTATCTTTGGACTTTTGCGTGTCATTTGTGCTGAGATACAACTTTGGCTTTGCCTCAGCAGAGCCATCAGAGTTCATATCAGTAAAGGCTCATTAAAGCTGCTATCCAACTGGAGAGGGGGGATTTTTGCAACATTAATTTTAACACTGCCAATCCAGTAAATAATATTCTAGTTACAGCCTTGATTGCCTGCGAAAAAGGGGCCATTTAGTCTAAATGGCATTTTGCTCTGAGGCTGGCTTTGAAAATTGTGGCCTAAATGAGAGGAGATGTAAAGTGCTCTGTTGCTGAAATGGCACACTGAGACATTACCATTAGACTCTAGCCATGTTCGGAAAAGTATTAGCATGCACGGTCGCCTACGTTCATTCCCCTCCCTATATCTTAAAATGGAGGGACGCAGTGCTCTTTGTGTGGCATTTTATGTCAAGACGTGGTGCTGCAGGCATTGTGAAAGGAAGGTAAAGGAGCAAAGCACTGCAGTAATATACCTACTGTAGCCAGAGCAATGCTTTGTTCTTTTTCTTTCAATGATCAGCCCTAACATTAAGGTTGTCTGCCTAACAGTGTGTCCCCTTGTGCTGCCAAAACAGTTCTGACCTACTGGGGCATGGTCTCCTCAAGACGTCTTAAGTGCATCCACAAACACATCCGGGTGCTGCACATGTGATGAAAAAGAAAACATGATTCTGTAGATCAGGTTGGCCTCTTTCAGGTCTATTGTAGATGTTTTTGGAGGTGCACAGAATCAGAATCATCCCCGAGGATATTGCACTGGGGGTCAGCATGGGTACTCTGACTGGTCTGCAGCCTCATACACAGCATGCTGTGATGGACTATGTGTTCTGACACTGTCTTATTATAGAAATCATGACCAATAGCTCTACTGTGGGATCCACTCAGACAGGCTAGCCTTCATTTTCCATGCACATCAGGGAGCCTTTGGCACCTATGACCCTGTCACCAGTTCACTGGTTATGCCTAATTGGATCAATTTTAGTAGGAACTGAAAACCAGGAACACCCCACAAGTCTTGCCATCTTGTAGAGGTTCTGGCCCTTTCAACTAACCACTGCAATGTGGAAGTAACTGTTCACTTACTGCCTAATATATTCCACCTCTTGACAAGTGCCTCTGTAACGAGACAATCAGCGTTCACTTCGTTCACTGTTCACTGTCAGAGGCATTAATGTTGTGGCTGATTGGTGTAAAACCATATCCGTGCATTTGAATTCCTCGTCCTACCATGCGATTAGCTCCCTGTGTTTATATCTTTCCTGTCAGTCGATGTCATTGAAATGAGGAAATTGCTAAAGGAGTACTTGTGAAGATGCATACAACTGGCTATCTCCCAATTTTAATCAAACTTCCCTCTCACTGCATGAATCAATGCCATAATTAATGCGTTTCTAAAAGGAACTCTGAGTGTCATAAGTTTCAAATTAGAGCAAGGTCAGTTCTATTCCTAATGAGTTTTCTGTTTCAACAATCAACATAATCTGCCTTCTTCTTCAGCATTCTCTTTTGCCCGTTTGAATCAATAGCGGGGTGACAATTGTGTACATTATTAATAGATATCATAGAAATTAAATACATGGCTTGCAGCCTCCGAAAGCCAAAGAAACTTTCACAGGCATCAACGCCACTGCGGTGCCGACAGCGAACAGCACCCTGATAATATGTGAAAGTATTTCTGACTCTCTCTCTAGAGCACCCGCTTTGTGCTGAGTCGGCAGTGGTGGAGTTAACTAGGATAAGTGGGCCACACCGGACCTAAAGAGTTCAGTGAGGAAAGACAGAACAGATGTTAATGATTATAGATTTCTAAGGATGGACTTGCATATATAATAAGGCACCCCTAATCATACAGTGCCAATACTAAACTTAACACGGTCTCTTATAGACACTCTGGTGTCAAAGCTGCAGGCAGAAGTGGACTTCACTCAGAGCACTTTGCCTATTCCGCACTTCTCCGAATAGAGAGATGGTTAGTTTCAAGGAAATATGGTATCCTGAGATTACACAGCAAATTAGCATAATCCGTTTCACTTGAATTTATGGTTTCCTTGAACTAAACAGTTTATCTCTGAGCTTGGCTCTTGGTGTTGATGTACCAAAAAAAAAAACAAACAAACAAACTATGGATGCATATTTGCATATTTAAACACAGAGATCTACCCGACTTCAACGAAAAGGCCCACCATCTGGTGTGTTAAAGCTTCTCATTGGCAGAAGCTTCAGGAATCCATTTATCTCAAGATCAGAGTCAGCACACAGATGTAATGGGCTCCCAAGTGGAACCCCGGCCAAGAGGACTGAGTCTGACCCTGAACCCAGGCCCTACTTCTGAGAATGCGGCAATGCTGGCCAATCAGGTATGTCTGTTAGGTCACATGCCGAGACTTGTCTGCACCATTGTCTAGTCACACTACAATGTAGAAATGTGGATTAACTTTGCCTAAAAATGTTATTCTGGAAGTTTTACGTTTCCGTTGTCTAATTGAACGTTTCAGAACCAAAGTCCACTTTTAAAAAATCCAAGATGTGCTCTTGATCCAATCCAAATATCCCAGTAATTCAAGCATCTCGGCTAGAAGTTACAGCATCAAAAGCTAGGCCAGTAGCCTATTGTATTTCATAGATAGCATGAAAGCATCCTGTCAAGTTTCCAATGTTGATTTTCTTTCATATTTCAACTCTGATGCACTTATGACAGGGTTCAGTACTGCAGTATGATGCCACATCTTAACCTGCAGACTAGATAACCAGTGTTTCCGAGTCTGATTACAGTTCCTTGTCAACAGATGCAAACATTCAAGATTCTTTATTTGTCACATGCATAGTTACACAAGTACAACACACAGTGAAATGTATCCTGAACCGCTCCTTTTTATGACTGTGCCACGTTATAAAATATCGACAAATTTTACATTTAAAACAAATTTCAATAGGAGGAAAAGAACTTGAACAAGAAACACAAGTTAAAGGTAAAATTAGAGTGTTATAAGTGAAGCAACAATCTACATTTACATATGAACGATGTGCATTGTCTCATATGAGCACAGCGATGTAAACAGAAGAATGGACCTGTACAGCATCATGTACAGCATGAAATATGAGAATTAGATGCAAGAACACAGTTTTGAGTTAATTGAAATACGTATTCTCATTCTCCTACACAATGTATTGTTCTGCCTTTTTGCCTGTGTAAACCAGAAATCACCACTGCTGCAGTAATGCTAATTTCTGCTGGCTGTGGAGTTTCAGTGTCATATTAACGCTAAGCTAATGATGTTGAGTCTTCACTTTCCCACACTGGGTTTAACATTACCCTATTAAAACACAAGATGAGTTCAGATATCTGGGCGCTCGCATAACTGCAACTTTTCTGCCTATCCCTCTCTATTGTCAGACCAGAAGAAAGAAATACAGCATTCTAGAGTGATGGTGGTTTCCATCAACACTATTATGAGCCTCACGAGTTTTCATGCAGCCATCACAAAATACAGTTTAATCAAAATACACTCTGCGATCACGATTTAGCTTTTTTTCCTGCTAAGACAACACTTCACTACCCTGTATTTTAATGCGCACTGCGTAAATTCGCCAGTATCAGCGGGAACTGTTGAATGAGGCACAGTCGGAGAGAAATAATGAGTTGATTCCTTACCTTAACCTAACCCTAACCCTAACCCTAACCTTAACCCTAACCCTAACAGTCACCAGTTAGCACAGATACAGGCGTTTTACGCAGTGCGCATTAAAATACAGTAGTAAAGCATTGTCCTAGCAGGAAATAAAGCCCTAAATCGTGATCACAGCACATACTTCGATTACATTACATTTTGCGATGGCTGCACGAAAAGTCGTGCGATCGGTTTGCTATTATAGTCAAGTCACTGCTTTTCCAGCTTATTTGTGTTAAAGGCATTAAAGCTAAGGTAAAAAGAGAGTTGTAATCCAAAGTTTGTTTTGTTGCAGTGTACAGCCTGCCCACTCTCCCTCTCTAATGGTCTGAAGTGCCCCTTCAAACTTGAGTATTTTTCAAGCTTGAACTCAGAAACCTACCTGTTGGAATGGTGGAGGATTTCAATCAGAGCCATATCTGGAATTTAAGCTCTTCTGCTTTAACTAAAATCAGAAGCACACTTGCTTAAGGTTTGTTCAGCTGTTACAAGCAACAGCTAATATTTCAGCTTCCGTCAGATTCCTCTGCCTCGCAAGCATCAATATGTCAAACTCCTGTAAGTGCCTTGCTGTAATGTTCCTGCTAGATTGCCAGTTCTTGCATTGTAATTGGTTCCAGGAACACACGTCTGTTCTTCAAGTTCTTCTTGAAATGTTAACACCAAAAAGATTCTTCACCAGCAGGTAAGACCAGTTTGCAGAAGAGCATGTGATAATTTTATCATGTAATACTTTTACTTAATGAGCTGAAGAGGAGCGACCAATCACCATAATTGGGTGAAAGTCTTTCTATTACTGTAGGAAAATAAATAATAGATGTAGCTCTGTCATCTTAATAATTGGGAAAAAAATACAGATGGTGGCAATTAAGGATGTAGAAAGTGTTACCACACCGGTTCGGTTTAAAAAATGGTTTGAAAATGATTAACATTTATAGCAGAATGGATGCTCTGGTGAGCACTGCACCCTACTTGACTCTTCTTTTTGTGCCCACCCACCCTGCGTTTCAGCATTTGAAACTAAGTTGACACTAAGCTCTTTAACACATCAGGCTCTGGCAAATCTGTGCGTATGTGCTGCCACAGAGAGAAGCAGAGAGTTTGTATGTGTGTGTGAGTGTGCGTGTGTGTGTGAGTGTGCGTGTGTGTGTGTGTGTGTGTGTATGTGTGTTCATCATACTTGTGTGTGGTCTAAACAATTATTAGTGTTTGAAACATAGCCTTTTGTGGCAGTTGAAACGGCAATTACAGACATTAATTGTAAAACTGTATCAGTTCCAGCACCTTGGCTCATATTAATTTCTCCCCTGGTTGCTTTTATGTTTCTTAACTACACCCACAGACCAACCCCCCACCCGCCACCACCCCCGACTATTACATCTGCATTCCAGTTATTCCCTTTTCTCTGCCTTTCTTACATTTCGAACAACCAAACCAGTCCTCCATAACGAATGGTCCATTTTACATCGGTAAGGAAGAGTGAGGAAAGCGGTCGGTGCCTCCTTTCGACCCTCGACATTCACAGACGTCTGCTGTATTCCCTATAAGAAACCTAATCTGAATGAATTCCACTTTAGTTGGTAAATAAGGATCATGTGTTTGGGTTAGGGTTAGAACGTGTTTGTTTTAGAGCTGTGACTGTACGTGCGAGCAATTTGCAAACGAAGCCCACTAGAATAGCAAGCCCTCGCTGTTCACCTCTGAGATGCTTGGTGAGTCAATTATGGAATAGGTTTGGCACCAAAAGAAGCCAGTATGTTTTGCTCATTTGTCAAAGATTTCCAAAACACACACTGCAGCAGAGAGCCCGGTAATATACACTTGCTTGCCTGAGGTAAAATAAAGCATTGCAGTTTCATTGCTTAGTCTTTTTGCTCGGTTTTGTTTGCATGTGCCTGCGATCGATTTCGAAACTATTGTCTGGGCAACGCTGTACTTTTCTCAGGACATAAAAAAATGCACTGGATATGTGCAACCAAAGCCAAATTGTGAGGGGGAGGCATGGGAAGTCGTCTTTCTCACTTCAGGAAATTCATCAAGCATCATAACACTGTTATGCCTGTTGTTATTGTCATTGACTTTATTTTTACTTTTCTTTTTACCTTTAAGCTTTTTAAATATGGCAGTACACACACACACACACACACACACACACACACACACACACACACATATATATATAATATAAATGGCAAGATGTTCACACTGCTATACGCAAAATTCAATCATTAATTCAAAAGGTAGTGTATTGCGCACTTTTATTTTAAAAGGACTGCTATATGAACAAAAGAGCAATAACATTATGTTTGCAAACAAACAATTTGCAATTTGCATTTTAACAGCAGTGTTCCTTTTAACATAGTTACACAGTTGCAGTTCAAATATTTCTGTAATCTTTATGTAAACATTAATGTAATCAAATATAAAAATAGTATCGAATACAGTGCCATAAAGACTTATAATAAATAGTAAACAGCACTATCTGTCTTTTGACTACATATATAGGTTTTATGCTGCATAATGCATAATGCATAATCATAATATAATGGAATTCAATATACATTTGTTCACTCTGAGAGCAGACCCATGTGTACATCCAGGTAAACATTTTTTTTTTAGTTTAATCGCTTCAGCCACAAACAGCTATGGCAGAAGCAAAATTAAATTGTCATTCCACCTGAGACTTATAGTAAATAATAAACAGGCATATCTGTCTTTTGACAAAATAGATCTGTCCTTGGAATTACTTTAAGAAAATTGCATAGGTTGCCCAAATGTTTCATTATAAACAGTAGAAAATGAAAATAAATCCTCTCCTGACTGGACATTAATCTGAGCTGCTGGCAGGCTGAGGACAGGTAGAGTAGGCTGTGAGGAGAGAACCCAGAGTAAGGAATGCCACATCATTAGCAGCTTGATTACGCCCAGGTCCTGATGAATCTAAGACATCGCTGGAAATTGATGTAGATAAATTGAAATAAAGACAGAGAGACAGATCGATAGGTTGAGGGCGGCACAGTGATTAGCGGTGTCACCTGTCATGGTCAAGGTCCCGAGTTCAGGTCCTGGATGGGATGGTCAGGGTCTTTTCTGTGTGGAGGTTGCATGTTCTGTCTGTGTGGGTTCCCACTGGGATAAAGGTGAATTGGATATGCAAAATTGCCCCAGTTGTGAATATGTGTGTTTGATCTCTCTAGGTTGGTGCTCTGCCTTCTACTCTATAAGCACTGGGATAGGCTCAAGCACCTCCCTCGACCCTGGTTAGGATAAGAGGCTCAGAAAATGGATGTAGAGTGAGAGTGGGAGAGAGAGAGAGAGAGAGAGAGAGAGAGAGAGAGAGAGAGAGAGAACAGAGTGGGAGTGAGGGTGAGAGAGAGAGATAGTGAGAGAGAGAGAGAGATAGAGGGAGAGAGTGAGTAACGGAGAGAGACAGAGAGAGTGAGAGATGGAGAAAGAGAGTGAGTCAGAGAGAGAGAGAAAGAGATAGAGAGAGATAGAGAGAGAGAAAGAGAGAGAGTGAGAGCAAGATAATGGGAGAGAGAGAGTGATGGAGAGAAACAGAGAGAGTCAGAGACGGAGAGAGAGAAAGATACATAGTGAGAGAGAGAGAGAGAGAGAGAGAGAGTGCGAGTGAGTGAGAGAGACTGAAACAGAGAGAGAGAGAGAGAGAGAGAGAGAGAGAGAGAGAGAGACTGAAACAG
>JBBPDB010000032.1:5524620-5549095 GCA_037974465.1 Brachypetersius altus | reverse complement strand
ATTCAACCAATCAGATGACGACTTCGAGATTCCTGAAGTGTTTCCAGTTAAGTGTACCATATGCATCAGACGTTTAGAGACTAGCCTTCCAAGAAGAGTGAAAGCTGTTATAGCTTCAAAGGAAGGACCAGCTCCACATTAAGGTCTATGTGTTTTAATGCAGTGTCATTAAAGTGTGTGTAATGGTCAGGTTTCCATTTCCATATGCACTTGTCCATATAGTGCATATTCATATACAGTATACAGCCAAAAAGTAATTTTGGAGCAACACCTTAGAAAAACCACCTTTACTTCCCTAGAGAACCTTTCCATTGCCGCTTCTTCAGTGAACCAGCAATGTGTGAAGAACCATACACTATAAACGACCTCCACATCAGTCATTGGTTCTTTGCCATTTGAAAGCGTCTTTTTTAGAGTTCCAAGCCAAGAACCATTTTAGGAAGCTTTATTTTTAAAAGTGTCATTATACAAATGATGCTATATATGGATGTATACAATAATTTATTGAACCCTCTTGAGATGTTTCCTGAGACGAGCAGAGGAGAGAGCATGCCTAAATTATTAAATGCCTAGGCCTGCACTTAGACGGAGCCCGGCCGCCTCTTCCAAAAAAGCACTTCTTTTCCCAGAGAGAAAGATTGAGAAAGGTTAACGAAAGTTTTACTGACAGAGATTCACAGGTAAACCCTCATTTTAGAAGCATGGCAGGGGTAGCATCAAGAAGTGACTTCAGACATTGCATTTTAAGCTACATGTTGCAGGCCAGACACTGCAACTCTCTGTACCCAAATGAGACATGACATTCTCTTGACAGGCTGGCATACTTGTTCAGATTAATAATTTATAACCAGCACACACAAAGTGTGTCAGTCTGAACTGCGATCGTTGGAGGCTCATTAGGTTGAAGGGCACTTGCTTGTCACTCATCTCTACAAAATTGTGTATGTATCTCTCTCAGAATGTCAATAACGCCATATGTTTTCGTCTCGCATATTTTGTAGTCCTTAAAGCGACTTAAGTTGGAATTTAAAGCAGGTCTTGCTCTTCCCGAGCCTTTTGTACTGGTTAGACCATTACAGTCAATATGTACACCTTAAGTAGAGAGAGAGAGAAAAAAAATCAATCAGCCGGGGCAAGTGGAGGAAGCATTAAGAAGAAGAAAAAGGAAAAAAAAATAGATTTTTTAGATTAGATCTGTTTTTTTTTTGGGGTGGAAAAATGGCCCACACTCTTACTCAAGATTAGCTTGCTCAGCACACACAGCTCCTGCTTTCTGCCTTCTCGCAGCCAAGCTACGTTCTTTTCTCACAATTCGGGACTGATTGAATTTAGCCTAAAACAAGCACAAGGTGTGAGTGTATGCCGCGTGCAGTTGCATTTCTTCAAGCAAGCCCAATTTCTCCGGATGAACTTCCTCCGGTCCGTACATTCTTTTTATAAAAGTGTCGAAAGAGATTTTTTTAAAAGATCAACCACTTTTATTTCATTAAAAGAACATTTCAATGGACGGTTCAGTCGTATTCAATTATTCGGAGAGTGAAATGTACGTGAGATAGACATAATGTGGAGGTTCTATACAAATAAAGCTTTTACTGCATCAAGGTAAAAAAAAAAAACCTTTATTCTTAAGAACATAAGAGCTCGACAGAAGTCTCCGGAAGGCCAGTTCTATGTGTTGCTGTTTGTATCTGAGTTGAATTGTCTCAAATGTCATGCGTCAACAGAGAAGAGACTGGTAGCTCAAGGCCATGCTCTATCTCTTTTAGTTAGTGTGATGATGGCTTCAAGGCAGTGCCATGCGTTGTAGAATGCCATTAAAAATCACAATAGCTCACATCAAATTGAGTGTGCCTGGAACGGCCTGGATTGCCAGTGCCCTCATGAAAAATAATACATGCACGATATGCACGAAAGTATTGGAGCAGATCTTTTGATTTTGGTGATTTGAGGTGGCCACTTACTTCCAGTCAAGGACAATCTTAATGCTTCAGCAGACCAAGACGTTGTAGACAATGCCATTCTTCCAACTTTGTGGACACAGTTTGAGGAAGAACCTTTTCTGTTCCAGCATGACCCGTGTCCCCGTGCCCAAAGACATGGCTGGATGAGTTTGGTGTGGAGGAAATTGACCAGTGTGCACAGAACCCTGACCTCAACTCCATCCAACACCTTTGGGATGAACTGGAACAGATATTGTGAGCCAGACCTTCGCGTCCAACATCAATGGCTGAACTCATAAATGCTCTACAGAATGAATGGAGACAAATTCACCCAAAAACTCCCAAATCAAGAAGAGTGGAAGCTGCAGAAAGGAAGACCAGCTCCGTATTAAAGTCTATGCATTTGAATAAAACTCCCTGTTGGCGTAATGGTCTGGCAAGGCAATAGTTTTGTTCATATATTGTACATACTGACATTGCTATCTATTATTACTATGTATATCTGTTCCATTTTTTCCATCATCATCATCATCATGTCTGTCTGAACATAATCTTCTGTACTGGTAACCAAAGTAATGTTTTTTTTGTTTTAATGTAAGTGAACCTACCAAGGTTTCATTCCAAGTAATTATGGAGAGACTCTATTACTTCACTTGTTTAAAAAAAAAAAATACATTCTCTCAATTGAAAGAGCAGCTGCTGTTTTAAAACCAGTAAAAGAAAGACTTTTCATGCAATACACTTACACCAATCATGTCCTGGTTACAGCGTTAGCTAATAAAATGTCCAAGAACAATATTTAGTGCAGAATTTAATCAAAAGGGTTTATATTCATTTATTTAATTCAATTCATTTGAATGCATTTACTTTCTTGATTTTAAGAGTGTCGGCAGGGCTGCATAATGTATTACTGGGTAATGCTGTATGGCGAGGATAAGGAGAGCTCTACAAATATGAGATAATTAAAAGCAAATAAGTAATATATTGCCAAAATGGAGCTTGACCAAGTTTGCTGTCAGTTTGTTGTGACAGATGCTGGAATCAGAGCGATTGGCACAGTTATATGAGGTATCTGGATGACATTTCCGTCATGCTGGCATTAAGGATGACTCATAACACAGATGAGCCCAGTGGTGCAGCCAAAGGTAGGTGCAAATATATGATGAGTGTATGCAGGGTGCACATATCCCGGGGGATGACAATGTGTACACATAGACACACACACACACACACACACACACACACACACACACACACACACACAAACACACAAACACACGCACGTATGTATATATATATATATAATTTAGAAAGCCTTCCCCCCCTAAACTCACACATACACACTGTGATGAATACATACCTTTGGCCCTTAGTCACTGATTTTATTGTGTATACTCGTAACTCAGCAAAGTACCTTGCAGTGGAAGTATTATGCATATAAGCAAGTCAACAGCTTAGAGCCATTAAAGCCAAAAACATAAAGCAACCCAGAAGGTCATTTAGCCAGTAAAATGAAGAATAGGTCAGAAATAAAAAGAAATAAGCTATGAAATTGTGTGTGGACGGATGAAGGTTATAGCATGCAACCTTCCAGTACCTGGAAAAAAATGAAAACGGGACTGAGGTTTCAAGGGGCATTAAGAATTAAAACGAATTAACTGTGACCAATTATGTATTTAACAACACATTTGTGGTGCATTTCATCATCTTATATTAGGACGCAATTGAAACGGTAGGCACCCCAGATGAGATAAAGCCATGATCCCGAAAGAAAGAGTCTACATGAGGAACAACTTTTTTTTTTTTGCGACCAGGGAGGTGGTGTCGCTTTGCGTCGCTCCCTCAAATCGAACCCCTTCCCTGTGCCTCCATAGCTACAGTAGTCTGAGCCAGGTATTGATGAGCTGGGCTGTTATCTGAGGACTTAGGGGAAATGATCGGTCACTAGTATCTACCAGGCATTGATGTGTTTTCTTTTCTTTTTTTTTTCCACTAACAAATACAGGAAGTGCAAAATCCCCAAAAAACATCATTAACAGCCTTAAGATGAACAAGAATTAAGAATTAAAGAACTGTTCAAAGCAGGAACTGAACAATGGCAGCAGACCAGATCCTGATGATGACTACCGGAGTCTGGCTTGGATCGGGCTTCGTGAAATCAGGAGGTGATCAAAATTGCCTTGGCATTCTAGATTACACAGTAAACAAGCCAGTGCCACAGCAACATGCGAACATTGTGTTTTGCACTGTCAGACATGAAAGATTTTCACATTCCTTCTGGAATTAAATGCAGACCTTTTTGTAGATCTGTGGGATTTCACATGGGGGTCAATTCTAAAACCACGATCAGTGCAATCACTCAGTTTTGAAGTAATGGTAATAATATTAAAAGTAGAATGTGCTCAGTTCTTGAATAAAATTAAAGTCTTAGGCTAATTTCGAAATCTGCTTCCATCTCTAAAAGCAATTCTTGTCATTCAGTGTAAGAATGTTTAGTAGTAATGCTGTATTGTGATGCAATATCTTTTCAGGGTTTGTGTGGGGCGAGCACAAAAACACACATTACACACTCTTTACTGAAATTGATTCTTTATAGTCTGTGTCTGAATTTAGACAAAATGTTTAAATTCAGGGCTTGAAGAAAAAAGAAACTGAAAAATGCTTCACATGAACTTAAGGTCACCAAAGCCAACAGCTATGGTGGTGTTAGCCAATGCATCCCAGATCCAGCCCATGCCCTTACAATGAGTTGGAGTTGAGTTTGTTCAAGTTCAAGTGTATTTATATAACACATGGACAAAGGTCATTCAATGGGCTTTGCAAAAAAAAGATAAGGTTAGAAAGAATTTTATTTATCCAGAGGGAATTCTTTTGTCCTAAAACATGCTCAGTGCAACAAGAGGAAATAAATATATACAATAAGTTTAAAAAGAACAGAACACTAGCAGTAGTGCAAATGTAATATCAAAATAACTCTAACAAAGTAACAAATAACTATGAAAGATATAATAAAATAACATTATTATTAGTGGTGGGCCGCTTTCCGGGTTAACGTGCCGTGTTAATGTGAGATGTGAGCCGTTAATCTATTCACAAAGTTGGGTTGGGACTTTCACCTTGATATTTTAGCGCGGATTTACTCTCTCTCTCTCTCTGTCTGTCTGTCTCTCTGTCTGTCTGTCTCTCTTTCTCTCTCTCTTTCACTCTCTCTTTCACTCTCTCTCGTTTGTGACTTTTCCGGAGCACGCAGATCGTCTCTCTCTCTCTCTCTCTCTCTCTCTTTTACTCTCTCTCTCGCTCTCCCTTACTCTTTCTCTCTGTTTCTCTCCATCGCTCTTTCTTACTCTATCTGTCTCTCTCGTTCCTGACTTTTCCGTATTTAAACCTCGGGTTTATATTGACCTTTTCTTTTAGGGTAATGTATTAAACTGAGTTCCAAATGAAATTAAAGTGATCTGGGAGAACATTTGGAGGCATATTTATGGTTTACACTATAAAAATAGCCATTGGGATCCTTTTTTTTTGGGGGGGGGCGGGTTTCAGACCTTCGGCCGAATTCAAATGAGCCGTTTTAATCTAGATTAACTCCAAGATTACAATGAGATTAATCTATATTAAAAAAAATAATCTATGCCCACCTTTAATTATTATGCAAGTGGTAATAAAAGTGACACAGTGTTTGTGCCATGAATAAAAAGAGGTAGCAGCGTATGATGAGGGGATGACACAAACATTCATCCTCAAAACAAACTGGAATAAAACAGAAACTAATAATGAAAGAAATAAAAGAAGACATTGAAAATCAACAAGAGAAAACTGAGGAGAACAGTGCAGTTTTTTAAAACATATTTTAAAGCTACAGTTGTTGCAGATCTGACACTGATGGGCTGTATAGTGACAACACCATTTTACCATGTTTAGTTTTGGCCCTTTTCACCACTTGCTGCAACACTAGACCTACCAGGAATATACACATCGAACATATCAGAGAGGAAAGACCCAAACCATTGATTTGTACACAATGAGTAATGAGGAGTGCTTTGTGCTCTACAGTTAATGAAATAACATTGGAACCCGACTTCATTAATACTCATGTGGCTGTATGCAACCAAATTCTAACAGCAATGTTGCAACGTGTAGTCGAAACCCTACCCAGAAGAGTAGACAGTGTTACTACAGCAAAATGTGAACGAACACCCTGTTAAAAGCTTTTATTTCTTTAGAAACATTGAACACGAAGGTGTCTACAGATTGGGACACATAGATTGTATTTCTTTTATGACAGTATTGGAAGACATGCTGGTAAAAACACCACTTTCTGTCCAAAATGATATCTCCCAGAAGTCAGTTATGGCAACTTATGCTGTCTCCATTATCAGCACAGCTTAATACACAGGGTGCTCTTGCCACGCTGTCAAAGAAAATCTCGGTAAGTACGCTCAACGCCCTGGTATCACTCCAGTGGATGCTAGTCTAAATTGGCCACCTATGTAGAAGATGACATTGCTTTGTGTACAACCAAGCAAAGCAAAGGCTTGACACAATGTCTCTAAAAAAAAATCACATTTTGAAGATTAGGACACCTGGGTATACAAGAATGACTTAGAGGTTGATCTTATTGATGGACAGAAGCTCTAAAGCCTAAAAACCTAAAGCTATATAACTACACCGTATGGACAAAATTATTGGGAAGCCTGGCCATTACACCAACAGGGAAGTTAATGATATTGCATTCAAATATATAGACTTGGTCCCCCTTTGCAGCTAGAACAGCTTCCACTCTCCTTGGAAGGCTTTCCACAAGATTTTGTGGTTTTAAGTGCTTCTGTGGGAATTTTGCACATTCTTTCTGCGTTTATGAGGTCAGGCCTGGCTCACAGTCTCCAATCCAGTTCATTCCAAAGGTGTTGGATGGGTTTGAGGTCAGGGCTCTGTGCAGGCCACTCAAGTTCTTCCAACTCATCCAGCTATTATGGAGCTTGCTTTGTGTACTGGGGCACAGTCATGCTGGAATAGAACAGGTTCTTTCCCAAACCGTGTCCACAAAGTTGGAAGCATGGCGTTGTCCTAAATGTCTGGGTATGCTGAGGCATTAAAATTACCCTTCAAGTAAGGGGAAAAAATTGCTCTGGAAATAAGGGGCCTAGCCCAAACCCTAAAAAATAAGTGTGTCCCAATACTTCTGTCCATGTAAAAATACAGATTTTGTACTGCAGTTTCTAAGAGAATGCTTCTGATAACACACCACACTTATTAAATATTTTTAAAACATAGAAATGAATGGTTTCATCCATTCATTAAACCCTTGTTTTGGGGGGATTTGGGGTGTTGTTTTATCACAAAGGGGAAATGCCAGTGCTTGCTGACATTTGGAACTTGCTCTTAAGCCCACCAATAATTCCTATTTTGTCTCCTTGTGCTTTTGTTGAGTAAGAGAGGGTTCTAATTAAGACGCTGACACAACTTGATTGCCACTTAATTCATATCGCAATTTGGCAACATTCCAGCTGTGCATCCTTTTTAAAAGCGCTCAGCTTCAACAAGCACTTGGCTGGTTTACAGAAGTGCACACCAGAGGAGATGAAGCGAACTCGTAAATGTAATGACAGTGCCCATGTGAAATATGGACATTTGCCTATTTTATCGTGAATTACTGCATGCAGAGATTATTTTGTCACAGTCAACACTTGCTGCAGCGCTTCTTGCTCTGTATCCATGGCTTCCAAGAGCACAGGCAGAAGAAGCAACAAGCATTTATATTGTGCATGTTATTATGATGATTTTACAGTTTTATGCCTTTTGTCTTATGTCCTTATAACCTAGTAGACCTACACTTTTAAAAATAATGCTGTAAAAATGGATTCTTGGGAGCAAAGCCATGGACCAGGGCTTCTCATCACTGGGCCTGGTTTAGCACTAGAGTTTATTCTGCTCCAATAAACCCAGTTCACCTGAGAAAGGGCTTGTAAATTAGTTCATTAGTTGAACTGGGAATAGAGGAGAGTGTTAAACGTGCAGGGCGGTGCTACTCCAGAACCACTACCATAAAGAACCTTGTTTGGCTCGATGAAGAACATTTTAACCTCCACATGATGTTGAATCCACATCATTCTTTAGTCAAACCAAACTACAGATTAGCCTTCATGTACAAGTGCTTTTGCTTTATCAAAAATTTTTAAATATATTTGTTTGTTAAAGCTTTATGCCTCAAGTTATATCTGTTCTTACATACAAACAGATGGAAAAGAAATATAAACTTAGCAAAACATAGTTTGTGGGGGTGGGGGGTTGTGGTGGGTGTGTAATCGTTTGTGGCTAAATAGACTGCTGGACTTCGCAGAATATCTTAGCAAACTGACTGCAACTTCAGAGTTAAGAAAAACAATAAGCTGCACAGCTGTGGAGATTCCAAAACGGTAGTTATCTTAGATAATGAGGACCTGATGTATGAAAGGTTTACATGTTTCAGGCACAAATAGGATGCATCCTGTTAAAAAGCAAATATACAATACACAGGCAAAGACGAATCACCATATTTCTCACATGCTCACAAAAAAATGTGAAACAAAAGGTCCTTTGAGAAATGACTTAGAAGAGCCATTAAGTTCCATTTAAGTACAACTCGTTTACCGAAAAGATTCTTTAAAGAGTCATTCATTAAAATGTTGTTTAAGGAACTAAAACTGTTCTTCTGTGGCGTCCCACGACGAAATCTTTCCCGTACCCTTCATTTTTATTTTAGTGGTTAGGGATTTTGCCCTGCGATCAGGAGGTCGTGGGTGCGAATCCCAAGACTGCTACTGGCATGACTGAGGTACCCTTGAGCAAGGTACCGTCCCCACACACTGCTCCCCGGGCGCGGTGTTCCTGGCTCCCCGCTGCTTCACTTAGTGAATGGGTTAAATGCAGAGAAAAAAGATTTTTTGCAGTGTGTTCAATGATTTGCTTTATACTAATGAGGATCAAAAAAGAATTGAGTGGAGATATTGGAAATACAGCTCAAACTGTTTACTAAAGTGAAAAGTGTTGCATGAATGTTCTCTTTCTCTTAACACCAGCCATATAAATTAGTGTCAAAGGCTCAAAAGCATGTAGGTAGTGTTAGTCCTTTAACAATAACAGCAGTTATATCTGCTAGACCGAGGATTAAGCGCATGCTCAAAGTGGATTAGAATAACACAATTTCAGTTCACCCAGTGCCTCGGATTGTTATTTCCCAGATCATTATTCATTTTAAGGCTCTTTTCAGACACATTATAAACACTTATAGGTGTATACTTCACTGCGTCTCCACTTTTCTGTATCACAACCAGTGCATGCTAAAAGAATCATTACAATCAAATCAGTGAAGGCTTGGGCTTTCTCTCATACTGTCGACCAGCCGACCCCCCTCTTCTCAATAAATGTTAGTATTCTTTGCAGCCTGCAGGTAGAAAAGTGCTACCTGAATTGAGCTGATTGTATACGAGTTACCACTTTGAAAAATACATGCTTGACAGCTGAAGAACAATGTTTCAGATGAAGTCAAATGATCCAAATGAAACCATTGCAGTGGACTGGTATAGGGGGAATATGTGAAAGAAATGGTGATGGATAACCTTGACTTTGCACTGCATCGTCATTTCTGCCGGGGCTTGATGCTGACAGAATCAGAGCCGTTGCCCGTACCAGTGGATTATAACCTGTGTCGAAGGGGCTGAGAGATAAAAGGCTAAGAACCAGCACTGCAGAAGAAGGTGCAAAAGATTACTGCACATCTGGCTGCTGCTGTGTCATGGTACAGTACCCCAAACACCAAGAGGCTCTTTTGAATCGATCAGAGTGTTGCTGAGTAATAAGCATTAATCTACCGCGTGTCCTTCATGTCAAGTACAATTGGTGATCATATTTAAGCCAACTTGGACAAAAACACAGCACCTGTGTCCCTCTCTACCCACCAGGGTTCTGAGGTGACTGGAATGATGTTTTAGAGTGACTAACTTTGACTTGTCAGGTCTGTGCAACCTGCCATTATTTCAAATGTGTCTACAGGGTCCCCTGCTACCTGTTAAAAAGCTGAAGTCCTGTATAATTTTCCCATCTCCACCACTCCCCTTGTGCTAAATTGCATTGGAAGATGGATTTTTTGGCATCTGAGGCTGTCAGGGCTCCACCAGGGAAGACTTTATGCACTGGTACACCCGCTATGAAAGTGGATTCTGCTGGGATGGAGAGGAATCAAAGTGTTGAGTCAAGTGCTGCCACTCCAGTAAGACGCTGGTCATTTTTCTTTGTCAGATTGTTATATTCCTTACAAGAATGCCTTCCGGACGCTTTGGGTATTTTCTTGTCTCCTGGACGTGCTTCTTGGATATTCTCCAGTGAGATTGGCATGATCATTAGATTAAGGATGCGCAAACAGAAGCAGCTCTCGCCTCTGATATGAACCACAGCCTTAGCAATGTATATTAAATGAGTCCATGAGATCCTATAAACCAGCCCAGTGAAGACTTGACAAAAGCTATTTCAGTTGTTGAACTGGACACTGATATTCATATGAGCAAAGTCAGATCTCCTTCTGAGTTGGTGAATTGCATTCTCAGATTCATGAGATTAGTTGGAGAGGAATAAGACGAACAAGATCAGTGAGGGACAATGTCTCACAGAGGGTTTCATTTATGATCTGTAATCTACAGCGATGGCTCGTTTCACATGACAGTCAATGTATCAAATAATGCAAGACAGTCAAGTGCAAATGACATGTTTTTCTAAGTGAAAATAAGCACAGATTCTCTGCAGGGAACACATTTCAACACATTGAATGTACTGTTCGTTAAATGTGACAGATTGGAGGATATCATATGTAGCCTCTGCAATATTTATACTAATATACATATCCTGCCAGCAAACATTTTGACGCACACTGAGAGTTTCTACATCTGCGTGTGATTTAGAATAGTTAATAAAAAAAAACACTCAGCATTATTTGCTAACAATTACCATATGTTCACCATTTCACTACCTTTATAAGCCAAAACATGGCCTACTTTTTTTATTAACAGTGATCTACATAAAGCTGCCTAATTATAATTATAATTATGATATTATGGATCACCACACATGCATATATGTACACACATACAACTTGTCTAAAAAGTGAAAAGTGAAAGTGACCATTTGTCATACGTGAACACACCACTGCACACAGTGTGAACAGCACGAAATTCTTCCTCTGCATTTAACCCATTCACCAAGTGAAGCAGGGGGCAGCCATGAACACGGCGCCCGGGGAGCAGTGTGTGGGACGGTACCTTGCTCAGGGTACCTCAGTGGTGCCTAGTGGTCGTGGGGATCGAACCCGGACTTTCTGGTCGCAGGGCGGATGCCTTAACCACTAGACCATCCAACTGCCCCAGACCATCCAACTGCCCATATCTTTATATACTATATCTTTAGTTTATATATGATTTAAATATGCATATATATTCAAATATGTATGCATATATTTTGCAATATAGATGTCCATATTTATATTGCTAGATTGTATAGTGTACATTTTTTTAACAGTTGATATAGTATTTGACTCTATTCTATTGTTTTCTTAATTTTTTTCTGCTCTTAACTTTGTACTGTCCGCATTTACACAGCCATACTCACACAAACCTTGGCGCTATGTTAATTACTCATAAAGGAATGTTGCAGTCGCCCAATTATCTCATATTCAGCATGATCATGCAAAACTGGACCATAGCTTTTGAAGGTCAAGCACGGGGTGAAGTTTCCATCTAAAGATTGTAGCTGCGGCACACAGGTTGTACATCTGCCAACATGTCAGGTGGACGCAGCTTGGGGAGGAGCTCAGCAGAGGAAAAGGACTGACCAATCGATCTTTCTGCCTCCAGATGCACATGATTGCCTCGCAGGCCTCCCTAAGTGGAGCGTGTGACGTGATTGAACAATCAGCCACATTACCCCTGAGAAATATGACTGACCCTCCCCGACACACACTCGCACAAACACTTACTCAGGCCAGACCACAGGGACAGAGCCATGCTTACAATACAGTAAACCTCCAGTTTTATGCGGATCAGGAGTCGCGGATTCAGTCACAAGCGGATATTTTTTAAAAACCGAACTCATAGTTTTACGCGGAAACCCCACAAAAACGCAGAAACTGCAAATTTCCTCCACCTTTTTTTGGCATTTTTGTGGCAATAAATATATTTTTTCTGAACGTTTTCACACAAGGGGACTCCATGCTGGCTGTGGCCGACCTGGACGCACTTTTTTTGAAGGTGCAAGCACTCAGACACTTCAAACTCCACAGTTCGACTGATCTCCAGGAGACCTTTCCAACGAGCCCTGATTTGTATTTTTAGCCCAAGTAGATCAGGAGTCATTCCCTGAAAATCGTTCACCTCACGACCTTCCGAGTTGCATATCTCGGCGGGAAATTTGGGTTTGCTTTTACATTTTCTTTAAAAGTAATGCATTAAATGGAGTGTTCTGGGAGCATATTTGGGGGCATATATAGGGTTTGCACTATAAAAAATATTCATTTTTAGGCATTTTTTTACAAAACACACCAACATGGTTTTTCACAACACGCAGGTGCTCTTGAAAAGTAACCCCTGCAAAACGAGGGCGGAATTACTGTACACTCAAAAAAAAAAGATGTCAAATGTTTTTGAAGAAGGACTTCTATGAAATGCCATAATAGAAGGCCTCCCTAAAAAAACTTTAATGGACTGTTTTTGTTCCAGAACCTACAGAATCTTCACTTAATGTACATGTTCTCAGACTCATTGTCTATAAATGCAGAACCGATTGCCTCAGGAAATCCTTACTCATCTGCTACTCATTTACTCATCTATAATGTTACTGAATTTTTGTTTCATCCCCTCATCATGTCATTTTTTCATGGCACAAACACTACGCCACTTTTCATAATCACTTGCACCAATAACCTGTTATTTTATTATATCTGTTATTTTGTTATTACATTTGCACTATTACTACTGTTCTTTTTGAAACTCTTTATTGTCTATCTTTATTCCTCCTGTTACTTTGAGCATGTTTCTATTAAAGGATTTTCCTAGAGGTGTACAAACAGCCTTCTTTTTAAAACAGAGATTGCACTTCTATCTGTGGAAATCTCCATAGATGACCTGAAACAAGTGAGACAGTTTCCATGCATAAAAGTTCCAAAGGGAAGGAGTAGCATTAAGGAGACCAAGGAAATGGCCTTTGCAATAAAGGGCTAAAATATTCCAACTGCAAAGTGCTTCAAACCACTGCAGGCGGCTCTTACAAGTGAACTTGAAAATGTGGAACATATTTCCCACGTGTGAATTCCCCAGATTTTTTAGTCTAGCTGAGCGTAGGTGCATTAACACTTCAGGACTAATATCCTATGCCTTAATTAATTTCTACAGGTGTATTCCACCCTGAATAAACCAAGCAGTTCACTCAGCTGTAAACATCGAGCCCAAGCTCTCAGGCTGGAGAACATTCTTCAAAATGTTTTATTTTTATTTCTTTTCTTTTTTTTTTTTTAGAGGTATGAAAGTGATTACACTACACTATTGTTCAATTAATTACTTTAATTGATGATAGAATTCTAGAGTCAGCAGGAATCACTATGGGTCCTCAAATCTAATTAGAGCTTCCCTGATTGTTCACTGTTGATTTGTTGTTTAGCAACACAGCTTTTCATTAAGTGGCAGAAAAAAAACACGCGTTAGCTCAGCGCCGGCATCACTGTCACTCGTCCCGCCGAAGGATAGCGAGAAACATTCCATTTGTCAGGAGGCGGAGGAGTCAAGTGCTGTTAATTTTTCACAATTGAATGTTTGTTTGCATGTTTTGATAAACAACAAGTGTGTTGTTACAAAAAAAGGAGCTTTATTAGGAAGAGGGGAGTCTTATCTCATCGCCCTAAGACTTCCGATATTACTCGAAAAGGAATAACTTTTGCTTCTAGACTCGGGTAACATCTGCACCTAATTAAGCACACAAGGTTGTAGTAATTAAGCAAGCCACTGGAGATGGAATTGATAACATTATTTATAGGTCCATCACTACTGCAGAGCTGCCCGCCCACCTTGCTGGCTGGCGTGAGCCATCTTTCACAGGAAATGTGGAGGAAAAAAAAGAGAAAGGGAGACAAAACAGAAGCGAACATTTTCCAAAAGAGACTATTCATCTTTGCGTATTTCAGCCCTGAAAACATCAAAAAGCGATATTAACTCAAAGGGCAGCGTGGCGAACTTCCATTCACTCAGTCGAGTTATTTTCTTTGAAGGAAACCTGATTATAAAAGTTTATAGAAGTGACTTAATTGTTGAGTTAATGACCTTGAGCTAGTGTTTTGCCGTTAATGGCGCATTGTTATTAATCACAGTGATGATCATGGTCAAGCTTAGCGAGTGGCATCAAAAGTGAATGTTGAGACCGCATGCGTCTCTCATCAAGTGTTTCTCCTGAAAAGCAGGGGGAACCACTTAACATTTGTCTGGCCTTCAGGCCTAGCCTTGGTGGGGAATCTTTTTAAAAGGAAGTTCACCTCTGTGGCCCAGCACCTGCCGGCCAACTCAGGGCCGAGGGCTGTGGAGGAGGTTCCCAAACAATTTCAGGCACCCTGAAAACCAATCAGCCGCCAATAAATGAGCCAAAAGCTTGCAGAGACATAGCCTAAGGCTGATCTTAATTTTGCAGAGTGAATCTTCATTTGCATATGATTGTTGTTGTTGTTGTTGGGTTTTCTTGCCATCCTTTCTCCAGTGAAAGCAGAGGCATTAATGTCAAGGAAAGAAATCATTTTGACAAGTGACAACGCCTGGGCAGTGGCAAGACTTTGGATCTGCCTGGCATTCTTCAATTTACAACTGTGATGAGCGGTGGAGAGATTTGCAGGTTCGCAGGTATGATGTATTTTTTTGTACTGATGGAATGCGGTATCTTATCATTTAGGAATCCTCGCACAATGGGCCAGACGGATCGAATACAGATTTTCCGTGCATCTCCTCTGTCTGAGTCGCTGTGTGGCACTCTTGGGTGTAAATAATCGTAATTAGTGTAAACGCAGTCACTTTGACAGCAGGTTTTCAGCAAAATCCCATCGGGTGCAGCTTTGCTTTCTTGCAGCATGGCAGCAACACACTCCTCCACTGTTTCAAAGAGATTATAGGAGGCAGAAGTAATTCCGAACGTGTGAAGCTTAAGCATAAAGGTGACTTTGAAGAGAAAAGAGGCTGAAAGTTGGTCATGTTGTAAAAGTGCAAAAAGCAAGTAAGAGCTGGTCGAAGTGATGGTCAAGAAGGACTGTGTATCAACGCAACTGTCTCACAGACAGACATGGAACCTGACACTAAAGAGCAGACTTCCTTTCTTTCTCTATATTGACTGGCAGCAGGAAATCAACTTGGGTGGGCCTCCCCTCCAGAGCTATCTATTTGTTTTCATTCATTTTCATGAGGCAGGACTAAAAAGAAGTGACGGCGTTAAAGGAGCGGCGCTGTCTCGCAAGCCCATCACATAGTTCTTTCCGAGTGACGGGTGAATCCAGCAAGCCAAGGCTCTGACAAGCAAGAAATGATCTTTCGCACGGAGCGCGGTGCCTGAGCGAGCCTGAACGCATCTTTTGATAGATTTACAGTATTCCATAGGTGTTATAACTGGGTAAAATTGAAAGTGTCTAATAATTTCACAGAAAGTTTACCTGTCACACACTGATCTCCTTATGTTCGAGCCATTGCCTGCTCTAATCTGCAGAGGCGTTCTTGAAGCCACTGTAAGAAATCTGTAAAGTGGGGTTTTGTTAGCATTAGGGTTTGTGACTTTGTTACAATGTTTGATGGGAGGAGTACAAGAATGCAAATAACAGTCATTTTTGTAATTGCAAATCTCTAATATACTATTAATATTGAAGCTCTTATAGCTAGGAAACACATTCCCTGTCTGTAATGCTGGCTGAATGGCACTAAATCAGGCACAATAGAGCTTCTGAAGGGAATATTACACCCTGAAAGAAAATCTGTTTGCATTTTCTCAGAACACTCAGTCAGTTGACGTGTGCACTTGATTCCAGCACAAACCATTGTTTGTTCATATGCCCCACAAGTCTGGTTCTGCCATTTGGACATAGAAATAAAATAAAGTGGCAGTTTGTAGTCACACGTGTACACACAAAGCACAGCACAGCGCACAGTGTGAACAATTTTCTGCATTTAACCCATTCGCCAAGTGAAGCAGCAGGCTGCCACCAACACAGCACCAACACGGGGAGCAGTGTGTGTGGACAGTACCTTACTCAAGCATACCTCAGTGGTGCCACCAGGAGTCCTGGGATTGGAACCCATGACCTTCTGATTACAAGGGCAGCTCCACTAGGCCACCTGGTGGTCTAGTCATTAAAGCGTGTCTATTTGTGATGGAATCCACACACTGCTTGCAGTGAGCATCTACTGATGCTTTACAGGGTACTGTAAAATTATAGTGTAGCATAGTTCTGGTATATGATGTGTTTTTGTTGAAAATACTTGCTTTACGGTTTGTTCCTAGTCACTGCAAAAACGAACCAAGACTTATTTCTAGCCTAAAAGTCTTCCTGATCTTGTTTTAAGCATAATATACTATAGAAGAGCAGAATTTTTTGCTCTCATATAGTATATTAAGCTTGTTTTAAGATATTCTTTTTCCTATTTCAAGAAATCTTTAGACTAGAAAAAGTAAAATTATCCACCAGTGCAGAAAGAAAAAATATATAACAAAAAATCTTAATGATCTTACTCTGCTTTTACATAGTATATTATTTTCAAAAAAAAGATCAAGAAGATTTTTAGGCTAGAAATAAAATTGCAAGTCTTGGTTAGATGAGGATTTTTTGCAGTTTTTGATTCTGTTTCTGTTGCATGATATTCTCACTTACATCCTTATATTCATTAGACTATCTGAATATAAAATGTCCTCAAAAAAAAAACCAACAAAAAGAAACTTTTTTTTTTCTTAGAAGCACGTCCTAAGGACTGGGAACTTTGGATTTTGGGTCTTGGATCTTTGGATCTTGTTTTTTGTCTGTCAAGAAAACAGCTTTGAGTCTTCATTTAGAACACTGGATGGGGTAGAAACACAAATACAGGGACATAAGACCATTTCTCCAATTCTCCATTTGCCTCACACAAAATCTCTTCGTATCAGAGGGATAGCAAGGGCCAGCTAGTTCAAGACATTTTATTTGTGTGGATTATGATAAAAGCTACTTGAAGTAGACTATTTAATAATGCAAAGAGTGCAAGCTAGTGGTACACTTGTTTATAAGGTACCATTTGTAACAGGACATTCTGTTTGGTTTGCTTTATGATCGAAGTGAATGTAGTATAGTTTTAACCAAGCGCTGATGGTCAGTCGTTTAGAGAAAAAAGTCAAAACATCTGAACTACAATCTTCGATCTTCCAGAATCATTGTTGCTTGCTTGTAAACTCTCCTATTCAATTCGGCTCTGAGATTTTCAATGGAGTTGGGTTATGAGACCGACATGGCCAAGTCAGAAGCTTGATTTCATTGAGCCAGGCTTAGCCTAGAGGTAACCAGATTATAATATAAGAGCTACTGGAGTTTGACGAAAAACATGATGTCAGATATGTCAGAATCCTAGAGGCTTTGGACGAGAAACAGTCCCAGAGTATTAAAGATCCATCACTATGTTTTACTGTGGGGATTGACCCTCCCTCATGACCCTGACTCTTTTAAAAAGGAGTACACTTCTGTTTTTTTCTGCCAAAACAGCTATTTTTGTCTTATTTTACTGTAAAACTCTGTTTTATCAAACTCCACCAGCAAAAGTTCTTCTGGCAGTTCTCTCAAGAAGTTTAGAGGGATGGAAAAGGCATTTTATTGTTATAGTAGAGACTTAGTGACACCATGATGCAACAAAGTTCTGCAATTGTCCATCTGTGAAAGAAAGTCCTTGGTGAAAATCCTTGCAGAGCGTTTTGCCTCCAAACTATTGCACTATTCACAAATAAACTATTCTCGCTATATTCTCAATAAGATAAAACCTTTACTAGTCACATACGTTTTGTCTCTCTCTCTCTCTCTCTCTCTCTCTCTCACTATATATATATATATATATATATATATATATATGTATGTATATATAGTATGTGCTTTTATTCAACAAGTTTCTTTTTGACTGGAAGTGACACGGTCGTCTCCCAGCATATAATAAGACGATGTACAAGAGGCATCATTGTGGAGGAAAAAATATTTGTCAGCTTTTATTTACATTCCATTATTCATACCCTTCTCAATAATCAATAGAAAAGCCTTTATTGGCTATTACAGCAATCAAATGCTTCCTATAATTCCTGACGAGTCTCCACTGGGATTTTCCCATAGTCTGATTATTTCATGAAGGTATGAAAAATGTTGGACATTCCACCTTTTGTTCAAATGTAAATAAAAGCTGATAAATATTTATTTTCCACAATAATGCCTCCAGTTCGTCATCTTATTAACTTCTGGGAGACGTCTGTGTAATTTCCCATCAAAAAGAAATATATGACTATATATATATGTATGTGTGTGTGTATGTGTGTGTGTGTGTGTGTGTGTGTGTGTGTGTGTGTATTATGGAAAGCCAATCAGGAAATATTTAATGACAATTGACATATAGAGAATGAAAGTGGATATATATTAAATGAAACCCAATATGTGTGACCCTGTCTGTGAAAACCCGGCTAAAATTGCCAGATCTAATTATGAAATAAAGAGCGTCAATATAGTCATAGCAAGAAAAATGTCAACAATATGCCATATGACTTTATTGCAGTAAATTATAGATTATGTACTGAGGTTTTAGGATGTAATGTTTGAAATGTAATTTCTAACAGGATAAATAGTGAAATTCATGATTTTATTCACCTTACGAGAGGTTACCAGAGGTTGGCTTCGTAAACATTGCTTTTCTAACGTCGTTGGGACTACTTTATGTGCAAAAACAGCCGGTGATTTTTGTGTTATTCGGTTTAGGAATTACTTTTCTATCATTATAAAGTGCATACAGGATTTAAGATCAAAGCACATCCGCGGCAATCACGTCAGATAAAGAGGAGGTAGAAAAATTGCGACTTTAGCTGGGTGCCGCTTTCTGTGTGTATTACTTTGTGTTGCTGTGTACACATCAGAAACAGTGCTTTGTTTTCGGTGGATGAACATTTTGTCAATCTAACCTGGTTATTTCATTGACATTTTATGCATAGTAGCTAACGCTAACTCTGAGGTAATTCTGAGGTAATTTTTTTTGCAACCCCCATGGCGGAGCCGATAAGCAAGGAACAGAAGGTAGCCGATTATTTAAACAGATCGTGCACCGTCAATTTAGGTGAGGTTAATGGCTTTTTACAATGGCTTTTTACTTCGTAAAAGAAGAAGATAATGCTGAACATGACTTAGTCCTGGATGAAGAAGGTAAGTTTTGTCATGAACTACACTGATAGCTTACCATGACTGTCTATGTCAGTGTACCAGTGTATTGCATAGTGTATTGAAAATAGGTGGATTTTATTTACAGATTTGGTGATCATTTTTTCCAGCCATGATGCATTATGAATCTATGATAAAACTCTTAGTTACTCTTCTTCCCTGACGGACCCTGTCCTGAGGGCAAAGTGGGTCACATCCTATTTGTTTGCCTCTGTTCTTACTGACAGAGCTGCTCTCTGTGTGTAGTCTCCCCTGTTCCTAGCTTCAATCAACCTGCATGCCTCAAGCCAAATCATATCTGATAATATAGCTGTTTTCAAATTAAAAAGATTTATTGCTATATTGTTTAGAATTAAAAATCTATTTCTGCTTTTTCAGATGGTGAGCTGAACGATGATGTGGGGTTTTGGTGATTGAGCCCCAAACTGCTAGTTTGGTTCATCTGAAGAGGTTAAAACGGATGTACTGTGTGCAATATACTTGTGATATACTCGTTTTACATGTCTGAATAGAACCAATAACACTGTCAAATATTTGACACTTTGAAGATTTTAGAGTGTACAGTGAGTTTTGACTGTGTTTAATATTCTTTTTTTATATTATCCAGAGTACAGTCCAAAGGTTACACAAATGCCCAGGATGCCGGTGAAATATAGCCTATCTACTGATTTTACTAATAAAATTACAGAAAGTGACACGATTTGTGTTTGAGAATTGTGTCGATTATCAAGTTTGTGTTACCACTCCCCCATTAATTTCAGTGTAATTGGTATGCTTTTTATCATATCATATCATAATGATTAGATCCATTTTCCAGAAGTATCAACATTTTTCCATAAATGTGTGATATATCACTTGAAATGGGAGAATGTAAGCTTTAATTTGCATATGACACACAGTTAGGATAATTATGGTTCAAAGATGCAACAGTGTTGAAAATGTGTGTTTTTACATTGAAATTTCTCAAAAAACTGTTTTTCTGAGCCTGTAATTTGCCAAATCTTTGACATGGCCTTACTCGATCAGTATTAAAGATATCAAGGTGAAATTTTCAGAAAATGTTCTTTAAACTATGTAGAATTATTTTATGTATAAAACAGAGAATTGCCAAAAAATGACTTTAGCTGGGTTAACATAGGCAGGGTCACATATATGGAATGAAACTCGATATGTATTAAATGAAAGCTGATATATCATCGCTGTCTGGTAGCAACCTTGTAACCTTGTATAAAGTCATGTTTTATAAATCTTAACTTTAGCTATGACAGGCTAAGTAAAAGCAAAAATAAGCAAAAGCTATGGATTCCAGGGTTCGAGTCAGCCTCCAAACAACGTTTTGGACAAACGTAGACATTAACAGTTTAGATTGTTGTTAGCTCTTTAGTTAACTTTTCTCAGAATTCAGAAGTTTCCTAATGAAATCCACCTCAGTTTATAAATCTTAGCCTTAGGTAAGCCAGGCTAAGCTAGCAATGCTATGTATCTTTGTATTCAAGCTAGCCTAAAAACAACAATTTTTCTAAATGTAAGCACTACAAAATGGGATTTTATGATGGTCAAATATAATCAAAACAATTTTTCAGCCAGGGTTTGTTGTTCGACAGATTTTGAGGAAGCTGCCCTGTGATTTCTGCCATGCTAGTTTGCTAACAGATGCTGAATCAGCATCATGAAATCAGAGCTACCACTAGTTCACTTTAAAAAGTCAAATCAAGGTGGTCAAAGTAGCGGAGCGTGTTATCTGACAGTCAACATCAGGGCAAGCAGTCAGTGTATCTTTGATCCATCAGTTTGTCTGAGCCACAGTTTGGAACTGACAACCACCATTTTGTGCTCTTGTCTTTAGTTAGTGTCTGTCATCTACAAACTAAGGCTGCACCACACTGCAACACTGGGAACTCTTGTATTACAGAGTGGCAACACAAAATCTGTTTAAGACAGTTCTGTTCCAAGGATTTTAGATCCAGTCCTATATATATTTGATACCTTGCCACTACAGTGATAGCACAGTAACCACATGGTGTGTGTGTGTGTGTGTGTGTGTGTGAGATGAAAGAGAGAGAGAGAGAGTATCCGCAAATGTTTTCTAAGCCCTTCTTATGGCAAATGACCAGTTTATATCCCTGTACTATCAACGCCCACCTCATTAGACATTGGTCTTGGTTGAACATGTGGGACAGAAGGGATTATGGACAGTATGAACCATGACAGGTTCAGAACTAGACCCAACATAAACTTCAAAGTGTTGTAAAGCCAATAATAATGTTAATGTTTCTTTTTCAGTTGTCGAGTTCTGTAACTTGTGCTTGATGAACTGGATGCCCAATACCTGCAACGTCACTTTGTAGTAGGATCGCACCAACTCCAACTGCACTCCACATCCAATTTAAATGGCCTAAAAAGTCAGGAGCACTTAAAACAGGCGATTCAGACAAAAGAACCTTTATACAGTCAAACGCATATTTACAGGCATCACTCCAAACAAAGGAATGGGGTAGACTCAATAAAGTAGTGAGTGGGCAACCACAGTCCAGAAGTTTGGGCAGAAACTTCTAGCATACCCAGCCATCCCTAAAAACCTACAAAGCTCCTGCCACGATAGGAACTGGACAATCCAAAATGGCCTGCACTATGGCAAGAGCTGGGCGAACCTGACCCACCTGCTTTCCCAGATAGGTCACCATAGCCTTCACAACCTCGCACTTGGCAAGGTTAATGGTTAACCTGGCAGGAGAGAAAGGCTGAAAAACAATTTCTAAAATGGCCAAGGAATCCTCCTAAATATCAGAGAATATCACTAGATCTTCTATGAAGTATGCTTCATAATTAGAAACTCCTGCTAAGACAGCATCAATCAGATGCTGAAAAGTGGCAGGGGCGTTTCTCATCCCAAACACCATTACTGTATACTGAGCAAAGGTATACAAAGGCAGAAATGTCTGAGGCACTTCATTAACTAACTTCATTACCATAGTCTGTACAAAAATGAGAAGTACCATCAGGTTTCAGAACTAAAATACATGGTGAGCTCCACGGACTACAACCGGGATTAGCAAGCTCATGTGACAGAAAGTGGGGGCTCATCCGGGAATTTTTTTTTCTTGTTATAAGGGCAATGAAGTACACAGGAAAAGTACAGTGACTCATGTTTTAGCTGTGTTGCAGTGTAGTGAATAATCATGGTACAATTTTTGGTACAGGATATTTTGGAAAATCCCTTCTAGACTTTATTTGATTCTTGTAGAAAGATGATCTTCTTTTGTTGGCTGAACACTTCGGAATTTTGGAAAAACGGAAAACGGAAATTAACTTAATGGTATTTGATAAATTGATGTCTGAGGGGACGCAGAGGTGAGTCCTGCTGCTGCAGGGGTGTTGGTGTTGATAACACCCCTACATGGGACGAGTCAGAAGTCTTGTCCGCTGCAGCTGGTCTTTCCCCGTTTCACCCATTTTTGCCCCAAAGTGAGCGCTCCTCTGCTTTGGAGTCTGTCCGGTTGAAAGTCCACTTGGCTCGTGTAGCGGATAGTCTACTACAGTCTACTACTTCTGGTAAGGCTTCAGTCACTCCTCTGTCACATTTAGCTGAATTGGACAAAACAATGGTTCTTCCTTTCACCTCAATTCTGTGAATTCGAAGTTGATGCATATTTTACAGCGTTTGAGAGTATTGTTCTCTCTCTAAGTTGGCCAAAAGAGATATGGGCACTGATGCTGCAGTGCGAGCTGACAGGCAAGGCTCAGGAGGTATGTGCAGCGCTTTCAGTTGAAGACAGACTAGATTACGAGGCAGTGAAAGGAGCTATTTTGGAGGCATATGGGTTGGTTCCTTGAAGTTCATGAGGTACCTTTAGAGGTAAGCAAACCTATTGACTTTGGAGAACATAATGAATTCACAGTCTGCACAGTAAGAAATTCCTAAATTAAAACTTCTAGTGGTCCTATTACCCATCAGCAGTTAGTGCATGCACAACAGGCTGCCGACTCGTGGACTGGCGCGTCAGATAATACCTAATCAGGTTATTCCCCAGTACAAATTCATTGATTGTGTTGGTCCTTTATCCAAGACTAAAACAGGGAATCAGTTCTTATGTGTGCTGCTACTAGGTACCCCGAGGCAGTACCTCTTAGAAGAATTACAGCATCTGCTGTTATGAAAGCTCTTTTGAAGTTCTTTTCTACTTTTGGCTTACCAAAGTATATTCAGTCATATCAGGGCACAAATTTTACTTCTTCATTGTTCAAGCAGGTGCTACAGCAATTATCTATCAAGCATGTAACCTCGAGTCCTTATCAGCCAGTTAGGGGTCCATTAAAAGTATTGAAAGATAGTTTGTTAGAAGGAACTGACACTACACATACCCCAAAGAGAAATATTTTGAAGTGTGTCTCTCTTTTTCAGGTCATTATACTGTTGAAGAGCGAGTCAGGGACACAAATTATTGCATAAATACTAGCTCGGAAAAGGAAGAAGCGAGTCTGTCATGACAACATGCCTAAACTATATCTAGAGCATTCATCTGCATATGACCAGTTGTCTACACTAGGACCCAGTGTAGAGGTAACAGAACCAGTCGCCTACACCTGAATTTGTTATTGACCCGTTACAACAGACTGCTCACTTACAGAATTCAAAGATGTTGCAACAGCTACCTTCTTTACTAACTCATTTGACAGAAGTGCATTTGTGAAGCATACTTAGAAGATCTAGTGATATTCTCTGATACTTGGGAGGATTACTTGGCCATTTTAGAAACTGTTTTTCAGCATTTGTCTCATGCCAGGTTAACCATTAACCTCGCCATGTGCGAGTTTGTGAAGGCTACGGTGACCTATCTGGGAAAGCAGGTGGGTCAGGTTCGCCCAGTTCTTGCCAAAGTGCAAGCCTTCGTAGGGTTTTAGGGGTGGCTGGGTATGCTAGAAGTTTCTTCCCGAACTTCTGGACTAGGCTACCAGCTGAAATAAGTATTTAAACCCCTACCAACCATTAAGAGCCATACAAAAAAATTATATAATACAAAATATATTATAACCAATATATTTTCAATATATTATAAATATACAAAAAATT
>JBBPDB010000032.1:5484226-5494630 GCA_037974465.1 Brachypetersius altus | reverse complement strand
GGTGAATGGGTTAAATGCAGAGGAAGAATTTCGTGCTGTTCACACTGTGTGCTGTGGTGTGTTCACGTATGACAAAAAGGTCACTTTCACTTCACTTATAAGTACATAGAAGCTCTGGAAACTTTGAAAAGGTCCCTCACTCTCACACATCATATGTAAAAAAAAAATGCCATTTTATAGTGTCTCTTGTAAAAGAATGATCTAAAATACTGTATCTATTCAAGCTAACATTTTAAAGTGAATAAAGCGAAGAGTGGGTCTGTCTTTCCGAAGAGGCTACAACAATTATATTTTGACCTTTATTCCACCGGGGTGGTTTTTGAATTTTTCTAATTTGCGCTACAAACTTTGATTCCTCACTCGCGGTGATATTTGGGAAATTGCAGGCCTTAACCCTCTTTGTGCTCGGTGAATTAGGATGTCACACAGCAATCTTCCAATACTTTCCAGTGAGGAATATTAGCCCTGGCACCACCTTTGGAAGAAAGGCTGGGGTCACCTTTAATGTTGTGTAACAAAAGAGCATTTTTATGTGTCTAGCAGCCTATTGAGGTGGGCTCAAGAGCGCGGACCCTTCGGACCAACTGAAATTCCTTTCATGTTTGTAAGCTGATTGAATTCCTTTACGTATCAGTGAACGAATCAAACTAAAGGAGAATGGAGATTTGTCTCTGTGATATACTATAACCTTGCTTTGATATGCATCCTTATGAAAGGCAGTTTTATCTGTGGAATAGCTTGATTCTATATTTCAGCACAGTCTCACCTTAGTGTCAATTTACATTCTTGCGCCACAGTCTGGCAGTGATGGGCACAGGTGTTTGGAGGGGCAGTGACTCTACACACCCTCAGACTCCCACCAAAGCATAGCAGTGTTACTAAGATACTTTTGGGTGTCAAGAAAAATGGTTATCTTTAGATGATTAGGACATACCTCTTCCTTTACACTGCTACAGTCGGCTGCATTTGTAGCCTGAGGGTGGGCTTAAAGCCTCTTCTCAGTGGCTAATAAGCTAGCTAAGCTAATCACTAAGTAGTGATATGTAGCTTGATTGAAGCTTACATTAACTTTTAGCTTATGTTCTAAATATAACTGGTACTAGTTAACTAGCTGGTCCACACAAAACCAGTGACCAGTTGTATACATTACAAAGATGTCAAAATAGTTAGATGACAAACTATACAGCTTGCAAAGCCAGTGGATGGCAATCTGGAAATATTGCGATCACTGTTGTTTGAAGCATTTTCTTCTCATTCACATTTATGTTTGAAGGAGCCTGTGATGTTGCAAGTGGGGTGCAAAGCCAGGGGCTGCTGTAGAAAGGTAGTAAGAAAATAATTAATCGTGAACGGGGTGGTGGCGGCCTAGTGGGTAGGATACTTGCCTCTAGACCAAGAGGTCATGTGACTCCTACCCTCGGCATACTACCACTTGGTTCTTGAGCAAGACCCTTAAACCGAAGTTGCTCCAGGGAAAATGTAGCCTATAGTAAGCGAATGGAAGATAAAAACGCTTTTGATCATTATTACATTAATGAACTGAATAGGCTACATCACCCAAATAAACCACAGAGTGCCTCCCAACCAGTCAAGATATTATCTTACTAGTATATCACTCTATTCATTACAATAAGTCTGATGACTTTAGCTGTAATTAAAATTATATAGCAATTTAAATAGGTCTAACTTCAGCAACTGTGTACTACTAATGGCTAATCCTAAAACTCCTTCAGAAGGGCAGTTTGGCTAAAAGACGGCAAATGGGCTGTTGCCTGGGCAACAACAGCACAAAGGTGTGCATGTCGTTGGTCAGTAGGCTGATTTGAGGAGGATGTGACCAGAGGCTTGGGAAAGAATTGTTTGATAACAAATCATAAAATATTTTATCTGTGCAGAGACAGCCAAACAGGAAAGAACTCTCAAGGTCATATACTTTCCTGAAAACTGTCAGATTAACCCGCCTTGAGCCTACACTCAATGGCATTGGCCATTTTATCCGGTACACCTACAGTATCAGTATGTTTTTCAGCAATTGTCTGACAGAGGACCTGGTTGTTGGGGGTGTCTTCCTCACTGCCATGTCATTGTGGGCATCAAACCAAGCATTTTCAGCAGGCCAGGAAGTGCGGCTTCACCAGCACAGGCCGGCGGGTATGTCCTGTAGTTGGTGATGGGCTGAATGCCCTGCAACATGTTCTCTGTGTTGCCAGCCTTCTACAAGTAGCTATGGATTTAAACAAAAATAAAAACTAAATTGAGGAGCAGGTCCTCAATCTCAACCCCAGATGCTCCACCCACACATTGTGTCTAATATCTCTAGTGAATCATCAGGACTACAATTATCAGAACATTTGCTAAATGTGAGTTATCTGTAGCAAACAGTTGCCTGCACTGCACATTATAAGAAATTCAGTCACAACATATTTGTTGCTTTAAAAAAATGCATGCATGCAAGTATTTTAAGTGTTTTGTTTAAAGCGTTATGTGAGAAAGAAATGTATTAGTGCTTGCTTACAGACCTCTCTGCTTCCCAATTGGCTGTTTATGCAGTAGCTCCATTTTCACTACCCACCCCAATACCTCAAGCCAAAACAGCAGGTTGTTGTTGGCCATTTTCAGTCAGATTTCCTTCTCTTGCAATAGTGGCCAGTTCTTGGCCATGTTAAGTGGCAAAACACACCAAACTGACAGAGAGTTTGGCATGCAAGACTACCTCTCAGTCAACATAATGCTGCTACAGTCCCAGGGTACTCCCACACTACCTGTCCTCCTACTGTAATCCTTGTCCTTATTAAGCAGCAGCTCTACTGGATTTACATTCCTGATGATGACTTTGTCTGCTGTGGCCACCCGTAATGAATGAGCCTCTTAATTCTACTCTCTAACCACTGCTTCAAGGCATTTGCAGTCATTATTCAGGCTATGATGTATAAACATTTCTGTGTTTCTGCCAGTGATAATATGCACTGTGTTATAATGTAACGCAGCCCTCTGCATGAAATTCTGGTTGCCATTTAACAACTTCTTTTTTTTCTTTTACTGTATGAAGTTATAGCAATGCAGCCTTCTGTAAATGTTTAGAAAATGAGAGCAAGTCAAGTACCGCAATTACAGTTACAATTTCCAACATATTTAGCTTGTTTGCAAAGATCAGGCTCGACTAGCGCATTGGCGCAGACAGACAAGTGTTCCCGAGCAGACTGACACACAGTTCCTACTCCCTGGCTGGCCCCGCAGTGCTATAAAGCGTTTTAGAGGAGTCGCCTGACGTTTAAGCGAACGCTCTTTGGCCTTGCCCTGGCACCGAGCTCATGTGAGTTGATGACACACATCAGCATAAGCCACCATGTCTCGTAGCGCTAATTGAAAGACCAGGAACTGAATCCATTAACAGCTCTCCACAACTGAATAGCATTGTCCAGCGTTGATTCCACCAGTGTTTGGCTTAAAAGAGATTCCAGTGCATTGTAATCCTGAGTGGCTCTCCAGGAATTCAATTTCCTTTCAATTTCTGATTTGATAGAACAAACCAATCCATTATTTAATTGCCGTGATTCGTTCTGACAGGGCGGACATGCAGAACTGCCACTTATTGCATTTTCCATTTCACTTACATGATTAAGTTTCGTAATGCGCAGCTAACAAGTACAAACGTAGAAACTCCCGGTGTGATGTGCATTTCCCTGTTGTTATTGCCTGCAGTTTTATCTTTCTTTCATAACCAGAGAACACAAACAACCTGAAAGCGCATTTTAATTGTCTGGGGATTCCATTTGCATTTTCCTCTCGCAGACGAGAATGCGAGTCCCATGCCTGTCCTTATGACACAAGGGCGTCTTCTTTCTGACCAGTAATTATGACGACGTGAGGGGGACTATTTTTAAACGCTGCTGTACAACCGTGGATAGATAAGTAATGGCAGCAAGCTTCATTTAAGCTGTTTTTTTTTCCTAAAAAGGATGATGGTATCGCACCAGACTTTTGTATCATACTCTTACCTAAGACCCCCACCCAAGTGAAAACCCATGACAGCAGCTCATTAATTTTGAATCACCTTTCCATATCCTGGTGGACTTTCCTGTGATCCATTCCCTTTCACATTACATTTGTCCTGCATAATGGTTCAACTAAGTGATATTATTTATGAAATTCCAGCGCACGCCCGGCCCTGCAGCTGTGCATTCGCCGTCATCAAATTAACACGAGCGAGGCAGAGTGAAGGAAAAAAAAAATGCTCTCTCTGCCAAGAGCGATCAGGCTCGGGCGTTGGAGATGCGTCGGCTGTGTCATGTAGGCGTCTCGCTCAGTGTGTTAGTGTGGAGGCCGCTGGGGCTGAGTGGAGCACAGTGGCGGCCCTGTCGGTTTTTCCGGAAAGGCCCTTAGCGGCCTAAACCACCGGCAGACCTGTCAGTGGCCCGGGCGTGATCACTGCTGCGCGCCACACTGACAAGGGTGACCCACACTTCTGATCTAGCCCTGCTAGTCTGATGCTGGCGGCCCTAATCTGTGAGCACCATCACGGTGGCACATAGCTGCCTCCAGAGGCCATACAGCGAGGACAGGTCATTACTGCGCGTCCTTCAAAGTGGCCCCCCATCCTGCGTCTCTGACTACAGTTGGACCAGAGCTGGGAGCCCGCTGTGTATTTTTACCAGCACTTTACACAGCCCAAGGGGGTGGAGGTAGGGATCCAGGGTGGGAACTGTATGCCTCCTGTTTGTTCGTTCGTTCATACGAGAGACCCAGCACTCTTGCGCATAATGAGTGTGTGAAAGTGTCTTCCTCACTAATTACACCCCCTCAGCACTGCATGCAAGGTGTCACACAGTTGTGTTTCTCTCTGCAAAAGATTCGCAATGACATATATAACAGTCTCCAGTTATCACGTCTTTTTCTCATTCCTGATTCTTTAGGGAAAAAGGAAAATGTAATGACTGATGGCCAAGTCCATCCCTCACAGTCATTCAATTGTTTGTCTTTAACTGCAGCTCCATTTTTCCATAAAGGAACCAGATAAGGTTTTTATGAACCAGTTGGAAACGGTAGAAACGAGGTATGAAGGCAAGCGAAATTATGGCTGCAGGCAAAAGCAGAAGAAACTAGAGAAGAGCCATGGGCCATTGTTTTTCAGACTCCAGGCTACATGCTGAAAATCAAAGCTTTGGAAGGGTGGATGTGCAAGCTACTATTAAAAGTTCAGTTTTGCAGCAGGTTCAACTGTGATGTGGGACCCAGCAATTAATCTTGTTATGCACATACCCTTATGTACTTTGAAATGACGGAATCCTCCGTCGTGTCGTACTCGCTAAGCTGTCCTTTCTATCAGATTTGTGAGTAGACACTAGACCTAAATGTGCTGTGGAATTTGGAATTCATTAAGGGTTGTGCGCAGCGGAGGGAGACGGGTTGAAGCAGGGTCTTATTATCAGGATAATCTTGATGGTGTTGATAAAATACAGATAATCTAGGACAAACTCACTGCCTTTGCAGTCACTTTGAATAAATATGAGGCTGTCTTCCCTGCAGAAAACTGATTTGCAATCAGTAAACCTAATGGCACTTGACCTTCAATTCATGACAATCAGTACAGGCAGCACGGTATGTTTGAGACGAATTGTTGGGAGTTCATAATAGATTTATTGTAACCTAGAAAGGCTCAAATGGGGACTTGGCTAAAGTTTAAACCTACAAGCTGATGACTAGTCAGGGGTTCAAAACAATGGTTCATTAGGAATTAGAAGGTGTGTGTGAACTGCATAAAGTAATGGACTATTGCCCTCTATTGGTAGGAATTTCTGTGTGCACTCACAGCATTCATTTCTTGAACAAGACACTGATAAGACACTTTGGAGCTCATTGTAAAGCAACAACTGTTATGGTATTTAATCTGTACATAGGGTATATTGCCAACAGTTTTCAAACAGCTTCCTTAGTCTTTTTCAGAGAGCCATAATTCTATTGTACCTCATATTTACTTGGGAATCTGAGAAGACCCACCTGGGGCACATAATAATGACTGTAAATGACAACTATGGGGGGTTTCCTTTAAATAAGTGTACTCTATCTTATAAAAGACTGACCCCAAAATGCCATTCTATTGCACAAAACATTTATCAAACGCAGAGCACCTGACCTTCCCCATAATAGCTAGGAGAGGATTGTACTTTTCGTATTACAGCCCCTCTGAGAAATTCTACACTTACCACCGTATTACATTTCATTTCATTTCATTTTTACAATTCACATTCGCATTCCTGGGATTTCGTCCAAGCTAAGCTTCTACTCATTTGTTCTTACCTTGATTAGCACTATTCATCAGCGTAAAGGCAAACATCCAAAGGTCAAAAAAGACACCATTATAAAAGCTATGCCGCAAAAAAGAAGAAAAAAAAAAACTACACCAACAGCATTGTTCCAGCTTCAGATGATTGCATACTGCAGGTTTATTCTCGAGCTTATCCTACTTGTTTGTGTAAAAGGTTTTTAACTGCTGTAATGGCTGGGTGCTCTAAGGGGCTGTGAGAGTGAGGATCACCTATCAAAATACCTGAGAACGCTTCCCTCCGGTTGGCCAGGTTCTGTGTGCCGCCAAGGTTTTAGGGGGAACAAGGTTGCCTGGACTCTCCATCTAAAGCTTTTCTTAATGTAGTTTGGACGGGTAATTGGATAACACAGGTTTATCCTCTGCAAGCACTTTGTATGAGCAATCCAATTTCACATCCTCCTGAAAGGAAAGCCATTATTCCTCACCAAAGGGTGATGCTGTAGTCACCCTTGAACAAAAAGCAGCGTGAGATTTTCCGTAAATCCTATCAACACTTAACCTTGTTACCAGCCAATCTGTATTATTGTTGTATAATTTTAGATTTGGTCTCATCTCCGTTGTGCTATTCATCCAGAAAGAGATGCAGCAACCCCCACCCACCCCCCCACCGCCACCACCACCACCACCCAATCCATATTTACAGTAGCCAGGGACAAATGGTTATTTGTGTTAAAAGCCCATGGTAAGATTTATCATCACGGGAGTACGTTTTAATAACACGATTAGGATTATTTGTTTACGAAATAAAAGACATGATAGGCAATAAAGCTTCTTAAGAAGCTATATGTGAGCCGGGGCAATGCAAAGGCCCATTTTATACATTCAAAGAAATGGGGTTTTAGAGCAGTAAGTATCCAGGCCTCCTAATGATGCCATTTTGGTGAGGTGGAGGGGAGTAGACCAACCCATTGGTCATTTCCAGCCAACTCATCACTGAAGCAGTTCAAAGACACATTTTTGTTTTACTGGCAAAATCATGGCTTTGATTGAAAATGTGAATGATGCTCAACGGTCCGGTATTAAGAGGTTATTTATCATTTTCAGGTAGCCTGTAGTAGAAATGTATATCATTTTTAAAGTTTCATATAACTTTCGTTGGAGCAAAAAGCAATTGCTGATTTTCTCTGGTAACACAGGTAAGTTAGTTTAATATGAATTGAAGTAAATCACTTTTGCGATTTTTGCGATACTCGGATTAGGTTCGCCACTTTTCCAAGAAGAATGTAGATTCCTGGGTTAGGCCTTATTTATTTATTTATTTATTTAGGACCAATTAACTACAAAACATAATCCAAATAAGATCTTTCTTTGAAGCTTTCGTAAATTAAAGACACTTTGATATGGCACACAAGGAGCATTAGCACAAAGCCGCACTGGCATTCTTTGAAACATCATTTTTCATGCTAGTGCGGTGGCTTTGACTGCACGCAGCCGTCCAAAGTGATTAGAGTATGTAGGTGTTTGATTGAATTTTGCCTAATTTGACATCAGAACCTCAGGTATTTATGTTTTGTTTGGAGAACTATAGCACGCCACAGGCTTCAAACCAGATGTCTGATATTCACCTTGTAGGTGCTTAGCAAGTTGAACATTTTCTAATTAGGGAAATGAGCGCGCCCTTCGCCAGTTCACAATCACTTCCTCATGCACAACCACAGGTGTTGCACTGCCTATTTGTTTGATCTTCACCAAGCAAATGATGTCGGCTTCTCTGTTTATCTTTTGATTCTCCTGATGGAATGATTGTTGAAATTGGCCCTGTATTTCCCATGTGAGCGTGAAGCGTCTGCGCGGGATCTTGCGACGAGTAGACCCCATTAGACTAGCAAGAACTTCGAAGGCAGACACATTAAGCAGTGCATCTCGGTTTCTGTAAGTAGCAACCTAATCTCACGTATTTAGGAAAATATGCTGCTGCACTAAATGTATATCTTTATAAATATTAGTTCACTTGGCGGGTAACGTTTATTATCTCCCCTTTTAAAAAGAAAATCTGATTTCTGAACCAGATTTACCATTCCCACTCAAGTGTTGCCCATTTCATGAGACCTTTTTTCCCATATTACCCTGCAGAATGTTCAGTTAGGTGATAAGAATTTGACTGAGTGTAACTGAGGAAGCAAAAGTAACTTAAACCGGCTGCAGCATTTCTATTTAATGGTCCATCAGATATCAGAAGCTAGGATACACCATCTCCAGGGTCGCTATTATTGCAGCGAAGGCTTTAAGCGCTTCTCTTGAAGTGATTTGTTTAAGCAGAATGGTGGATAAATAAATCACGCCGTGCTTAAAGAGTACAACTGCTAAATAAGATGTAACAAGACTGGATTGGTTCAAGGTAAGCTCAAGACATCTGCAATCCCCCCGGGATGCGAACGCATGCTGTTAGGCCTTTTATTTATAGGATCTTGGATTCTTGTGGCAGATATAAGCATGTAATGCTGTGTTTGTGTGCGCTTGCAGTTAATTAACTGACTGTCAAGAGGTGCTGATCTGTTTCTGCCTCTGCCTGACTAAACTCGGCTCTACTTTCTACATGTTGTCTTTCTTTTGCCAGCTACTGCATGGTGGAGGAAGGAGAGAAAAAAAAAAGAAGACAGGTGGTGGACAAATAAAAAAAATGCCTATCGTACATGGAGATGCTATTTGTAAACAAGTGTCCAATTAGGTTTATGTAAATGATTGTCCAAAATACCTCTCCTCAAACTCACTTGAATGATTGTCCTTCATCTGAAACTGGCCAGATGTTGGGTTCTTTAAATGAGCGCACAAGTATAGCCTACTTTCAGAAACTTAAAAAACAAAAAAATTGAACAAAATTTAGTTTAAAAAAAAAGTTTACAAACTTATATTTTTGGTGTTGGAATGTAATTCGGGCACCATTTCCAGGTATTGCGGAAAAACGTTAAGGCTGAGAAGCTGAGAATCCTACATCAGAACATATTTCATGCATATTCTCGTCTAATTAATGGCAAGTAAAGCTGTGCTCTTTTTCATATCTGGTGAAAACTCAGGGTGGGTACCAATTAGTCTGCTGTTAATTATCTCCTTCGCTTTTGATCTTTATTACGGCTGCTCAGTCAGACTCTCATTTATTCCTCACGTCTGCTCGAGAGTTGGACCCTTTGGAGATTGCGCAGATTGAAGCATATTAAAAATGGCTTCAGAAGCTGCCAGATCCTGGAGAGAGAAACGCACGCCGGAGCGTTCACAGTCTTCAGGTCTGATGGGGATGGGGATGAATTCAAGCTTCTGAAGTAGCGCGGTACGTGGCATTTCACATAACGTAAGGAATAGCTATGCCAGTTCTTCTTGTCTGTTGAGGTGTCTTGTGACTAAACTATACTCTTGAGTGCTGAACACATGATTCCAAACAGCAAATCGTCACATTTTGCACGAATTCAGCCTCAAGGTTCCTCTTTCAGAAACTGTCAACCCTGATGGCAAGAATCATTAATTGGTCGGACTGAAGAAACTTCAAATATTAAACATTAAATGTGTTCATCAAGTTCTTCTTTTTGAGTTTATGAAATGGGTGACTTCTGACTTAATAAGGTCCCATTTTCAGTTTTATGCAAGAGGAACTGTCTATGATAGACTTACGGACAGACAGGAAGGCAGACAGGCAGCCAGCTGGAAACAGAGCATCCCAGCATTTTTAACAGTCTCTCAGTTCCTGTTTTTTTTTTTTACATATATAAAGTAAATTTGACATATAGTCTCTATGCTTAAGATTAGGTGTAGATGCATTTTACTGGTGTTTATAATTACAACCATTATAGTATTGATAACGTTTCATTTATTCATAGAGGTAAACATTTGTTAGTGGTTTGTGTTTAGATGGACCCAAGTTTGTGAAACCTGCAGATAAACTGAAATGGTTTCTTGTTTGTAGCCAATTGTTTGTTACATGTTTAGCAATCCACTAATAACACAGATCAACAGGTCAAAATCATCAGAGATAAGTTTTTGTTGGGTTTTTAGTGTTTTTCATGCTGATCACAGATCTGTGTGTAGTGTCTCCTGCAGGTACAGTGTTTGTGATGAAGCTAGTTCTATACTGATCTCAGATCTGTGTG
>JBBPDB010000032.1:5437534-5452954 GCA_037974465.1 Brachypetersius altus | reverse complement strand
CAGACACAAACAGGACTTAAATACCACACATAATTAGGGATAAACACAAGTCAGGTGGGATACACGAACAGAAAACATGACAACAAGACACATGACCAAACTAGAACAGAACACACGTCAAAATAAAAGTCCCTAACACACAGAACAGCGAAGAGGGCAAAATCAGAGCAAAAACAACAAAAAAGCCATACCGTGACACAGAGCTGTATATATATATATATATATGTGTGTGTGTGTGTGATGGGGGCGTGCATTGATGTGGGTGTGTGATGGTATAAGAACTGCAGAATTCTGAGGCCAAGTCAACACCGTAAAGTCATGTCATGTTCCTCAAACCATTCCTGAACAATCCTTGCAGTGTCGCAGGGCACATTTTTCTGCTGAAAGAAGCCACTGCAATTACGGAATTCCACTGCAGCGAAGGAGCATACTTGGTCTGCAACAATGTTAAGGTGGGTTAGGTTTATATGCCTGGCCAGAGACATGATGTAAAAGAAAACGAGATTCAGCAGAGCAGGCCACCCTGGTCCAGCTCTTTCCCATTGTTGGCACTTTTGCCTATGGAGAGAGGTCAGCATGGTCTGTGGCTATGCAGCTCTATATAGAGAAAGCTGTTCACTGTGTTGTGACATGTTTCTATCATAGCCAGCATTATGTTTTCAGCAATTTCAGAATCTTTACACCTGCTGTTTTCTCCTGCTTCCAACCCACATGTCCTACTCACTGAAATAGACTGAGAAATGACAGCAAAATACTGTTTAATTCATAAGGTATTGTTAATAAACGAATATTTTGCATATTAGCTGTCAGATTATATACATGCAGTGGTATTATTACAACGATTATCATTATGGGTTGTAGTAGTGGCAGTATGGCTTCTGTAACAGCAATACTAATTAACAAAAGAAATATCATTCAGAGCAAATAATAAGTTAATGCTTATGCTGGGTAGGCAACCCACTGTCAGCAAATGTATCACTTTCTCTTTAAAATCTCATTTTTGGGCTGTAATTTAAACGGCCTTTGGAAATTGGAAATGTCTCTTTGTATGTATAAATATAAATCCATTTTGAAGCAGAATTACATATGTACCGTTGAGAAAAAGCATGAACATGTCCTTTATCCACACATGATGAAAGATTATAGTTCCATCCTCTAGAGTTCACTTTCAGGGTTCTGACTCTTTAGTTGATCATATAGAGGCCACAGATTTCATCGTACCTTTGGCTCTCTAGGTATGTGCAATGTGATGAGACGTCCTATGCCAGGTTGTCTGACCAGGGTTCAGGAAAGTGGAAGAAGGTGAAGCGGATTGTTGCAGAAGGAGTAATGGAAAGCCTTTTATTTAAAGCATTCATATTTGAAGAGTTACATTTCAGCAGCACCTCTCAGCACAGGTCTGCCTGAAAGCTGAATTGCTATAATGCTGCTTTTGCGGAGATGACTTATTCATCTTCGGGGTAGGTGCAAGGAGCTCTCTTTTACGTGCAAAGATGCATTTAAATGTTCAGATGCAAGGTGCAGTACCGAGTAATGGCCCTTTCAAAGCATGTACCTCAAGAAGCTGGTTCTGTTGTTGGATAGTATAGAAGGTCCCTAAGTAAAGACACCATGGCACAGACTACCTCTACCTCTTTCAACCGTAGTCTTAAATACATGGTTAATATAATGGAATGTCTGGGAAAGAGTAACCGTGCAGTGTTCACTGTAATTCAAGGCGTGTTCTGCTCTGCTTTTAGGTGATTTATATTATTTTCTTCTCTAGTGCTTCTTTCCTTCATACCAATAAACATGCAAAGGAGCTGTTATTATCAAATGAATGCGAGCAGACTATTAAAACATTGGGTAATGGAACCCATCTGTCTGGATGCAGTTTCCTGTAAAAGAAGACCATGTCCATTTTAGTTTGCTCTGATTATTCATGCTGTATGAAATTATAGTAGCATCTGGTCAGATATGGTTCAGAATAAACTGAACTGTTGAATGTGGTTGGAGCCTAGAGCAATTGATTAAGACAGGCGGAAGCCATCAATTTGTGGAAAACAGCCAGCAGTGGGCCATGGGCAACCACAGCAAAGGAACCATGAGTATCAAGATTCTGTTTTGCATCAGAAGCATTGTTTGATTGATTGATTGATTGAATGTCTGCTATCAACTGTTTCATTGTCTGTTTCATGGTACAAAACAGTGGTCATGATTTCTTGGAGAAAGCTTTGTGGCCACCAAATATAAACCTCTCACCAAGTGCTTTTGTGGTCTGGTTTGTTCACTTTAAAATATGTGCGTGCTCTGAGGTGCCAGGGCAACCTTGTAGTCATGCCGGGCAAGCTTGCTCTTTTTTTAATGTGCTGTAGGGGAGAGACAGGGTGCCGTGTTGCAGCACCCCTGGAACAGTCCCAGGTTAAGTGCCTTACTCAAGGGCGTCACAGCAGGGGGGTGAGGGAAGGCAGTGACCTACAGATCCTTAAGACTAAGCCATGTTACCCTACCTGAATGTGAACCTCTTCCTGGCGAGGAGCCCTAACCCACTGAGCCTCGCCAGCGCTGAGCTTTTGCACCCCCCCACTGTTAGAAGAAGGGCAAGAAGACTGTACTGCAAAAAGACACAGAACCAAGACAGTAGTCTTACAGAATAAAAGGTACTTCGGCACTGACGAGCATCTCATACATACATACACAATACTGACATTATCATACAGCAAACATTTCCAACATCACAGCATCTGCTGCAACAATGTTGACACACCACTGTTACATTAATGGACATATTTTGTCATGGCAGCTTAAGACTAAGCTTATGATATCTTCCATGACATGTTAAACACATAAATTACCTCCACAAAGTCCAGAAATCATTTTATCAAATAAAATCCTATTCTACTGGCAGATACATTTCGCTTTATTTCTAAAACGAAATCTAAAAATAGATGGGAAACTCTCATGAACAAAACTATCATTGTAGGGAATTTGTCTCCCCTTTGTTGCAGTAATAGTCATCACTCTTCTAAGAAGGCTAGATAGAACATAGCTGTGAGAATCTGATTGCATTCATCCATGAGAGAATAAGACAGAGGTACTGATGTATGGCCATTAGATCTGGATCACTAATGCCCCCCTAACTCATCCTAAAGGTATCCGAGGATGCACCACAGCTCCATAGGCCAATTCTGGGTGGCATTATATCCCTCTTTCCACACTTGACATTGGACATAGTGCCTGCAGTCTCTTGTGTAGCTGCTCAGTGATATTTCAATGGCAATTCCTTTTCTATAGAGATTATACACACTGTTTGTGTGCATCAACTGTTGGATGCAACATAAAGTTGCTGAATGCACTCGTTATTTTGGACAGTCTATCTAGACCAGATTTAGGATGAATTACAAAGATATCTTTTTTTGCTGTGTGATGTAAACTCTAATGCAGTTGTTAGTTATTGGTATGCATGTGGGGGCAAGCAAGTGTTTTTGTGTGTGTGTGTGTGTGTGTGTGCGTTTTGTCATCCACATCACAGGGTGATATCTCTAAGGTAATTTGCGCTGATATATTTACCGATGCTTTCAGTGCAAGAAAATGATCCATCTCCCGAGAATGTATCACCTTACAAATTACACGACTCTCAGGGCCATATTTACCAAATCAATTCTGCGGACAACATCCACAGCTTCTAGAGATTGTGTCACTTCGATTCAAATGCATTCTGACACCGTCTCCCTCGCTAATCTCGGAGTTTGCTGAGCCAGCCACGGGACCAGACGTTTTCTCTTCTCACTTATTAATAATCCATCGCAGGAAGCTAATCCTTTCATTATCCCATACAAAAAAAAAGAAACCATACGCACAAACAGAGTAAATGTAATCAATTAGCATCACGCTAAAACAACATGCTAGAGGATGGTAATTTCCCATATTAGTCACAGACAGTCTTTTGAAATGACTTTCCAATTTCAGGATCGGTGCTCTAATTTCGCAAGGAAGGAGGCTCAATCTAGGTTAATATTTAATTATGATCAGTAAATATTAATGTCTGTAGGATGATAGCACAGTGGATGGAATTGGGGGTGCGGGAGTGTGTGTGGGGGGTTTGGTTTGAGAGGGTTGACTGCAGATTATTGCAAGCAAAGATGCGGGTTAATTGTGCAATACTGGTGTAAAACTCGTGGCCCCATAGACTAGTCCCTTATTCAGTAGGCCCTGGAGCGTCGCTAGGGACATAAAAATATCTCAAACAATTTCTGCTTGTCTACCCACCATGAATAACATGCAAACTGATAGTAAAATATGTATGTAGTAAGAGCTTTTCTATATTCTTCGCATCTGTTTTTTTCATGTACATCATAGAATTCAAGTATTTACTGCTTTGCTGTAGAAAGAACTCTCTAACGATGGTAGAAGTGGACGTGCGAGGCTGCAACATAAAATGGTTGATCAGGATAAATGTAACATAGTGAAAATTGAATCCAAAATGGAAAATATACTGGAAGGCGTGCAGAAGAGGAAGAGTTGTCTTTATCGTGACGGGTCTGTCACTAGTGAGAGAGGTTGCATGGAGAGATAAGGGGGCTTTCGTGTGTGGAAAATCACATTTGTTTAGATTTGAGGATGTTCTGCAAATTTACATTCAGTGTCCTTCCTTTAAGCTAAAACAAATATTACAGCAGGCTGTTGGTGCGAGTGTTGGCGGAGGAATTAATAGAGGCCCAGCTTTGCCACTTGCGTTGCATTTTCACCGACCGTTTTTTTTTTCTTTCTTCCTTTCGCCCATGCAAGGGGTGGTGGAGGCTGATTAAATTTGATAGAAGGCGAGGAGACGGAGTATGTACACAGAGGCAAGCGAGACAAAATTATCTGCAGGAGACTTGTCAGCATAGAGAATTATATTGGCCAAAGAGATTTTGCTTATTGTAATCAAAAAAAAAAAAAATACAGGGACATCATAGCGGGGGGTTCGCCTCACACACACAGAAGAATGAGGGTGGGGAGTAATTGTTGGGAGAGGAGGGGTGTTGGGATTTGTGACTGGTTGGCTTGTGTTTCTTCTGTCTGGCATTTTCACAGAGGCAGACTGGCTGTCTTTAACGTATATAATATTTCAGTGCAATAAACAGAGAATGCTGTGCTCGGGGACTGTCACCGAATGAGGATTTGAATAAGCCCTGTCGCTCCCTGCGTGCAGATCAGGTGTCACTTACCTTCCGCTCCGCCCTTTGTGCTGCGCGCCAACCCACAGGGGGCCAGTGCCTCGTGATTTACAGGTAATAAAACCAGTCAGAGATGACAGCCAGAGACAGCCTGTTACCACAGACAGGGTGTATTAAATGAGAACAGTCAATACATCTCATCGTGATAATATGAATTATTCCATTTCTGTGCAATAAAGGAGCTGCCGACAGCGATTTAACAGCTGCCAGCGAGGAAATCATGAACTTTGGCTTTGGCTGACTAGTTAGCTTTGAAGAAAGTCTTGCTAGCAAGACTTGTTATGGACCTAAATCGAAAAACAGAGAATAGAAGCAGAACTATTTCAAATGTGCAAGGACCACCACTTATCAGACATTATCTGGGAGGTGGACCACTCTCAGCATAGTATTGATACCAAAATATAAATGCAAAATATAAATATTTTAGACTGATTAGCATAGTAACCGGTGGCTAGTGTGTTAAATGCTTATGAACCGAGCGTTAATTTGGGGCACTGTAAAGCACAACCTTTGTTTCAAACCAGATAAGGCTCGTCATAATATTAGAAGTGAAGGTTAACCTATCAGTAATTGATTTAGTAATACATTAAAACTCTTCTGCATTAAACAGACATGTAATGATGTACTTGGCTGATGACGACTTCGAAGTATAAGCAAAAAAAGTTCATATTAACATTTTGCAAGGCTTTGAACAGCCGATCAGAACCGCCCCTATCAGTACTTAATGCAGGCTGTGGGGTGGAGGAGTTGGATGTCACAGGTTTAAAAATGAGCCCAGACTATGGTAATCTACAGTGCGGGCAACACGTGGAGAAGCTCCATCTTAGTCAATTCTTGCTTCACTTATGACCTGTTGGTGGTGCTGTCCAACATCTAGTAGTTTGTTAGCAGCACCTAAAATGATTTGGCCTTATTTATTGTTTGAAGGAGGGCTGAAGGACGAACAGCTGTCTCTGTTCAAATGTCTTGCACTATTGTAATTTTTGATGCTGTAATTGAGATTTTAGTGAAAACACACATTGCTGTATCAAAAAATACATTGAATTGAAACACAAGCATATTGTATCAAATCAAAAAAGTATTTCATAAATCACACCCCACAACATGTTAGTAGGATGCTAGTTGCTGTTGGTATATCAGGTGCAATGATTTTGGGATTTTTTAACATCACAATGACAAAACTGGGATAGAAACAGCCGACCAATCACAAATATCTAGCCCACAGTGGTCCTCTAGTCAAAAACTCACCAATGATGAATGGCTGCAGGATAAGTAATACAAACTGTACTTGGACAAACATGAACTATACACCTTTAAGTTGTAACAATACGATTGGTGCTTCTAATAAAGTGTCTAGAGAACAGCCATGGTATGGGAATAAAAATCCATCAACTTTGCTGCACCCAGTACCAGCACAACACACCAACAAGCCACTATATTGCTATCACTGCTGTGCTGAGAATGGACCACCTTGCAAGTAATATTTGCAGTGTTGCAGTGGTCCTATAAAGCACTGAACATTTCCTCTTAAATAACATATATTAGATAAACAACAACATAGCCAAAACAGAACTCTACCGGAAAACAAGATTGTGTTGATGTTTCGAAATGATGCACACAATTCAGTCAAAAAAATAAATGTACTACATTTGATTAAAGTAAATGGAGCTGTGGGTGGGTGTAGGTTGTACAGCTGGATGACAGTAAGCCTATGTAACTGTAAACCTGCACGTTTACAAAGGAGGCTTGCAAGATGCCATATAGGAACCATGTTCCCTAAAGATCCTTCCAATTTTAAAGAACCTATGATTTAATGTAAAGGTTTTTTGGAACAATTGTTAATTGTTAATTACTGAGGGTACATGTTTTTTTGAGCGGGGGCTAAAAATGGTTCTTCTATGGTATGGTTTCACAGCCTTGATCCTGGAGACCCCCACTCTGCCTGTGTTAAGGAATTCAGTGCTCCCAGTACACCTGATCCATCAGCTAATTAACAAGCCTTTCCTGAGTTGGAGTGTGTGTGCATAAGCAAAGAAACATCTATGGGGGGAACCTCCAGGACTAACGGTGAGAAACAACATTGTGTTGTAATCTAGTGTCAAAGAGACCTTTGTGGGTGAGTGTACAAAATGCATCCAGATTGTTGCTGTTTCTGATAAAATGGCCAAAGATGTAGATCGAAGAGTCAGCCTTGCATGGGCTGAATGCATAATACAGGGAACTGAAGCAGCACTTACAGACTGTGAGAAGCAAGACTCTGTAAACAGAAGTCTAGTGTTTTGTTGGAACAGCCAAACCCCCAAGTGCGTTGTAGAGCCGCCCCAAAACACACACGCTTCACTTATATCTCTGCGCTTTTAGTTCGGCTGACACAACCCAGCCAGGACTTTTCTTTGTCCATTTTTGAGCCATAGCACCGTTCGCGATCATCTACGGCTCATTCGGTTCTTTTAACACTCACTGGAATGCCATGTGGAACACAGTTGTTTGGATAAGGTGATGCAACTTGCAGCTCTCCACCCAAAATATGATGCTACGAACGATCAAAATCCAGCGCTGATGCCTGTAAAAAGGACTATGATTCATCATTGACAGCAGAAGCGGGAATTATCCCTGCATGTGTGTGGGCATGAGCGTGTGTGTTTTAGAGATTAACTGAATTGTGTCTGATTAGCTGGTTAACTAGGACGTTATGCCTCTCGTGTCATAACACATCACATTTTGACACATAATGTGTCATAAAATGCTCTCAGGTACCTTTATGTAATCTATCCTCCATGTGCCGAGAAAAATGGGAAGCAATAAAGCAGTGACTCATCAAGACTGAGTGTGACCCTTGAATAAATTACCCTTTTCTACATTAGCAGCAGCCTGTCATGTACACCGTTTTCAAAATAAACAGCAAATAGAAAAAGAAAGCCTTCTGTTTTGTTCAATTTAATATAAAGGGAAAAAAAACAAGCAATACTAATTTTTTTTCCCTCTGCAGACAAGGTCAGAAGTGTGTTGAATAGCGAGCTAGCGTGAAAGGACTGGCTTCATCAGCTTCTCCAAGTCTGCGTTTTTGCCAGTCGATTAAACTGTAATAATCTCATGGCGCCCTTCGAGCCAGAATCAAAATGCGTGGCTACGTCTTCGGTGTGCTATTGTGTCTCTAATTGAGTATTGCATGTCAGAACTTCCAAAGGATGGTCCTCGCATAATTGCATTAATATGCTGGATATTTACATGACCTTTCCGTATATGGCTGCCAGCACACAGAGGCGGGACTGCCTAATAAGTGTCGACTCGTGTTTGGCGAGATCATCAACGGCGTGATCTTGTAAGAGGTGGCGGCGGGGCTGCTGAGGCTGACCAGTTCATCAGCTAAGCAGATTTGATCATATTCCACCACATTAATCACATCCTGTTGCATTTCAGAGTCGCCGCAAGACATTTGGAGGCAGATCCCATGGCATCATGTGGCGAGTAAGAGAGAATACTGATGTACGCTCGCTGAAAACCACTCCAGTCTCAATCACAACTCAAACCGGACTAGGACGAGTGAGTAAGTCCAAGCAGATCTCTCGCTCTCCGTCTCTTAAATTGCTCTGAATCTTAACATTTTGAGAGGAATGCAATTCCAAGTAGAGGAATTGATTCTAAGAGTGCATACATAAACAAATAGCACCATCTTCTGAATACTGAAAACAGTTGCAACAGAAGTGGGACTGTGTTTATTTGTAAATTTGCTGCTCTGTGGAGTCGGACGCAGCAAGTTGCTTGTGTCGACATTTTTAAGCAACCTTGTCATGCTTTGAAAGTCAAAATATACCTATCCATGAAACTTCTAGATGCTTTTCTCTCCCCCTAGGCACAAGATTTTGTCCCCAACAAACACCAACTTATCAGGCTCATCTGAAATATTGACAGTTGACAGAGGTGGGCAGATAAAAATAATTTCTTTTTAATTGAGTTGAAGACCTAATGAATTGTGGGCCATCGTTATCTGTCTTCTTTCTTCTCCTTCCTCTCTGTCTTCTTCGTCTTCTTCCTTTTTCTACAGCCACAGTTGATAGCATCTGTGTTTCTTCTCTAATCAAAAGGGCCATGGGCGAGTCAGGATAGACTGGCACTCTCTATGGCTGTCATAAACTATCTCTCATTTCTCTCTCATTGCTTGTGGGATTTCGCCGGGGAGCACCCAGGCAAGGACATAACCCCTCTAGGCGACCAACTCCCCAATCAGAGGGGGGAGTTGGAGCACATGTTGCTCCTGATAAACCACTGTGATCAATCTCATGGATGCACAGCAAATCAGTGGAGCGCGAGCCTTTGAAAATCAAGCCCTGTCCCTGACGTGCCAGCCAATGATTACGCGGTCAGCAATGCCAAAGGCAATCTACAACATCAAGGCACCCGCAGTAACAGTCTGTTAGTTCGTGATGCTAATTAAATGTAGACAAGGAGTTGGCTGGAATAGGAAAACTATGACAGACGGATTCCATAAATGATACACAAATGGGTTTAATGTTTATTTCAGTTAAAAAAAAATACCATGCAGTGGTCAGAGCACTAGTCTTAGAGGTAGAGCAATTGAATAAATTAGTCTCTGCACATTTGCATTCATATAACACAGACAGTCTTATTGAAAATGACTGCATTTAACATACTGGGACTGGAAATGACTGCATTTAGCATGCTTGTGTCTCTTATTCAAGGGATCAGCATGAGCATTCACCATGGGAGCTTTTCAGTGATCTGTATAGTGGTGTGATCTAAAACTCAGATGTCTGCATTCTTGCCTGATGCAGGTTATACCACTCTCATTAAACAAAAGACTGTAATTATTCCAATCGGGTTACGAGTGGATGTTTTGCTTTTCACAGACGTGTGACTTTGTGTCAGTTTGTACATAAAAGTCATTCTTATTGTGCGGATTTTCGTCTGCAAGCCATTCAGACCTTGTCCCCTAAAAATGTTCACGAGGCACCGGTGTGCCTCTCGGTATCTGCTCACTTATTCCCTGCAATAAAATATCAATCAAATACTTTTCCACTTCACTGGTCTAATTTCAGGCCCTTGAATGGCTTTTGGTTTTGCTCCATTAACTTTTACTGCGGACAACCTCAAGGAGGTTCTTGCATGTGGCTACTATAGTGTTTGAGCAATTTTCGGGATATGAGCATATTTGAGAGAAGCTTGTCTGTTTTACTGTAGCTTACACAGATGCCCTAAAGGGATAGGTTTTGTCAACTTTCTGTTATACCTCCCCCCACCACTCCCCCACCCTGTAATACCCTTAGGCTGTCTTTATCTAATATCCTCAGACTACAGGTAATACTTCATACTGTTTGTCATTTAAACCTGTTTTTCTCATCCTGTGCGACTTATTTCCTGCTAGCATTAAAGATTAGAACTTTGGGCAAGGCTGCACACATAGTGACTTCCTAACAAAGACAAAAGCACTGTATAACATACACCATATGGACAAAAGTATTGGGACGCAGTGCACCAACAGGCTTGTTAATGACATTGGGTTCAGATACACAGGCTTTAATATGGAGTTGTTTCCCCCTTTGCAGCTATAACAGCTTCCATTCCACTTGGAACACTTTCCACAAGATTTTAGAGTTTCTGTGGGAATTTGTGCCCATTAATGAGGTCAGACACTGATGTTGCACAAGGAGGCCTGGTTCACAATGTCTGTTCCAGTTCATCCCAAAGGTGTTGGATAGGGTTGAGGTCAGGGCTCTGTGTGTGGGCCAGTCAAGTTATTCCACACCAAACTCATCCAGCCATGTCTTTATGGAGCTCGCTTTGTGCACTGGGGCACAGTCATGCTGGAATAGAAAAATGTCTTCCCCAAACTGCATCCACAATGTTAGAAGCATGGCGCTCTCCAAAATGTCTTGGTCTGTTGAAGCATTAAGAAGGAAGTAAGGGGTTCATCTGAATTTAGTCATTAAGAGATGTTTCCCAATACATTTATCCATATCGTGATGTTTAAAACAGGTATTTATGAACAGCTTATGTCAGCATTCACATGATAACACGAGATTTCTAACAGACATGGATATAAAAGAGCTTTGGGGAAGGCTAGTGACTTGCATAACACATGCATAAGCTTTGAATTATATATTTTAAAAGCAACATGAGTATTTACGAACAGCTGACACAAGCTGATTCACAAAATGATATAAGATTCATAACAGACAAGTAGGAATTTCTCCTTTGTAAATGTCATACAACCCCTATGCATGTACTTGGAGGGTTACGTATAACTTATACAGTCCCTGTAAATGTAATTCTCCGATTAAATGTTGCCTTCATTTTTTACCTTGCAAGTTGCAAATGCAAATGTGCATCAGTTTTCTTTTAGGGACAAATCTCAATGAGTCCTCAGCCATGTCACTAATGTACTGAATACATGATGTTAACAAATGGTGACCTAACAAATCCTGGGCCCTTTCAGGGTGATACTTGACACAGCCACACCAGCAACTTTAATTATAGCTCTCCCCATAGACTCTTAATGAGTGGCTTGGCACTTCTCCAGTTTGAATCCATTGATTTTCCATAACAGTATAAAGGACACTGTTCACTAGTGAGGATTAATAAATTGCATCTTCAGAGTCACTCCTTAGCGAAGCTCGATGCATTTCCCCATGAAGGCCAGCTGTGTTTGAATTGGCTTTGGATGCGTTGCAACCTCTTGTATAAAATTACAAGTAATCCACCGACTCAATCACACTTTTGTTAGTCTGAGAACAGTGTATGAGCCTAAAAGTGTATAAGCCTTTTTCATCTCTCTTTTTGTTTGCTTTTCTGTCATTTAGTTTCTGTCATTTCAAGGTTGCAAATTATTTCTAGAAGGGACACGTCAGTCACAGCTGCTTAAAAGCAGATGCTCGTGAATGAAATATGATTTATTAAAATATTTCCACTCATTTGATGGTTTTATTTATGTCTAAAACTGTTAATTGCACACAGTATACTTTTACAATAATTGTTAGGCATTAATATTTGTAATCTGAATATTCTGTATCTGTAATATGATCAAAAATATGAACAGCAAATGCCCATTTGAAAAATATTACATGTTTATGCAGGGACTGGCTACCTGTCTGGGCTATTTCTCCACCTTTCTCACTATGACCACTGAGATGCCCCCACCCCCATTACCCTAGATGAAGATAAGGAACTCAGATAATGAATGCATGGATGGGTGGATATATATTTATGTAGATGAAATTACACATTGTTGTTAATACATTTGACTAGGTTACCATATTACAACACACATATTCATCAATATATATGCAAATGTTGCATTTTATACAGGTATATGGTACCTTTGTAAGTGTTATGTAGGTACAGTAAATTACTGACTTGGTCACCACATGTTGTGTTTGGCAACATATATTTGATTTACTTAGAAGCATATGATTCCTGACACCAAAATCGTTCAGTTGATTCACAGAAAACCGACGGATGGTTTTTTTTCCACACTTTGAGTGTTTATAGGAGCAGTAGAGACCCAAATTTAAATATAAAAGGATGCAAAAAGGGAGTTTTGCATAATATGTCCCCTTTAATATAATGTGCTGTGCTTTTTAATGACATCTCATCACCGAAAGTTTTAAAATCAGAAATATCATTACACAAGTGTACTACGGCAAGTACATGTTAGAAAGGCTGGAATTTCCTATGTAGATGCAAAGTTTGTTTAAAAATGTCTCATCATCTTTCAGCAGTGCAGTTACAGACTTGTGCAATTCCATACTTAGTGTGAAGTTATGTGAAATATTTGACATCCGTTAAGATGTCTTCTTTTGTGTTTCATATAACCCAAGTAATCCAAATGGAAAGTTCATCCGAGATATAACTATTCAGTTCTAAAATCACAAATATTCCACCCGATAAATCAAATGGCCTGAATCAGTAGAAAAGTAGATTTTAATTAACTTCCAACCAGTGATGGTTTTTGACTGATATATGAGCTGTATATCTAATGTTTATCTAATGGTTAAAGGCTGAGGTTAAAGTCATGGTCAGAACATTCATTAAACATAGTCTGTTGACACGAGCACTTGAATAAATCTGACTGCTATGAAATGTTCAATGAAACGCAAAACACCACGCGACCCCTTTAACCTTGCAATTCCAACCTAGACTTTTTACTGTAAGGTTCTATTTAGAATCTAAAAAGCCAGTATAGAAAAAAAAGGTAAGCAATAATACGTCCTAACCGTGATGTTTTAGGTGCTGCAGTTTAAGACCGTTATTGACATTCACTGTTTGCCTCTCTGCATCCCTTTCACACACAGCCCTGTTTGGTCAACGTGTTATTTGGTCAAAACGACATTAATTTGTCCGCTGTATATGCTGGAAAATATGCTGCCTCTTGGGGCTCTGCTGGCTTCAGCCTTTATTGGGGCTGAAGCATTGTGGCCCAAATCAGTCCTTATTGTTGAATCAATTATTTTACACTCAAATTCGGGAACCCATTTCAGCTCCACCTCCCCAGTTACAGTAGACAAACACTCTACAGCAGTCATTCGCTGAACTCTCTCTCTACTGTCCTTTATAAGCGACTCTTTGAATGATTTTTCTGCTTGACTGCCTCTGTGAAATAACTCCTGCTTAGTGTTTGTTGAGATACAGAAGAGGTAGATGTCTGGGTGGATTTGTTTCGAAAATTAGGTTGAAATCCTGAAAACCAGAAACCTGATAGAAATCTACAACCACCTCTCTAATGGACAGACTGTAATGCTGCTCTGGTGCAGTTCTAAACTTGAATCTATTTGAAAAGTGTACTTTTGTGCACCTTCCCTTGACCCTATGCTGTCTACACCTTGGAGCAGCTCACATCCTCCTGAATTATTACTCATGTTCAGCTCATTGAAACAAGTGGGAAAATACTGATGCCCAGTTTAGTTTTTAGATGTTTTATTATGAATTGGATTTAGTGCTGTGGAAAGATATAATGACATTATGTAAGTGCGCAATTCATTGTCATTAATGATTTCTTTCTTCATTAATATACAATGTAAATGTTATGTGGAGCAAAATGACAGTTATATCTCTGCACCTCTTATGCGCTAAGCTATTTGATATCTTTAACCCTAAAGCAAAGCCAAAACTCAGATGCATTACAAGCTGTCCCTGGAAGCATTTGAGCCGGCTAGCCTGTTTGTACAAACTACGATTACGTTACAAAGTGGATCAGGCACTAATTGAAGTTTTACATCATGCATTGTGTATTGGTATTGATTTTGGATCGTTCGCGTATTAACAGGAAGCCGAACCGAATTCTAAAACCAGAAGAGCACTCTAATATCTGCAACCTGAGATTGTAACTAATGTGAAGAAGTGTAGAACACGGGGCAGGGCTGGCCCATCACAGACGAAAAAAGAATCAATTTAACAGAGATGGCGCCTTCATATTTACATCTCAGTTCGTTTTTCATTTCACCACCACTGGAGGCTCGAAGCTAAGTAACACTGTCAGCACAAGCAGAGGAAAAGAGATGCTTTCTATCTTTGTTTCACCTAAAGATGAATCTGCTGTCACAGTGAAACAAAAGCGGCTTTGTTTTGACCACTGGTTTAATCATAGTCTCTCTAGTGAAGAGTTCTTGTCAAAGATTGACCCAATCGTGTGATTTGTGAGAGAGATTGTAGATTTGCACTGTGGTGCAAAGCCATATGTGGTCTAGAATGTTCTCAGATCCTGGAAATGTTATGTAATGATCATGAGATTTTTTTTTTGTCTTGAAGTTCATGCAGTTCAGTTTCTCATTGTTAATTCTGCAGAAAGTTCTTCCCAACTATGTTGCAGAAGTTCCCATAAGTGTGCGGCTCTAATAGGTTGCTTTGCTTTCACTCTTCTGTCCAGTTCATCCTAAAGCAGCTCGATGGGGTTTACTGGCCACTTGTTCTTGTTTCTAAGGTAGTCCTGGCAGAGCTTGGACTTATGTTTTGGGACACTATCTTGCTGTAGGGCAAACCCGACCAACTAGGCACATACCAGAGGGACTGCATGGAGCTACAGAATTATTTCCAACTTCTGGGTAACCTCACCATTTTTAAACCTCTCGCAGTTCAGTGCTGTCCTTTGTACCATGTCTTGCTATTCATTGGACTTGAACTGTTTGAATTTCAATAAAAAAAAGCTGGAAGCACTGGACTGTTCTAAAACTTTTGACCAGTAGTGTATGTATATATGTGTATATATATA
>JBBPDB010000032.1:5390179-5406457 GCA_037974465.1 Brachypetersius altus | reverse complement strand
TATATATATATTTAAAATGTATAGAACAAATGACTTTTCTTTAATCTCTTATAGAATGCACTGTAGTAATGTTGTTTGCAATAAAACATGATATTGATTGTCTCCTTGAAGAACAGATGATATCCATGATGAGATCAGAAAAACATACTGAAACATGCTGTTACTCATCATTTTGAGAAAGTACGTTCCTGATGTGGTCTGGTCTCCTCACTCTCTGTCCCCATTAAAGTAGATGTCTCACTGGAGGTAAATCTGAAATTTCTTCCAATGGCATTCTGAAGCACAAGGACAGGATGACCTTAGAGTTATGTGGGGCTGCTCCAGAGCATCCCATTCTGTTGATATATAAGGTGTGTGTGTGTGTGTGTGTGTGTGTGTGTGTGTGTGTGTGTGTGTGTGTGTGTGTGCGTGCGTGCGTGTGCAAAACTGACACCAACAGACATGGTCTGGAGTCTTATACCATTAACTGGCATGAAAGTTTGGAACATTTCTTCCATCTCTTGTGAAGTTCTCATTTTGGAGACATGTCCAAAAAATCTCTCTCCCACCGCTTGACTGGCATAATTCCCCACCGATTTGGGGAGCGTCTGATGAAGGCAGGAGAATGCGTTTCAAGTTAATTCTGTTTCACCTCCATAAAGACAAGTTTAACTTTGACAAATCTTTGATTGGATGAAGTCGCCGTGGGTACAGGAAGAACCTGGCTGAGGCGCTTTTGTAAATTACCTCATGCTGACTCGCTCGCTGTTCATGACAGCATGCATAAGGGAGTGGAGAAAGTGAGTTGATGGCAGTTTTTAGTCATTAATTCGCAGGGTCTAGCAGCGAGGATAGGACACCTGTTCACTCTATCCCCTGCGACGGACTCTCATCAGTGATGAGTTATCGAGGAGGGTTTATTTAACACTGTGTGGGTTTGGATTGTGTGCATTTGTTCTTTGCGCCGGATGAGCGGTGAATCACACCGAAGCTCATGGGATGGAAGCTAGTGGAGAGCTCAGATTTCGAATAAGAAGTGTGAATCTATTTTTTTCCCCCTTCTTTTGGCCATTGCTGTTGTTGCGGATTGCTCTTGGCAGATGGGGAGCCTGAGAACAATCCACTGTGGGCAGATTGTTCGGGAGCTGGCCTTGTTTAGTTCACTTTACCCGAAGTCGCGTGGCTCTTTCTCTCTTTATTCTTCATCCAGGCCTCAGTCATCAGAAGGTCTGCTTTTCATTACGCTAGATAAAAAAAAAAAAATTATTATAATGACACCCGAGTGAAAAGTGAGAACTTTCACAAAAGCTGGAGCAAGCTGCAGCCACAGCTACAGGCAGCATCTCTGCTTATCTGCTGTAAAACACGTACATTTCGACCAGAAAGTGTTGAATATTCACATTCGACTCATTCTTGATTGCTGCAAATTGCAGAGCAATCTGCAGGTAATAACAGCAGTTAGTCAAACCGAATGATACCTGAAGTACGGTGTCGTTGAGATATGGATACACAACACTTACTCAAAGCAATTTCACCACCCACAATTGCTGACACATGAATTGATAGACTCTATTAAAAGAGATGGAGAGGCCCTGGGTCTTAGTGTAACTAGTGCCATTAATCCATATAGTTCCTCTATCAAAGTGTTTTGGCAGAATAGAAGATTGATTCATTTTTTTAAAACAATCTAGTCCTGGTTCTACACTGTACAACATAAAAAACAACACTTCATTAAAAAAAAGATTCTCTGTAGTGTGGTCAGGCCAAAATGAAGACCCTTCATTTTTGCACCTCATTCTGATTCAGTAAACACTGGTGTGCACCAGAGTGGCTTCAGAGGCTTTAAAAGAAATCTAAAAGTTCATACTGACATCTAGAGATTGTGAGTTTGAGCCATCTATAACTGAGGAACAAACATCTGATAGGACTGTCTGATGGAAAGAGCCCCAGCAAGTACAGAAGTAGAGTAAAAGCATTGGTTATCAAACCAGAAGCCAGAATTGAAAAACTTGAATATGCGTTTGACTGAACAAAGACGTTTGAGTAGCAAAGAAGTCTAGTGCTCTCAAAGCTGTGTGATTAGTTGTTTAATCAAGCTGACTTTCCATGTTTTTCAATGCTGACTGAAATGTAATGCATTATTAATGTAATGTATTGAGTGTCTGTTTTGACATGCCAGTCAGAATTTATTTACAGCATTTTCCAATTTCTCTTTATCCCCTGAAGGCAAACGGATGCCCTTTTTAAAAATGGAAATTATGACTGACTGCGCAGTTTTGTATAATATTCAAAAAACAATCTGAACTAAAACACTTCATTTCATTAAATGACCAATTAGTTATTATTATTATTATTATTATTATTATTATTATTATTATTATTACTATTATTGTTATTATTATTGTTGTTATTATTATTACTATTATTATTATTATTGTTGTTATTGTTATTATTATTATTATTGTTATTATTATTATTATTATTATTATTATTATTATTATTGCTATTGTTGTTATTATGATGATTATTACTATTGTTGCTGTTGTTATTGTTGCTATTATTATTATTATTATTATTATTGCTGCTATTATTATTATTATTATTATTGCTATTATTATTATTATTATTATTATTATTATTATTATTATTACTATTGTTGTTGTATTTTTACAGTGTGCAGCATATGGACGGATGGCTATTTATATGCTACATGAAACATAGATTAAAATCTTAATGCCAGGGTCAATTTAATCTCTTTTCAGTTTTATCTTGAATTTGTATTCTTTAAATACAGCAAATAATATGAATTAGTTCATATCTAAGTTTTGTAGGCAGGACAGTAATGATTTGTAAATGTGATTCCACCTACTGGCCCATGGGCTTTAAAGAGGTATCCTATTTTACTTTCAGAGCATTGCTTATCATTGAAAGTCCAATTAGTTGCAATTAATTGCAGTTCTCTTCAATTGATGGGGGAGGGAAATGAAGCAATTGTACTGTAAGCCTCTTACAACCTGAAAATGTGGCTTGGAATATGCATGGTCTCACACATCTGTCCTCTTTGTGGCTCTGCAGGAGAAAGCATGACATGGCCACGCTTTGATCAAGTGCTCAGCCATCAGGTTTGCGTCTCGAAGACTTCTATCCTTGAAAGGGACACTCAGCCTGCATGCGTACGGCCTGAATTAGCAATGTAGATCCGACAAGGAGGATGTTATTCAGGATTTTGCATCTCAAAGGCACGCTCCCATCCTTTTTTTTTCTTTCTTTTTTTATACCATTTGGCAGATGCATTTGGTTTAATATGTCTTATTCATTTCCTTCCTGAAGAGCACAGTTTTGAGGGCGTGCCAAATTAATTTGTTTTTTAAAAAAATGGTACAGTCGGGTCATATATTTCAGGAGATAGGTATTATCATTAATAAAGCTCGGATTTGTCCAGTTCTTTTATCTAATGTTGTTTGTATGATTTTATTCATTGTCAGAGCTGGTTCAATATCAGTGGATCCTATCAGTTAAAACCTGCAGAGCTTCTGAAACCTACAGAGCTTGAGGTATTGCAGTGGTGAACTCAACCACCTGAGCATGAAGCAGTACAGGCCCATAAACAAAGAAGTACTAACCATGCAGAACCCAAAATATGACCAGTGCACTCCTTATGGCATTATAAGCTTGCCAATAGTTCAGCCATGCCCAATTCAATAATCTAGTTTCATTAGGCTTCTGCCTTTCACAGAGCCCTCTCTCATGTAGAAATGTACCTCATAAAAATGGCAACCAGAAGTTATATTGATTGTTCTAAATGTTAATGTCCTCTGAGCACAGGCATCAAATGTGTCACCATTAAACTGGCAATAAAACATGCAATATTGTAATGATATTTACCAACAGCTGTTCTGCTCATCTTCCTGTGGGCTCAAGGCAGTACACTTTATGTTGTCTGGCTCTGGGTTTCTATTGATTCTTCTAGGGGGGAAAAGAGAAGAATCAACAGAGAATGGCATGTTCCCTAATGATATTTTTGATCTTTAAAGGCAATAACAATGCCAACATTGCCCCCTTCAGAGCATTTGTGTTGCCTTTATGCACCCAGGAGCCGTGCACTCAAAATTTAGTTTCCTCACTAAAAAAACGGCAAAAAGCTGCTTATGTTTCTCACCTTCCTTTCATTTCTGCAGCTGACTTGGATTTCTCCAGCTGGCTTGTTTGAATAAAGCCTTCTAGATCAATCTGGCATGTATTTTACATTGGTGTTATGATCGAACAGGCATGAGAAATAACCTAAAGCAAAACATTGTATCCAGTATTGACTACTACTGAGCAAAGAAACATCCCCTACCATTGTATTTTAATGCAGATGTTCATGGGCACCTTAACTTCCCATTCATGTGTGTGAAGTTGGTCTGTAGCACGTTTGTGAGGAAAGATTTAATTTGGTCACTATGGTGTTCTTTGCTTTTGATACTTGAACGAAGTGATTCAAAACAGGATATAAGCACAATATAATACACAATATAATACATAATATAATACATAATAAACAAAAGGATTTCCATCACATCTTTAGGAAATTGCTGGACATCCCATTTTAAAACCATGGCCATTACTATGCACTTGCGGTCTCCACTCCTTTGGGTGGTGTGAGTTTTCTTCTGCCCTTTTCAAAAGTGCATTTGTGAGTTCAGGCGCTGATGTTGAACTAGAAGGCCTGGCTAGCAATTGTCTTTCCTGATCATCCCAAAGGTATCCAGTTGAGCTGAGGTCACCACACCAAACTCATCAAAGCACCAATGGAGCATGCTTTGTGCACAGGGGAATATTCATGCTGGAACAGAAAATGGCCTTCCTACAAAGGTGGGAGGATATAATTATCAAAATGTCTAGCATTAACTTTTCTTTTCACTGCAACTAAATTGCGTTGCTTTCGTCAACAAAAACTATGACTAAATATCGTCATCAACGAACATTTATCACGTGACAAAAACGAGACGAGACACAACGCTGGTCATGTGATGATAACTATGTATACTTAAAAATATATAACATTGTAGCCGAATAAGAACGATACTAAATCTGGTTTACAAAATAAAAGCTATGCTAAAATGTCGTTGACTAAAACTAGATGAGACGTTATTTCCTGTATGATAGGGAAGAGAGGAAAAGTATTGGGACGCTCGACCTTAGAGTTGAACGGCGCAACGTCCCAGTACTTTTGTCCATTGAAAGGCACTGTGGAATTAAATCTATCTAGAGTGGACAAAAGTATTGGTATGCATGGCCAATATAGTGCAGAGAGAGAGAGGACACACACACACACACACACACACACACACACACACACACACACACAAAGTGGTTGTGTAGGTTATATTTGTTCAGAAATAAAAAATTAGGTAAGTTCAGGCCAACACACTTTTTTCTTACAAATGTATGTGCATGCACTTCTAAGTTTGGTTGGAAAAATAAATGAAACTCAAATCAGAGTGTCTTCCGTGTCTGGAATGGATGTACAGTATTCTTGAGTTTTTAAGGTAACAATCATAATAATAAGAACCTTGCTTGAATTGTGAAATAGTTTTGACCAAAAGAAAGTATCTACTAATACTATATTGACTGGGTTAAATAGAATTGCATTACTAAAAATGGAGACTAAAATACAACTATCATTGGAATCCTATAATAGTGTCACACTGAAACTGTAAAATGTCCACATATTTTTGTCCATGTAGTATAGCTTGCGGCAGAAAGAGTTGTTTAGATAGATAGATAGATAGATAGATAGATAGATAGATAGATAGATAGATAGAATTATATAGTAACTATGAAACTAACATGAATTACAGTGACATGAAAAGGTATTCTGTGATTTTGCATATTTGACCAATTAAAAGCTTTTCCTTTGTTGAAGGACAAACGTTTCTATCATCCACATGAAAAGTAACTCCGCCCTTAATCTAACAACTAGTTGTTTCACAATTACCTGCAACCAGATGCTTCCTATAACTGTGGTCTTTCACACTGCATTGGAGGAATTTAGGTCTACATCTCTTTGCTGAATTGCTTTAATTTAGCCACAGTGGAGGTCTTTCAAGCATGAACTATCCATTTAAAGTCCTGCCACAGCATCTCAATGAGGTTCAAAACTTCGTCAGAACTTTAACTAGGCCACTTCCCCAGGTAAGCAATGCAGACGCAAATGGCTGTTCACATGATGAAAAAGAATGATGCGCACATGGTCAATATGGACGCTTTCAGTTGTGGACAGGGGTTGGCATGGGCACTCTGATGGGTCTGAGGCAATTTTCAGCAATTTGTGCAACAGTGCAGTACAGTACAGTACAGTTGTGCTCTATCCCACCCCTTGACAGGTGAAATTATAGCAAGTTAATTAATGTTATTAAATGCACCTGTCAGTGGGTTTTTATCTTATGGCTAATTGATAAATATAGTATAGCTTGAGCATCATTTAGACTGATGACCAGCCATTCTGCTGCAGGACTTTCTTGTAAAGAGCCAAATTTATGCCTCTGTCAACGTTGGCAGATTTCCCAGATCCTGAAGCACCAAAGTATCCCCACCCCACCACACTACCACCAATTTTGACTGTTAGTATGATGTTCTTATTGTGCTATTGTTTTAGCTTTACATCAGTTTTAGTTTTGGCTCATCTTTCCACAGAACCTTGTTCCAAAAGAGGGTCACTGAAGTTCAAATAAGAGACAAGCGTTTGTGTTTATTTTGGTTGATAGTGATTTTTGTCTTGCTGTTCCCCCAGGAATACCATAGTTGCTGAGTATCTTTCTAAATGTGGATTCATGAAGTCTAAACTTAATTTCAGTGAGCAAGGCCTGCAGTTCTCAGGTGAAGGTTCTTTTGAGAATCCTTAGGAGCCTTAGCGCTGGAGGAATTTTGGTAGGTTTGCCACTTCTGGAAAGATGCTGCCACTATTTTCACCATTTCTGCTTTGGAAATAACTTTCCCAATTGATATATTTCAATAACGTTTTGTTCTCATATATGAGAACTAAATCTCTCTAATCTCACTCTACTTCACCAAGCAGGAAAGGTTTCAGTGATTCAGTCCAGATTCAACAGGAATGACTGTAATCAAACCTAAATGTGTCTAGTCTAAGAGATTTTTAATATTTTCTTTCACCCGGGTTGTCTTTCAAAATCTGAAACAATTAAGAGGGATGAATATTGAAAAGTAGAAACAATTAGAAGAAGAAATCCATCTTAGAAACCTCAAAGTGTAAATGATGTTTTAAAACGTTTACATTTAAAGAAGTTACGTATTTTACTTTCGGAGCGTTGCTTATCTTTGTCCAATCAGTTCAAATGAATTGCATCTACACTTGTTGGGGGAGAGAAAGTAAGCAATTTTGGATGCTCCAGAACATCGTTTTCTATTGGCACTGCTTTTCTAAGCAGATTATGCTGCATTATTCTGTGAAGCCATGTGTGCACAATTGAACACCTGTGTCAGCAAAGGGTGCTTCTTAAAAATAACTGAATTCTGTGGTGTCTGGATATTTTAGACAAACAGTGTTAGTTTATGAACCAATAAAGTGTTCATTTTGTTATTTTAACTTCTATCTTCATAAAAAGATGAAAAGATTAATTATTTGTATAATCAAGTATATTCAAATAATCTAACAATGGTTAGATTAGAACATTTATGGCATTTATCAGATGCTTTTATCCAAAGCGACCTCCATTCCCTAATTACAGGGGACAGTCTCCCTGGAGTAACCTGGGGTTAAGGGTCTTGCTCAGGGACCCAGTGGTGGTGTGCTGAAGGTAGGTTTCGAACTTATGACCTCTTGCTCCAGAGGCAAGTATCCTACCACCTGGCCAGGTGTAATATTTCCACAGGACAGCACACAGTGTGAACAATGTAAAATTTATTTTCTGCACTTAAGCCATTCACCCAAGTGAAGCAGTGGGCAGTCAGGAACAAGGGGCTCCCAGGGAACAGTATGTGGGGACAGTATCTTGCTCAAGGGTATATCAGTGATGACACTAGCAGTGTTGGGATTTGAACCCACAGCTTTCTGATCACAAGGGCAACTCCCTAACCATCAGGCCACCAGTTGCCCCAAGATGACCAATGACGAATTTAACATCTTTATATTTTTAAGCTACATAATAAAATGACTGAATCTAAGGCATCTTAATAAATCTAAGGCATTCTAATAAAATGACTGATTAAAAACAGTGATGCTATGTGAAGTCACCATGTAGCAATACGTTTGAAGAAAGTCGCACAAAGTCTGCACAGGATGTTTTGATACATAACAGTTACTTTGCCAAAATCAAGTGTTGCTGAAAGTACACACACACGCGCGCACACACACACACACACACACACACAGATACAAATTATCGTGTGAAAGTACCAGTTTGTCCAAAAGGTAGGGGGCTATTTGTGAAAAGCTCAGATGGAAAGCCGAGTTTGTCTCCCATAATTGCTTCGTTAAAAGCACTTGCTTTGTGTATACTTGAGTAATTAAGCAGTTGGAATTTTACATTATACAAGTGAAAATTAACAAAGAGCACATCTGTGTGTCCCTTAGGTTTAGTCATTAAAAAGCCCATTATTTTTTAAATTACTTTTTCAATCTTTCAGCCCCTTTAATCCGGATGTATTTCCCAAAAGGCAGTTTCTGTTCCGGCATTTTGAACGACTCCTGTTGGAAAGCTGGGACGTTTGAGAGATCTGATTGTCCAAACCAGCTGTGTTTTCACCGCTGAACCCCATTTCTAAGACAAACAAGGCGTTCATAGTCTGGGAGCTGACTGAAAACACTGCAAATAGCTGCGCTTCTGCCCAGCTGATGACTCATCAAGGGCTAGAGCATCTTCAAGGTGCCTCGTAAGTTCCAGCTGAAAACCCAGCTTGCAGAGGCTGCAGGCTCAAGCCACTGTGGCGCGGCTCGCTTCGTGATTAACCTAGCCAATCCTGCATGCATTACACAGTGATTAGCCTGTCTGTCTTGAGACCTGATTGCAGCTCTGTGCACAATGCATCACAGACACACTAAACCCCACAACGGGCTTTGCAGCTTTCATGTAAGATATAGGAAAAACCTGCTTAATATGAATAAGCACATGAAATCATAATTACATAGTGCAAGTACATTATTATTATGTTTTTATGATTATGATGATTTGCATTATGATTTTAGTAGTAGTAGTAGTAATAATATGAATAATAATAACATTAATAATAATAATAATAATAATAATAAGAAGAAGAAGAAGAAGAAGAAGCAAAAAAAGAAAAAGAAGCAGCTGGTGGCTTTGTGGCCTAGTGGTCACAAGGTCATAGATTCCTATGGCATCTACTGGTGGCACCACTGAGGGACCCTTGAGCAAGGTACCGTCCCCACACATTGCTGCCTAGGTGCTCACACTGTGTGCTGTGTGTTCACGAGTGACTATAAGAGGCCACTTTACTATTATTATTACTATTATTAATATCGGTGGCATCGTTGTTGTTATTCAAGTATTCATATTATTATAATCCTTTACATTCATTATCCAAACCACGTTTTCTTGACCAAGGTCACGGGAGTGCTGGAGCCTATCCCATGAGTGATGGGGCAAAAGGTGGAGAAACACTCGGGATAGGTCGTCAGCCCATCACAGGACAAACTCTCTGTGGGAACTGAGCAAAGAAACTGATGCAGAGAGAACATGCAAGTTCATTACTATTCAAGTATTATTTCTTCAAAGAAACAATGACTAAAGTACAAGTAAAATATCCATCACAAATTTGAGAAGTACCCTAAAAGTAAGAATATTTTAGGGGAACTCCACTGTATTAAAGGATGCCCAGAGCAGGAGGACCCCCCAAACATTAGACATGAAACATGCATAAATTAAAATCAAATAATGTCAGAGACTTGTTAAATTCTACAGTTCTAGTTCTAGCTGTAGCAGTGTTTCAGTCCACAACCTTCTATTACATTAGTGACATTACTGAATGGATTTCTTATAGTATGTGGTTTGGGATGCAGCCAGTGACCAAAATGGATACGTATTTGAGTTTTAGGGAAATGTTAAGTACGTCACCCAGTTTTCTTTTCATGTCCGAATCGCAGTAATTACAGACTGGCTTTGTGGGCACTATAATCTCCAACAATGTATGTCATTTGTAGTGAACATATGAAATCACTGCTATAGCTGAATGTATTTCAGCAAAACACTACTGAACAGAAGACTAACATTAATGCAGGGTGAGTAGCGACAAATCATCACTTTTATTATTTTAGGTCCACACAAACAAGCAGATACTTCACACGCAACCTCTTCAACAAATATGAAATGTATACTTTATTTATTCCAGTGAATCAGAAACACCTAAAACCTACCTTAAGCTTTAATTTAATCGAATTGCTCTACAGAATGACAAAAGGCAACAATAAAACACATCATAAACCTGACAACTGTGTCCATGCACATGATGGATGTAACATGAGTGAAATCTGCATGCTTATTTTGAGAGATTCTGTGAAGCGAGTAATCAAGCTTACAAGCTGGGTCTGCATATTTATAAACATTAGCTCATGGTTAGCATTAGCTAGCTAACTTGCGTAATGCCTATCAAGACAGTTATCAGAATTCTGAGCACAAAACATTATTTTTGTATTTTAGTTGCCAATAACATTTTAATCTAATAGATTTACAATCAGTGACATAAATTAGGTCCATTCAGTATTTTAACATTGGCCTTTAATGTGTGCTAACTATTAGCACAACCAGGTCTGTGCTAGCTGTGTGTTCAAAAACTGTGCTGGGTAGGACTTGCTTTGACAAAACTATGCTGATCTGGTTGAATCTTTGCTGGCTATTGTTACTACAATGTACCTTTTATTTTTTATTTTTTGTGGGTCTAGTAAGGATTAGGTGGTTACAGATTTATTTTTTTCAGGTTTGTTTTCCAGTGAGTGGATTTTATGTTGCAGATTTTTGTCACGGGCGTGCGGGCTACTCCCCCATGACCGAGAGCTTCCCTGGAAAGAGCAGGCTGAAAACAGGGGCTCCATGCTTAGATGTGTTTATTACAAAAGAACAGAGGCACGTGGGCCAAAACAGAAAACAAAGAACAGGGCAGGAACACGGCAAACATACAGCTCTAAATGATGATGGACAGACAACGAGAACTAAACCAGACGGGGCTTAAATGCCAGGGGAAATCAATGGGCAAACACACACACAGGTGGAACACGTAATACGGGAACAGAAAACAGCTGAAGACACAAAACACGTGACACCGGAACAAAACACCAGAATAAAAGGCCCTCAAAACCCAGAACACAAACAGAACAAAAAAGGAAAAACAGCGGCTCCTAACGGCCGCTGACCAAACCGTGACAAAGGGCATGATTACAGTGGTCTCATAATGAGTATTCAAACACACACAAGCAGCAATAAGACTGTTATATACAGGTGAACATAACTCTAAACATGCATTATGTTGTGACAAGGTGAAATAAAAAGTGCCACTGTTTGGAACAAAACCTTGTGTCTGCATTTTTATTGTTTTAATTTTTTAGATACTCTGAAAACACCAGCGACCCCACAGTGGCACAATGAATAGCGCTGTTGCTTCAGACTGGGTCCTTTCCTTGTGTGAGTTTGCATGTTCTCCTCGTGGTGGTGTGGGTTTCCCCTAGGGTCTCCGGTTTCTCCAACAGTCCAAAGACTTGCACATCAGGTGACTTAGGGATTCTAAATTGGCTGTGTGTGTGTGTGTGTGTGTGTGTATGATGTGTGTGTGCACCCAATGATGGGCCAGGCCCCGTCCAGGGTGAGTCCCTCTGTGTGTCCGAAATCGCGCACTTGCGCACTTTCGGTGCACGTTTTTAGCGCGTAGTGCGCTCACACTGAAAACCAAGCTAAAACTCAGAGCACTGAAAGTACCCGGATGCTGCACTGAAATTGGCCAGAAAACGCACTGCACTATGGGCACTAAATGTTCTCTGGAGAACATCAGGTGTCTAACGCTGCTCAGCTCATTTTATTCTGTTTCAGTAGAGCTGTACAGCCGAGACTGACTGAAGGTCAGTGTTTAACTCTGCATCTGTTTGTTTTTTATGATCCCTGAGTTTCTCTTTGCAGACCAGAACACACAGGAGAGGATCAGAGAGAACTCTCACACTCACCAGAAAGGCAAACATGTAAATATATTTGTACACATGTTTATCTATTAGAACAATGAACACAATTATAAATGCTGCACAGAAAGCGATAAGTGTGACTGTAGAAACTATCAACACTGCTGATCTTGGGTTCATTCCTGTGTGAGGAACACGGTCAGGAACTTTGTAAGCGAGTAAACAAGTGACTCCTAAAATACCGAAAGCAAAAAGACACAAGGCTACATTTAAAAAATCTAAAAATTGGCATCCAAACACCACCAGACTCAGAATGATGCACAGGATGATGGAGCAGAGGGGAGAGAAAACCTGAGCAGAGCAGGTTTGGTTTTTCAAAGAGAGAATGATTTCTAGTGCCACCAGCTGGTGGAGGTAAAGACCATCAATGTTAAAAGTAGTCCATAAAAATAGAATATACATAGTATACACATTTTCATAATGAGGCCAGTATCCATATTCTGGCCAGAGAGAAAAGGTTACATTGTCGTCAAAGAATAAATACGACACTATAAACAGACTCAGGAGCAGCTCTAACAGGTCATTAAAGAGGAGGAGGACGATGAAGGCTGAAATTCTTTCACCTTTCTTGCGGTAATTATGTACAACATAAATAGCCCGAACCAGAGCTGGCAGACCCACACACACACCAGCGATGAGAAAGATGAAGATTATGATGTCATCAGGACAATAGTATAAGTCCAGGCCAGGGTCTGATAAATTGTAAATGTGTCTGTAAAAGCAGCTCATCCCTGAAGCACAAACACAAAAGAGAGAGTGTGTGTGCAGAAGAGATATTTTCCTGCACAGATTGATAAAGTTATAAAATTAGTTACAAGCACTTACTGAAGCCATAGATCACTGGATCACTGAGAGCACTCTGCACCAGAGTCACCTACACAGAAAGTGAGTAAAAACTCTGTAATTAAAATGTTTCATTTTCAAGTATTTCTAAAATATAGGTAATGTTCCTTTTATTGTTTTCTTTTGCATATGAAAACCTGAAAAATGAAGCAAAAAGAAAATATAATAAAATTAAAAATGGAGAGTAAATTCCGAAAATTTTGACAACAGTGTACTTTATTGACTGGTTATATTCTAATACTGATATCTAGATTCTTGTTTGTATATAATACAAAATAGATGTTTGGGTTTTCCATGTATGCTAATTAAAATACATAATCTGTTGGTTCAAAATAAAAATGATAAAAATAAAATTTTCCAATTTATAGCACTGTTCCTATGTCTTGAAAGCAGATAAATATTTGGCAAACAACAGTAGCTGGGCAATGATTGCTGAACCATGATCAGTAAACATACCTTAGAGGTCTATGATTTTGAAATTGGCTTAAAATTGCCTGAGCAAAGTAATGGTTATGAGCGGGAGCATTTTTGGTGGACTTTCCTGCAAATTAAATCACAAGAAAAGTTAATGGTAGTTTAAGCAGTTTGTTAATTATTATAACTGCACTCAAGTTTACTTTTCCTGAGATCATGTATGGAAGATCAATTGCACTGGTGAAGAAATTCAACTTTCAAATGAAAATATGTTTTACGTCTGAAAAATGCCTAAACATGTTTTAACTAAAACCTACTAAAGTGATCCTACTATAATCGCTATATAAAGAATAGTGATCTCTAAAATGAATAGTCTCTCTCCTTACCTTTCACGTCCTCTTTAACCTGCGGATGTAAGTGAGTGGTAGAGGTTACTGCTCTCTTCTCTTCTCTTTCTCAATCACATGCCCTTCTGCCTCTCTTTCTCTCTCTCTCCCTCTCTCTCTCGATCTCTCAATCTCACTTTTCTTGCACTCTCCTATGTCTCTTTCTCCGTCAGCTTCATATAGGGAGTGCGTAACAAATCGAAATGTCTATTTAAGTATTAGAAAAAGGGAGGAGATTTTTTGTTTTCTTTGATGTTGATGAAATTAAAACTCTAAAGGGAAAGCTTTTAGCCACATATTCTAGATGCATTTTGAATGAAACTGTTTATTTTGAACTGCTATTTATTTATTTCTGAGGGGTTTAGATCTCCCCAGTACACTGTGATTCAGAAATAAAGAAAATTCAACACTATAAATACACTTCACAAGAGTGGTCATTCAACAAAAATCAAAGAGCAAGGCTTTTAATAATCTGGGAGGTCACATAAAATCTCAGTGTAGTCCTCACTGGACAATGTCTAATGAGTCCATCAGCAGGGAATTGCTTTTTTTGTCTCCAGCAAGAGAACCACATTTCTTTTGTAGAGCATGGTGGTGGTTGTGTCATAGATCAGGGTTGTGACACTTACATTTAAGGCCACACACTCATATGGCATAGATTCAGTTCATGAGCATTTTATGTGCGATAATTCTTATTTTTAATACGCATTGACTCTTTTTTTGTGTATATTGATAATTTTAGTTTATTTGTAATTTCTAACTAAATTTTGCAATGTTTGTAATATTTAAAAAGATTATATATGTATCTTGTTCCTCAGTAGAAACTTTCATAAATCTTCACAGCTAAATACTTTCTATGTTTGGCTGTTTACAGCATTGGCGAAAACCTGAAAAAGCTGCATGTCTCTCTTCTTTATATGTACTATGATTAGATGCCCTGTGCTCAGTCGCTGCTCTTTCTTTAAATGATGTGTTGGTTTAGTAAAACAGTATAAAAATTAAAAACAAGATAAAAAAACTTTTATTCTGTAATGCACAATTATGGTACAAACAATTTAGAAAATGTTTGACGTCATTCTTTAAACATTGTCATTTTGTGTTTACAATCATTTTAAAATGTAAAACCTGAAGACGCTGCAGTCTCTGAAGGCACCTTCCGCTAAATAAGAGAGCAGCAATATTTATTCAATAAATCAGCAAAACATTTACTGGCAGTGTTCCAAATCCAAAGGGTAGTCTGGTGAGCAAGAAAATCTGAATAGTCAATAGTCATCGACAAAGAGCAGAGTCCAAGAGTAGAAACCCAAATCTGAATCAGCAAACAGAACAAATGCAAAGTTGAGCATGCACAGGAGTAGTAAATATTATATACCTTATGTCAAAATGATTTATGACCCCCTGTCAAAAGATTTATGACCCTTTCATAAAACATGTCAGAAGTCGAATTCTGACATGTGACATGGTTTTAAAAGTATGAGATTTATGACTGTGGGGGTAACCTGGGGGCTTATCACCCCCCCAGGTGCCCCACGCGATCAGTGACGTGGTCTATTCTATAACGCCCACATATATCTATACGATATATATATATTGAGCAGCATTTGAGACGATAACTGGCCTAACAGGATGGATGGCTTACAGGATCTGGAGCGTATGCCACCACGGGATTCACGTCCCATATTTCCGAGAGATACGGGTATGGTTACAAGCCCTAGGGGCAGACTTCCCAGAACAACGTGGATATCGTGGATTACGCCGTGCACCGAAAAGACCTGGACCTGTCAGCAAAGTGGGCATTCTTAATGATGTGCGGTGTGCCGGGGCTCAATGGATTAACCGCAAGGGGGTTGTATGCGGGGTGTGAGACTTCTTACAGCCAGACGTCCTTGTGATTTACACCCAAACGTAATCATAAACCGGCGTGCTTATGACGGTCCTCCAAACATAACAGACCAGATATCTTTCTGCGCCGAGGATTGGAAAACGTTTTTGGAGTACGTTTTTACAAAGCGGTGGTTATACGAACTTCCATATTACGTGGGATAGTAGCATAACAGGAAAGTGCTACTTTCTTCATTTCCGCTTTGTGCTTTATATAGCTGACCAACCCACCCTGACCATATGTAGTGGCGGTTCGGAGCTACGAGAACTTCTAAATACATCATCTCTTGATCAAGACGCACTTGCAAAACACAAAAATGTCACCAATACATGGCAAGATGTTTGGACGTTAAACATGCGGTGTGTCCGAAACCGCGCACTACGCACTTTTAGTGCGCAATTTTTAGTGGGTAGTGCGTTCACACTGGAAACCAAGCTAAATTCAGTGCACTGAAAGTACCCGGATGGTGCACTGAAATCGGCCAGAAAACTCAGTGCGGACCGATGGACACTTTGCGCACTAAACGGACGCCATTTTGACCACGTAGCGGAAGGGGAGGGGCTTTCGGCAAGTTTTCAGAGCTGAACAATGGC
>JBBPDB010000032.1:5333006-5343135 GCA_037974465.1 Brachypetersius altus | reverse complement strand
TATCTATCTATCTATCTATCTATCTATCTATCTATCTATCTATCTATCAATCAATCAATCAATCAATCAATCAATCAATCAATCTATCTATCTATCTATCTATCTATCTATCTATCAATCTATCTGTATGTATATATGTATGCATATATATATATATATATATACAGACAAAAATAATCTGTTAAAAAGTGCTTGCTGTGGTGAATACAGGTGTTCTATAAAATGAAGGAGGCTAGAAACAGTGACCCAAAAGTTTAAGTTTAAAAATGGACAGATGGAACAGTTGACAGGAGTATTGTTATCATCGTTATCATTACTTTTGTAATTAAAAGTAATTCTGAAAGTAAAAAATAAATATACATTAAATAAATTATAATGAATATTTAGTAAATACTAAATATTAAAAAAAAAACATGACTGTAACAGACTCTGCATGCCATACAAACATGGAAAACCATTTCTGACTGGATAGTGAATTATGTGTTGCTACACCTGAATCATTTTAAACTGCTTGTCCTGCTATAAGACTTATATGATAATGCTAAAAAGCTGAAAATACTCCAACTGATACTACATAATAAACAAATCGTTCTCATTGTAATCGTTATCAATTCATGTAGTAAGGGATTTTTGAATTATCAGTGTACATCAGGTCTAAAGTATCACTTAAACGCAAAGCATTTAGGAGCGAACCCGGTGGTCCGAGCCAGCACAGCCCCTGATACCAGGCTTGAGATGCCTTGTATGCCTGTGCGCCAGAACATAATGATTTAAAAATCATTAGTTTTGTTCCCCCATTTATACGCCTAATGATTTGTATGACTGAAACAAGCTAAGTGCAGTGCTCACACCCGTGCCCCACCCCCGGAAAACACTACGCTACAGCTATCGCCACCACACCCCCTCACCCCTTCACCCCCTGTTCCAGAACCCCCAGCAGTGCTACCCCACCCCACACACACATTAAAGTGCTTCTGACGCCCGCGCTTGTATGTACATTGTTGAGGGATTTTTTTTCCCTCAGCATATTAGGTCATATTTTTGATTGCTGTGACCATTATTGCACATGAACAATGCAAAGATGTTTTGCTGTGAAATTTTTTACAGCAGAAATGTGCATGATTAGACACCCCTTATACATATGTAAGGAAGTTTGTTTTCCCACTTTCATGTTTAGTAATGTTTTTTTTTTCATTAATATAACACTGTATCACAGTCAGGTTTTGAAAATCTTCAGAATTTAGAGTAACTACCTAATCTAGCTGCTAGCTTGCTGCACCCGTTGCTAAATTAGAGATAACATTACATTGCTAATTAGCTAATAGTGACCTGTTACATCAACTGTCAATACACTGTTCCTTTCATTTTTTGTAGCTTTTAATTCAATAGTACTTTTTAATTAATACACCGGTCATCCAATACTGTTTGCAAATGGAATTTCCCCACAATAAAAGTGGTGAAAACCCATTTGAATCCAGTGTAGCGGACAAAAAAGGCTCATAGAAAATCTTTTGGACCGATTAGTACATGGTCAATAGTCTATAGTCATGACAGTTGGCCCATTTGTGTAGAAACTATATTTTAGATCAAAAATGTTTTTTGAAGTTTGATTTCATTCTGTGTCAATCATTTTGTGCAACTCAAGCAATAATTATAAATTCGAAGCTCTCAAACACAGAATGGTGTGGTTGCTACTGCTGAGAGAAACACTGTGTTTAGCTTAGGAGCAAATTTCCTTGCATTCCTTCTTATTAGTTTCATCTTCTTTCACACATTGTAGCAAAATGCCTTGAATGATGTACTGTGGAAATGCTGATGGATACAGTACAATTGGCAGAGAAGTATTATCTCTCACATTGTCACTCAATCAATAACCCCCAAAATGAAGATGTTTTAGGTCAAATTCGCACTTGATTGCGTTTGTGTTAGGTTTGAAGTGTTAGGTTTGTAGGTTTGGTGACCATAAACATTTACAGAAGCGCGTTTTGAGTAACGTATGAGGTGCGATGGCAATATCAGCATCACCAGAAAGACAAGAATTTTATCTTTGCATTCATGTTCAGGCCTAAAGTTGTGGTCTTGACTCACTAGGTGACAATACTAGACCAGCCCACTTTTCTGTGGCAGATCTGGACAGAGCCTTCTATATAAGATTTGTCAAGATGCTGCTGAAGGCGTAGGGCCTGATTTGTCCCAGCCTAACCTTGGCTAAGCAGGTGACATCCCAACCGCCTCTGCCTAACAAATGGCGTGTTGCGACACCTTGACACGGTCACGCTCCCCGGTGAAAGATGACGTCTCAGTCCATTACGTCCCCGCAGCGCAGGCCTGCTCGTCCCATTAGACGCTGCACCGTGTCGCGCCGTGTTACTGCAAGCTCCATTGCCGTTTATTTCACAATCGGCCATATGAGACGCTTGATATTAACAATCTGCTCCTTGATGTATGCCCTCTCTTCGATAACCGCTGGCATAGCCGCCCGCGTCCATTTGTTACTGGGGTTCCGTTTCAGGTGGCATTTAATGAGGAGAGGCCTCCAGACAGGTAATTCCACTCATGGCTTTCATTTGTTATTTACCATTGCGGAAGAACATCGGCTCGCTTAGCTCACCGGCTCCGCTTGCCAGCACGTTGCCAATTACTCCTCAGTCCACCTGAATGACCTCACGACTGGACGGGGGATGAGGATGAGACGCTAGCGCTCCTCCTCGGGGAGAAGAAGGCGTCAGAGCCATCTGTTGCTGATCCGTCGCCGGCCAAGAGCGAGAGCCAGCTCAGCTTGGGCCACTCATATGACGGCATCAACCAGAGAGAGGTTCTTCACAGTTCCTTTTTGATTTGCAATCTTCTTTCCTCATGTAAAGAGCATAAAGGGGCATGCTGACCCGTAGAAAGCCCTACTCCTCGGCGTAGTTCAACAAGGGCACATAAATTATGGCTGAACCCGACTTGCTGTTCTTTCTCTGCTTCTGGCACGGAGGCCCCACGTGAGCTGACTGGCATAACAAATAATCAGCAGCCATGCTCTAGGAAAGACTGCCTGCCAGGGCCTTTCTTCTGGGGGGGGTGCTTTTGACAGTCGCTAAAAAGTCCCGCAGATAATGACATTAGTGCGCCTGATTCTGGTGCGAGCTTGCGGATCTGGCCGCGCGATGCAGGGGCCATGCAGAGCATGTGGACACAGAGGCAATTAAACGAGTAAGTGCAAGTGGGCCACACGCAGCACGGCGCCAGAGGCCTCGCTCTCCCTCTGCGGTCAGATGAGAGAGATGTGTGAAGCTGGGATAGGTCACAGGGATCAGGCTGGATTTACTGCCTTAGACCTGCGGCTCTCTCCTTGGCTTTCTGCGTGGGTATCCTTGGGAGTCAGAGCAGCAGCTCTAGTCTATCTCTCTCTCTCTCTCTCCATCTCTCTTTTTCTCATTCTCTGTCTCCCTATCAGCTGCTCACGGACTAGAGTCTTCATCAACTAGTGCAGTAGAAAAGAAACTAGAACACGAGTATGGAGTGCCACTGGACATTCACAGCGTGTGTATCTGTTGCAAAAGAGAGAGAGAGAGAGCGAGAGAGAGGGAATGAGAGAGAGAGAGAGAGAGAGAGAGAGTGAAAAAAAAATAACTGGGTTTAAGAAAGCGCCACGGCAAAACTTCAGAGCACAAACATGGACAGGATTGGATAGGGAAACTTTTGTTTGGGAGTTATGGATACTGAGGGAAGTCAACTCACTGGAGTATGACCCCGGCTGACAGCAGTACAGCTATTGCGCTCTTATCTGGGTCTACTCGGCCTGTGAAAGTTTGAGCTTTCCAGTGCAGATAATAAAAAAAAAGCCTCTGAGAAACCTGTGTTTTCAATTCCATGCTGCTGAACGCTATTGATTTGGAGTTCATCACCTGGCGTATTGATTGTATCTTTTAAAAGTAGCCTACCGAAAACACTAAGCGAAAAAAAAAAAAATACTGGTCTTATTTATAAGGTCAGCGGTTTGACTGAAATTTATGCATTCAGACAGGCCAAAGTAGAAACAGAAACAATGCATCATTTGAGAACCTAAATAAGTTTTGAACAAAAGACCGAAACTGTTAGGCTTATTAAGTTAATTATTTACTGAAAACAGACCTGTTTTAGTAATCTTAGACAACGCAGTATTTTTTCCTCTCCATCTTTGCGATTCATGAGCGTTTGGGTTGAATAGCCGTTGGCTATTCCTTAAGGATCCAGTCGGTACAGCCTTAAGGGTAGGTTATGTTGTGTCCGTGAATATACTTCAATAACATGGATGAATTTTTCTTTAGGCATTATGCTGAGGAACATATCAATGAAATATCAAAGAGAGAAGACCTTGAATGCATGTTTCAGGCCCTCCTTGTGTAACTCCGCTTCATTCTTGCTTTGGAAAAAACCATATCGGAATTGCCATGCAAAACCAGAGAAGCTGCAGAGAAAAGGGATATTGCGAAACACATCGTTTTCAGGATTTATAGGAAGATGATGTGAAGGTCCATGAATCGGGTTGATAAATTGTTCTAAAAAATGCAGACAAGTCGAGGTCATGCAGAGTAAAACATATCTTGGTAAGCGAATAAAAATCCAGTCACTACATTTCCCATTAAGAGAACCACTGAAAATGAGTATTATCCAACCTATTTCTACTCATTTTTACTTGTTATCTTGATTCACGGGATGCTTATGCATGACTGAAGAAATTTTGCTTTGTTAAATAAAACAGCTGGAATTTAATATATTCTAATAACAAATTCATATTTGAACCAGATTTGCAAAGGTATAATTGTATGCCACATTCTGAAATGAAATGATGCCACACAAACCAGTGGGTGCAGCCTGTTGACTTTCATCAGGTCCTAATTTTAACGCGGGGTAATGTCATATTCATGCAGGCAACACCTTTAGTTAGTGTTGATCTAGTGGCGAGCAAACTTAGCAAACTGTACAGTGTGGAAACACAGGTAGCCGTCCTCCTTGCTACTTTGTATCGATGGATATAAACTCTCCCCTAGACTTCATTTGTTCTTGCAGCCATTAATCCACAGCCAGCCATCTTCCATCCTAGGGCTTAGCGGTTTCTTTTCTCTCTTTCCTGGTTGGAGATTGGGGACGCAACAGGGGGGCAGAGGATCTTCTGGAATACCAATTGGCCTCACCAGAGGGGGTGGAGCACAGGATCTTGATTATAGATTTTGTTTGAAATGTGTGTGTCAGTGTGTGTGTGTGTATGTGTGTGTGTGTGTGTGTGTGTTTGCGTGCGAGAGAGAGTGTGTTTGTGTCTGCTCAGACAATACAAAAGAAAATCATGTCTGGCGGTAAGCAGTCACCAACAGACAGGGGTCTGAAAAATGTATACGTTGCCGGGATGTCATTGCCATCTGCACACACACACACACACACACACGCACACACTGCAACCCCGCTGCTTTTCCATTGCGCCTTCCCTTCGTATGCATGGAGCGGTTTGCGTCTGTGGTTATTTACTTGGATTCTTCTAAACAATTTTACATGAATATACTCATTATAAACTTTACTCGGCACACACAGACCCCGCAGCTCCCTTGATGATATCCAGTCCACAGCCTTTGCTCTCCTGCAAGGTCAAGCGCAGGGCAGGAGTTAAACACCCCCCTTTTTTATATTCCCAAACTCAGCCCAAACTACAATTATTAAACAGCCAATTTGCCAACCAGAACTGAAAGATGCGAAAAGGAGGCCGTTTTGCTTGGGTGCGTTCGTACCTCAAGCCTAACATTAAATCTTGAGTTCCGCTCGCGTTTGTTGAACCTTATTTGAGATGCTCAGGCGAAAGGAACTTCGGTGTGGTTCCCAAGACAACAGCAGTTTCTCTCACTTGACTTTGCTTTGTTGTTTCTATGCATACAGCAGCTGCTGGCACACAGACGGGGTGATGCCATGCCCCGGCCACATTGGCTCTAATTCAGCGGTTTAAGTTTGATAAAGCTCCGCCAGCCCTGCGCGGACACAAGGGCAGTGGTCAAGCTACGGGACAGCACTGAAGGATCAATGCCGATCACTGTAGCTTCCTCCTGTCACTCAGAGAGTAGTGATTTGTCTTTTTTTTAGCACCCCCCCTTCCTGTCCGCTCTTCTATTCACTCACCCACTGCAGCAAAGTGTTAGCTTTTTCATTCAAAACAGCAACAGTGCCCCCTCTTGGTCATACCAGGCTCCCGTCCTGGGCTGGCCAGTGAAGAGCTGCCGCTGTGAACAGCTTTTTTTAAGGGGTCATCCTTTTTTTTTTATTGATTAATACATTTTCCTTCTGAAAGAGAAAAAAGAAAGGGTTTTTTTTTTCTGCACTGAAGTTTGACTTGCCTTTGATTGCCATTGCAAGAGTTTGAGTGTGTGTGAGTGTGTGAGTCTGTGAGACAAGAGGGATGGAATAGCAGCCACTCTGGACTCGTTATTCACACACGAGTCTTTCTCACAACTGCAGCAGATTCGGTCTGAGATAGTACTGCTGGGAGAGCGGGGCAGTACGAGTGTCCAGGGAGGAGGGTAATTATCTGTTATGATGGCCAGCGACGACAGCAGACAACGGGGCAGCCCCAGTTATTTTGAGCAAGAGGCAATGATTAAAAGGTTGGAGGAGGTGGGGGTGAGCTCTGTCTGTACCGCTTCCTCTAAGTCTGCAGAGAAAGATGACTTGCTGACCAGGGAACTGGAAGGCTCAGAAGAATTGCGCTACCTGATGGCCACACACAGAGAAGGAAGGAGCCATCCGGACCTGAGACATCACACTGGCCACCCTAAGGTTCTAACTTCGGCGGGCATAAGTGGGCAGGCGTGCAATGCAAATACAAAATCACCACCAGTGACGCAAGTCATTCGCATATAAACAATGTTGGCACACATGGCATCCATAATAAACTCATAGAGGAGAGCCGTTTAATGGATGATTACAGTAGCAACAGACAATTTAATGGAGGCATTAACCTAATTTAATCACAACATGGAATGGCATTTTGCGCTATTTGAATAATTGAGGTTATGTAGGAAAAATAAGTGACCATAATGATATGCGGAATTACAATACATCAAAGGGGCTTTTTACACCCATTTTCCTATTCAGTTCCGGTGGAAAACGAGTCCAAGCGGAGGGCCACCGCGTTCGGTTCCCTTTCTCATGGTCCCCAGACAGCTGGTAATTATTGTAAGCATTCTGCAATTCATTATGTGGCATTTTTAATTAGACCACAAAATGTCAGCATCTCTCTCACAAAAGATTAATGGGATTTGGATAATTTTTGTGTCCCTCCAGTTCCCCAGAAGCCCTCCTAATTCCAACAGCAATTCATAAAGCGTTTGATTGTGAAGTAGGTTCTGCCTTTGAGTGAAGCTTTACGCTCACCTCCCCCAAACCACCCCCCTCCTCCTCTGCGGGGATGGACTTTTTAAACAGCGGTTCCGATGCGTGAAGAAGCCACGCTGAGGCGAAATATATCACAGGATGGGAGGGGATGCGGCGCCTATTATTTTCTAATGGAGCAAAACTATGTAGGAGGGTCTTCCTCAAATACACTTCCTGTCCAACTTGCTCCCTCACTGACACAGACGGAACCAACCGAGAGGTACGAAGGGGGGGATGCTTTTACCATCTGTCTCTATTGGCAATGGCAAGAAGGCCGTAAATACCATTAATGCTCTTTAACTGATGCCAACTTTGCAGCTACTTTCGTGTGCAGCACAGGAGAGGAAAAGACACTCTTCCGATCCAATAACACCTCACTAAATTTTACACTCGTGTACACTTTATTCATGTTTGTGTTTACAGGGACAATGCACATTCAGGGGATATTTCTGGAAACATAGCAGTTTATGTATAGGTTATAACTACAATACTTCTTTAAATACATTATTTACATTACCGTGTAAAGCCTAGATTTTGTAGGGTGATATCAAACCACTGCGGTACTTCCATAGTTGGAGAGAGTTGCCTCTAGGTCAACACAGCTCCTCTCTTTCCAGCACATATGGCAGCCTGTGGCATCAGTACATCCCTATGGGTAGCGGTGTAGTGATGCGTAGAAAAATCATGACATCATCATAAAAAAAATGTGGCAATATGTATCATAGACACATGAAAAAGTCGTGTGGAGAGTAAAAAATCTATTAATGAGGATGTTTGATGTGTCTGCATTGTTGTCCAACCAATTGTCCAGTTCTAGTTTTATTAGTATATTGTACCTTTTCCTTCATTTAGTCTTACTTCGTTGAATGTTATGTGAGTGTACTGAACTGCACTGATACTTTAATGCTACACCCCTAGTTATGTGACATCATCGAAGGATCATTATTTGCATAATTTACTCATATCCAAAATGTACTCACCAAGTTGCCTTTGATGTATGAAATGTAGCAAAGTCAATGAAAAAGTCACTTTACGAAATCAGCAGATAAAATCTGTTGCTATTAGTCACATTCAACTGATAACTACAAATAGACTCTAATGCCGTCATTTGAAAAAGGGTCTTTTGCTCTTTAGGGAATAATCTCCGAGGATAAAAAAGTGAGATCTCTGAAAAGCCATTTTATGCTCTGCTTAAAAAGTAAAGAATATAAGACATCTGAACAGTTCCTAACTACTTCGCCATTCACCCCCCAACAAAAACGTAACAACTTGGCAAAGATATCTCATACTCACCATAGGATCCAATGAGAATCAAAATACATAACACATAAGAATAAAAATGTGAATAAAACTTCCTACTGTTCCTAAAAACAGAAAGTATTACATAAAATATCCTTCTTGAGTGTAGCTCACTACATTCCAGTCTATGCTGAGTAACTTATTGTTGTACAAAATAATTGATTATGAATGTAATTATCCAGAGCTTTAAACAGTACAGTGTGTATAGAATTTTAATATTGTCCCATCATGAGAAATATTCTTCTTTACAATGTAATCACTGGTAAAAAAAAAAAGTAGCATGCTGAAATTCATCCAAAGGAAGACCCAGTCAGTCGCTACAGTTGCGCTTGTCACTTAAAGCTAAGACACTGTGTGCCTTCTTGTCCATAAATACTGCATGGGACTGAGATGCCAGGCCCATCTCTCACAGTAATGGGGGCGCGGGGGCAGGCAGCAGAACTGTACCCAAGCCTGGAGCGCAGTGAGTCTTTCTGGGTGAGTCTGTGGAGCTTTACAGCTGGTCGTGGCCATAATCAGGCACTGCTGATGCAGGTGATGAACAGCTTCCTTTAATAGGTTTTATGAGTTCACCGCCGGCCTGCCTGCGCTGCTGGCATTTATCTCTTCCTCTCCCAAGAGGTCGCAAATGCTTCTAAATTAATAAGCAGACGAAGGAGCTGACCAATAGACGTTGCAGGGGAGGACAGACAATGTTTGTGTGAGTGTGTGCGAAAGGGAGAGCGCGTGTCTATGCGCGTGTGTTCTTTCCCTCCCCGTGTGCTCCCGAGCTCCGGACGCCCCCTTTGCTCCAGGTGTTTGGGGGTAGGCAGACAGAGGGAAGATGAAAAGCCTCTGGAAGCAGCATGTGGCCATGCATTTTTATGGGACACCCTCATCGTGCCTTGATACTAGCACTTGGCCCGCCGCCTGTGGCAATGGCAATTCTAGTCCAGCCTGCCGAATACCCCCAGCACATGACCAATGGCTTGCACATGCATACACACACACAGACACACACAAAACTACAGGCCTGTTGCAGTACCGCTGTTAATTCCAGGTGCTTCTGGGATGTGAAAGGAATAGTCCAAACAGAAGAAGACATAGGTCTCAGAAGATTAAGTCATAAGAGACCCTGATTTTATCACAGGTAAAGGCTGACATGAAGCAACAATAATGTATGCTATAATGAAATATACAGCTGTTCAATGAATCATTTTATTTACTTTTTCTATGATGATAATAAAATGTTCCTGCTTTCATCATATGGACAAAAACAGCATAGTGTAACTTGTTAATGGAATTTACTGTATCTTCACAATGTAGGTGAAATTATATATGTTCTTATATTATTATATAAAGGATTGAACACAGCCATGCTCCTTATTGCTATCTGTCACGGCCGAGGGCGGGAGCCCTCGACCATGAAACTCCTCTTGGGAGACGGACAGGACAGGACACGGCAGGTTCC
>JBBPDB010000032.1:5318464-5332906 GCA_037974465.1 Brachypetersius altus | reverse complement strand
AGAGCAAACCCCCACATGTGACCAAGCCACAATACAGTGTGAATTTCTTCCTCTGTATTTAACCCATTCACCAAGTGAAGCAGCGGGCAGCCAGGAACCCCCGTGTGTGGGGTCGATACATTACTCAAGGGAACCTCAGTGGTGCCACCAGCAGTCCTGGGAATCAAACCTTATCACCAGACGCCCCATTTGGCTTCACCTTCCCAAGGCTGTTAGCACTGTGTGATAAGGCCATGACCCCTGAGGACCTGAAAAGTAACTATTTTTCCACCCAAAACTGATTTTCATCATGCCGTCTGAGTGGTGGAGGAGACGAGAGAAGGAGATTCAAACACCTGTTAAAGTGGCCTCAAGCAGAGGATACATGAGGTCATGCACAAATGAATATGTGCTTGCTTCTCAAACGGTTAAGATGCTAAAAAGCTCAATTTTTTCTATCCGGCAATATGAGTCACAGTGACCACAAATTCAAAATTGAGGTTTTGGGATCATTAAAAAGATGAAAATTTTAGCTTTAAAACGATATCTTGGTCAAAGCTGTATCTTAAATGTTTGTTAAGTTACAATCGTTTGAATGATGGTATCGCAGCACCATTTTCCAACCGAAAAACCATGAAAATCGCATTTAAAGTTTTTTGTTTATCTTTAACAATCCATAGCGTTCAAAGAGATGCACCCAGTATTCAACAACAAAATTATACCACAGGCATTTAGATACTTAGAAAAATATGTTAAATCAGACTGAAGCTTAATTCTTTCAAAATATTTATTAAATACTTATCAAATAATTCATATTTTTGTAAGATTTGAGAGCTGCAGCTCAAATTAAATAGACATTTAAGCACATTTTCACAATTATTTCCATGATGAAACTTAATTTTGAAGACCAAAAAAGAAAAATCGATATTTTTGATGTTTTTCAACAAATAAATAGAACGCCGACTTCCAACTCATTTTGGCAGATTGGGTCACAAATGTACTTTTTTACTTTATATATTCCACCATTGTCTATGGTCATACACATTTAAAAATACACTAAATTCTACTAAAATCTAATCAAAACTTTGTTATTTTCTTTGACCTGTTTACTGAATCAGCTCTGAGATTTACTCCCTACTTTTTAAAACACATAGCAGAACTGCACTTGAGTTCTGTTGATTCTGTGGTAGAGCCGGCAGAACACTTTCCCAAGAGAGAACAGAGAGAAACAGAAAGAAAGAAAGAGAGAGAGAGAGAGAGAGAGAGAGAGAGAGACCGAGCCCTGTGGCACATCACCGAAACTTGTTACGACGCTCGCTCCCAACCGAATCTTTATTCTCCCGCACAAATGAACTCTTTTGTTAAAACCACACAAGGCATCCCCCCTCAGAGCCGCGGCTGACTTTTTTGCTGCAATTAAAGTTCAATAAGTTTAAAAATATTCTCCAGTCAATTAGGCGTTCAATGCGCTGAGGGGTGTACCACAGCACGTCTCTATACTTTGAGCCACCTACACACTGCTAGGTAGTGCAGCAGCTTCGGGCGGCCAGACTACATACACACACACACACACACACACACGCCGCATCCTCTGATTCTCCATGAAACATTCATCTCTGCAGCACTCTGCTATGGATAACACAGCTAATGATGGCTGAAATAATTATGAAGGTGTAGAGAGTTTATAAAAGCCGGTGACATAACGTTTCATTCTTAAACACGTTCATTTCTTCCCACTCCATCGACTGAAACTGCATTAACATTTAACAACATGACCGTTCTATAGATTTTTGGGGGGTAAATTTATGTAGAATCCGAAGGCTGAGATGTAAACAAAGTCAAACCCGAGAGGTTTGTTTTGAGCGGTGCATTGCGGTGGAAACGACTTTCTTAACAATGGTGGTCATGGGAACCAGCGGTCATGATGTCTGTAACATAAATATAGCGCTTTCATTTATGCTCCACAACCACCAGGGAATTTATGCATGAGGTGAAAAACGCAGGTGCAGCGTTGCCTTGCAAAGTCCTGCATGTACCTCACTGCCGTGAATGCGTTCAAAAAATTATTTTATGATGAAATTGGTGTAAAACAAAGCCTCATGCCTCATGCAGTTCATTCTTAATCAGTTTGATCAAATACCTTTCAGAGAGGCAGCTTTTAAAGGGATTAGATTCAGCCATCTGGTTCCAATCACCACGGCTGTGAACAACTTGGTAGGTTTCTCTAGAACAAAGCATCTTACATCAAACCACTGTGAGTGGCTGCATATGGACACAATATTAGTATAGCGATTATACTGTGATACATAATGATTTAATGTATTAAATGGCTTGTAGCATCACTTTTCTGAGAATCGAAAAGGTTCATTTTAAATATTTTAATTACAGTTAAGAGTATTTCAATAAAATAAGTTAGTTAAAGACTCTTTACTTAAGTCCTTACTAACTTCTTGTATGTAAAAACTCTTAACTTAGCATTTGTGTTAACAGCAAATGTGCTTTCTACTGTTCATTTGACAATAAACGCTTTGAATCTTGAACCTAAAATGTACAATTGTACTTAAAAAAGTACTCTGGCAAATCAAGATCCTTAATGGCGTTTTAGATTTGACGTGTTGGATAACCTCGTTAAAGCACCCACCTGGAGCCGTCAGCAACTCTGTTACTGGCTGAAGCCTTTCTACTGTTTCAATATTTTCAGTGTGGAGTCAGACAGGCCACACTGTGGCATAGATATAATAATCAGTGTCAGTCAGCTCCCACTGTTTCTTCAAAAACGCTCAGCATATGATTATTATATGATTATTATACCAACTATCATGCAGCATAGAACTAGCTTCATCACAAACACTGTACCTGCAGGAAAACCTAAACACAGATCTGAAACCAGCATGAATAACACTACAGAACCCACATGAACTGATCACCGATGATTTTGACCTGTTGACCTGGTGCCAGGTCGAACCAAGAAGCCTTCTTTGAAGAACCACAATTCCCAGCCCTGGTTCCTGCACCCACCACACCTATCTCAACCTATTAGTGGGTGTGTTAGTGCAGAAAAACATTGATATGTAGAGGAACAGAGTTGGGAGCCTATAATTTGGTGAGTCGTATTTGTGAATGGGATACGCTATATGACCTAAAGTATTGGGACACCCCTGTTTTTCAGGTTTTGGTCTAGACCCCTTACTTCCACTGAAGGACAGTTTTAATGCTTCAGCAGACCAAGACATTTTGGACAACACCATGCTTCCAACTTTGTGGACCCAGTTTGGTGAAGAACCTTCTCTAATCCAGCATGACTGTGTCCCAGTGAGCTCTATAAAGACATGCTGGAGGAGTTCAGTGTGGAAGAACTTGACTGACTCACACAGAGCCCAGACCTCAACCCCATCCAGCACCTTTGGGATGAACTGGAACGGAGATTGTGATCCAGACCTTTTACCCAACATCAGTGTCTGAACTCATAAATACAGAATGAATGGACACAAATTCCCACAGCAGTCAGAGAAGAGTGGAAGCTGTTATAGCTGCAAAGGTGGATCGACTCCATATTAAACTCTATGTATTTGAATGCAATGTTATTAAAGTCCCTGTTGGTGTAATGGTCAAGCGTCCCAATACTTTTGTTCATACAGTATTTCTGAGTTTGAAGAACAATTTTCGAAACCCTCACATTATGTAAAGTTTCGATGCCATTACCAGCCATACCTTTAAGCCAGGAACCCTTTAAAATATTTTATTGAATAGAGCGCTGGGCCGAATGCACTGCCGCATGCATTTGTCTGTGAGTGTGTATGTGTGTGTGTGTGTGTGTGTGTGTGTGTGTGTGTGTGTGTGTGTGTGTGTTTTTCATGTTAATGCGTTCATTGTGTGTTGAGGGTTGGCAGGGGTAAGATAAAGGTCCTTCTTTCTTGTTCTATGAATGTTGCACAAATTGTGCTGAGATATTCTTCCAGGCTGCGAGAGAAAAGCAGTTGGTGTAGCAAGAAAATAAAAATGTAGGATTCTGATGACGGAATAAAATAAAGTCCAGCAGCACAGAGGCGCTGTGAAATGGCCATCGGAGCAGAACATTTGGTGGCGTGCTCTGGCACAACTAGGACCGAGCAGCTTCCTCCATGAAACAAACCGTTTAGCAACCAATCAGCCCTTTCATCAGATCACAGATGAAAGACGGCCCGCGGAAGAACTCGCTCTTTTACGGCTTTCATGTCTGCAGTCTCTGCGCATAAAGACTTCCCTGATTTTTCTAGGGTTTGCATCAGGCACTGAAATGTCGACTTGCCCTTGAAGATTAAAACATTTCCTTGGACACTCTTCTCAATAATTAATTCCCTCATCCGGAATAATGTGTTTTGATCAAACATGCTAAAATTAGACAGTGGAAACTTTCAGTTTCATCAACATCTTCACTGCTAACCTGCTGATTATCAAAAGGAGTGTTTGATTTGCTTTTTGTCCATGACCTCAGAAACCATTATTTTGAGAAGTGTCATAGAAGACCCACTCTGGGCTCCAAAAAGAATCAGCTGATAGTTCAAATGAACTCTGGAGGCATGAGAGTGTGAACATTTTTAAAGTGTAAAGCACCTGCACATCATTAAACAGATTAAAGTCTCTTGTTTAAATGTATTTGCAGAACAACAGGGTATGCAATTGTTGAAGTTTTCTCCAAATCATATTTTACCAACAGCAAGCTACATGCGCATTAATAGAAAATGGGTTCTGCAGAACTTATTATTACTGTGGCTATAGTTTCCAACTCTCATCTCCATCTAATGGAGGTTTTCCACTGACTGGTACCAGTTTGCTTTTTTTGCTTTTCCAACTAAACTCTTGAAAAATTCTTGGTCCCACCTTGGCCGAGGTTCCAAGCGCGCTGAAACGATACTAAATGATGGCGTGTACATATTGGAGGTTACTGATTGGTGGTTACTGATTGGTTAGCATTAGCTTCTTTAAGCCTTGTCTGGTGCCAGTTGCCTCCATTTTGTGTCAAACAGCCACAAACCAAGGATAAGAACTAAAACTCCTCTGATTTCATCCATACTGACTATTGTAATGATGCCGAGTTGTTTACCTCAGCTTAGAGCCTCCGCTCGCGCTGCTGTTCAGAATGTTTGGTCGCTATAGCAACCAGCTGTAGTGGAAAACTGTAGGTCCGAAACCAAACTGAACAGAGTAGAACTGAACCAAACTGAGCTGGAACCAGTCAGCGGAGAACTCCCTAAAATGTCTTCCTCTGAAAGAGAAGCAGGCTTTGTTTCAATAAGGATGTAATACGTTTCATTTCCATTGTGGACTAAAGCCAGTTTAGAAAATGGATTAAATGTCTGATAGATTTGAGAGCTAATGAGTGCTGACATTACAACAAGAGGACAAAATTAGTCAGGTATGATTTCAAAGGTAGTGTACTTTCACAGTTCTAGCCATTTTGCCATTTTTTCAGTGTCAGATGCAAAATCCCAGACTCAAAAAATGATTCATTCATTTCCTTTAAGGCAGGGGTGTCCAACTCCAGTCCAGCAGGTTTTAGTGATTTACCTGCTCAGAAACACCTGGTTCACCTCGCCAGTTAATTATCAGGTTTAGTGAATGTGCTTGAAGAGGAGAACCATCAAACTGTGCTTGACACCGCCCCTCCAGGACCAGAGCTGGACAAGATGACTCAAAATTGGATTCCTGAAGTGATCACCTATTTCACAGTTCATCCTTTCTGTGTAAGTTGAAGCTCTGTACTAAAACGAAGCCACCGTTAGTTTTAGCACCTAGCGAAGTAGTTCAGTTCGTTGCCTCCAAACAGAAGCTCAATAAAAGGCCTCGTGTTACATAAGCTCATAACAAATACGGGGTTTGTTTGGAAAGATAATTGCAGCAAGTGTTTGATCTCTGCAGAGAGAAAGCTGAATAGCCTGGCTTGTCTGAAGTGTGACGTTTTCTCTTCGTTTTTCCCTGACAATCACAAATTAGAGAATCCCATGGACTTGCTTATTTAGTTTCTGATGTTTGACTTATTTCATTTATGATTTCTTATAGTCACACGTGAACACAATGTGAACCATGTGAAATTCTTACTCTGCAGTTAACCCATTCACCAAGGGAAGCAGGGGGCCGCTCCCAAGGAGGGGCACCCAGGAGCAATGTGCCGGGACGGTCACTTGCTCAAGGGAACCTGGGATTTGAACCCCCAACCATCAGGGCCAATCATAGCCATCATCTTTCCATTCTTTCTTCAGTGGTACTAGTTTCACTGGTAAGGTCTGATTCCCATACTGATAAGTGCAGGTCCTTTGTGTTCAGAAAGAGCACAAGGGACAGTTGAACGAAGCTGAGTAACCTGAAAGCGAAGGCAGCGAAGATAGAAAGATCAGCTAAGCTTTATGCTTTTCTTTAGCATGACGGCAGCCCTGTTGCGTGAAGGCAAAAGCACCAAGAGGATGAAAAATGAGAAATCAATGAGCAGAAAAACGAGATGCTTGCAACCGATAACCATCCACAGGCACCTCTTGAAGAGAGCAATATCAATTATCATAGCTGATTGTCATTCTGCCAGAGAATGGAGGGCAGCAGGTCTGATGAGTGTGTCCACTCCCCGCTGCCTCATTAGGTATATCAGAAGCTGATCAGAGCCACGACTGAGCTCACACACATCGGCGCTGATAAGGTGTGTTTACGCATCTGTGAGAGGTCATCGCGCCGCTCCAGCACTTTCGTAAGCCTCAGTTCTGATTTCTTCTTGAAGTCTTCAGCCCCGACTGATATACAGTAAACCCCCACTACTCACAAGGGTTGCGTTCCAAGACCACCCGCGTATAATGAAAAACTGTGTTGCTGTTTTTTGGCCATTTTTATAGTGTAATAGCATAAATATGCCCCAAATAGGCTCCCAAAACATTTTAGTTGAATTTAAACTCAGTTTAATATATTACCCGTAACAAAAATTTTAAGGTAAGCCCATACAGACTGTACTGGAATTCATACACGGGCATTTTATTTGGTATAAACAGATAAATACAGTAATGAATTCGTGTAATTTCTAGAAATAAAACTACAGTAAAATGTAGGGGTGATCGCCAATATTTTTTACAGTTCAGTAATTTACTGTTCATCAGCGGCCCGTCTTATTGTAGAGAGGCGGTTAATGCAGACATTGGACGGCAACTGAGCTCAACAGCCTCTTTTAATTTACTTTACAGTACAATATTAAAACTACTGGGTTTAAAAAAACACAAATTAAGAGAAATACTCAAGATGAGTCAGGGGCGACTGGCAATCCGTGCTTTCTGAAAAATAATGACTGTCCAAAGGACGGCAGCCATCTGCCTGTCTTTCTTGGTCGAAGCACAAGCATTATAAACAGTTAGTGGCTGTAAATTAAAAATATGGAATTCTCTGAAACACATTCAATAAGAAATGCAACACAATACATAAATAAAAAACTCAAAACGAGCCCCAGTCTGGACGGAGCAGTGCGGAAGGCTGCCTACACCGATTTATATTTAGCTAAATTTACATTTGGATTACTATTTAAGATACGTAAAATGCGTAAGAAAACACTGCCACGGAAAAACTTACTGTGTTTAAGATGTAGAATCTCTTTAAAGGTAAAGTTTGACAAAATGGGTAATTTAATTATCCTGTACCTCAAACAAAGTCAAGGTTTTCTTCTTTGTACTGAGGTCAGTGCAGCTAAATAGGGTACTACACAGTGACTACCATCAAACCAATAAAGCGCTAATCCACAGGTTGCGTACAGTATATACACATGTACTAATATGCTAGATAATTATGTATGTATATATATATATATATACTAGGGCATTAACGACTTCAGATTTTTTCAGATCTGTCAATAAAGTTGAAGTCAAGTTGACAAATCATTTGACGACATCACACACAGACACAGGCATCCAACAATGAGCAACTTTTCTGTAACATTAGCAGTCAACATAACAATTAAACACAACAAAACAAAGGCTGATTCCTTGAATATTCTGATAAATATATGTGCGCAACAGTAAGTGGGAACAGCTGTGATCTGCTGTTTTTTCTTATCAGTCAGAGGCTTTCCTGTAATACTACTCCGCTCCTCTGGACTGGACGACTCCCTGCAGTGCTAGCGTTAGCCATGTTAGCTAGCGGAGCCGTTTCAGATGCAGAGCGCCGGTTCAGACTTGCAGGTTCTGCTGGTCTCTGTGCTGTTTGTGTTCTAGAGTGAAGGTTCTAGAGTGATGTGTGTCTGTCTTCTCTGCTGCCGTGTATCTCGTCTTGTTGTGGTCTTGTGTTTAGATTGCCCGCGCTCTAACGGTACCGCCCCTTTTATGAAGGGACTATAATAATTGGTTAAGAGGAGGAATGCGTGTCAGTGTCAGCCAATCAGAGGCAGAGACTGCATCGTGTACACAAGCGCGTGCACAGAGAGGAAAAACACACGATTTGTCGACTTCTCTCAAGGGGCATCGACTTATGCCTCTGAAGTCGACTAGTTGACTTTTCAGTTAATGCCCTAAAACACAACCATAAATCTTTCCGAATTTTGAATAAAACATTGAAATTTTTTACTCCATCTTTCAATCCTGGCTTATTTCATTCAGCTTTAAATTGCCTGTGTGGGACTGGTTCAGCAGACAAGATGGAACACTTTGACTGACTGGCAAATTTGTCAGCCCTCAATACCGATTCTCGATCTGGAAGAGCAGATGAGACGCCAAAACAGCCACACACACACAAACCCTTGCTGCAATGTGCACCCAATTAGTGAAAGAGTGGGCTAAAATGAATGGGAACTCTAGAGGAATCTGGATAGGAATATTTAAAGAGAGCAGCATAAATGCTGACAGGATTGATGGTGTTACTAAGGCAAGGGGACGTGTTACCAAGTGTTAGAGAAGACATTATGCAAGTGATGTTTGGTCCTTTAAAATAGGCGGCCAAGCAACCACAAGCTGCTGATCAAGGACAAGAACATTGAATAATCCAGGTATTGTATAGTGCGGTCATGTCATGCATTTTGTTATATAACCATGAACAACGGGTCACCGGGTTGCTCAGTGCAGAAACCTTCTCGCAAAAGAATGTTTTTTCAATGAAATTACCACCGTGTGTTAGCTTAAGTCTCTTGGTGCCACATTGTGATTTCCTTTGTAAGGTTAACATTATGGCTATTAGTGACCACTCCCCACACACACCCACAAACACTGACAAACACACAACCACAGACATTTTGCACTACTATAGAGGATTCCACGTGCTTCCAGGAGAAACCTGGAAAAATGTAAGTAAATGTTCAGTATGCACACAAGATTGATATTTTTGTAATAAGTCATCTACATTTTAATGTATTCCATGTTTTCAGGACAAATAATAAATGTACATTGGAATTGTTCATGTATATATGTGTATATATATATATATATATATATATATATATATAAACACACAAGGCCTTCTAAGAAGAGGTATAATGAAATGCATAAGCTGAAGGGTCTGCAATGGTATGGAAAAGGATTATTGTTATTTTTATTTTCAGAAGGACAGAATGCAGACTATGATGATTCACTTCTGAAAGTCATAATATCTTTCCGAGGAAAGGCTTCCTTGGTTTGTTCCAGAACTTTCTAAGAAGTGTCACCATAACAGCAACCATAGCTGACACCCGGCACACCTGAGCCGCAGCCATTATGCATCGGAAAGCTCACTGCACAGCTGTTGAGGAGGAGTAAAAAATGATTTATTTATTAAAGCCAATTAAAACTTCAGGCACAAGAATACTTCAATGAGAATATGCATATCAAATAGGAGCTCTGTATGGTAAAGGTATTTATACATGCAAGCGTGCTCACCTTAAATCACATTCGAAAGACTGCTGTGCAGAAAAGAGGGGGAAGAGTCAGGCAGACCCTTGTCGTCTACAGAATATCCTTTGCAGCTCCGAGCATTAAAAAAAAAAGAGAGAGGGAGAGAAAAAAGAAAGTTTTCTCATCTTAGACTTGTCCTTTTCTTCTTTCCATGCAATAAATGTGATTTTAAGTTTCTTTTCAGGGTCTGTGTCTCTGAAACATGGCTGCATTTGGTTGACGGCCACACTGGAGCACACACTCTCGGAATCGATTAGCTTCACTTGCTTCTGTGCCTGAGCTGAGTGTTGTGGGCATAGCTTAGTGGCTGGGGAGCGCTGATTGTGTGGCATTTGTCGAGCTCACAAGGGACTGACATACTGTATTGTTTGGGAATATGGATTTAGGCACAGTTAGAAACAGTCCATAACGCCAAGATAAGAATAAATGGGTGCAAAGGGCCAGCATAGAAAGGAAAACAGAGCAAGAAAGAGAATAATATGGGGCAGCAATGCAAATAAGACAGCACTGGTGCTTTTCACATTAAGGCTTTAAATGAGTCCCTCATACTTGGCATCTGTCTTCTATCATCCATCTTCCATCATCTGTTGGGTTGCATAACTATTGGATTTATGCTACTCAACTAATCTGTCCACATGTAGTTGACCAGCTGTCATTTCCAAAGTTAAAATAATAATTAAAAAAAATAATAATCATTCGTCTTGGTGGCCACCGGTCCTCCAAACGGAGATTTTTTTCCTACCCTATTTAGCTTTAACCTGCATCTGACATACAATGCTCTTGCTTAGCAGTTCAGGGAAAAGGTTCATCAGTCAAAGTAAACGTAAATTGTGGCTGAAACTAGATTTCTGAGATCTCCAGGATCAGGGTGATGTTCGCTGTTGTACTGTTACTAAATTTTCCTCGAAGCCATTGATAGTCATGTGTCTGAGGACCAGTGCTCCAAGTTAGTGTTTTTCTTCCTGAAACACTGGGCTAAATGTACTGTGCAAGTCAGTCTGGCTTACAAGGCTGTATTTCAGCATGGTCTTACACAGCTTGCGGTAGAATTGATTAACTGGTTCTCAAACATGTCCTCAGAGAAACCCAGACAGTCCAGAAATTTGTTCCAACCCAACCAGCAATACATAGGGATATAGCAAAACTGCGGACCGTGTGGGGGTCTCAAAGGACTAGCTTGAGAATCACTGAATTTCTTTCATCTAGTGTGGTGTTTCCACACTATAAAGAAAGTGCTTTGTTCTTTCTGTTTAACACAAAGGTTTCTGTTCGTACCTTCTGCATGTGCACTACTGTTCTTATGCTGCTGTATTTCAGGCACAGCGCTCCACTCAGGTGTTCCATCCCACAGAGATGGCGAGCGGAATTATTAGTCAACTAGTCCATGCAGCTTTTATGCACCAGTATAAAGGGGAAAGCAAGGTAATGCACAGACAACAAATTAGGCATGAGGCGTAGCTAAAACGTGCTTTGAATTTACTCCGTTCAAACATGAAGACTGATTCCACATGAATAAAATATACTAAATCAGCATGGTCACACGCCAAAAGTAAGCAAGCTGAGAGATAATAATTGCGTTGATGTGAAATATTTTATTCATGCAGAGCCGATGCACACATCTGAATCAGTAAATCCCAAGATCTTGGAAGAGGGCCTTTAAGGGACAAGTGTTGTCCCTTAAAAGTGATCCAAGTTTGATTCGAAGGTCCTTATTTAATTAAATAGACTGGCATCGGGAGTGGAGGGGCCAAGAAGAAAAAAAATTGTCTCAGGAGAGGATGATTAATTTGAGCCAAGACACGGACACCAGTTCAAGTTCTGCTTAAATATAAATAAATATATATATAAATAAATGCCGAACCCCTCTTGGCGCTCACCCTGTGAAAAGGGAGGCATAAGTGACTTATGTCCAATTAGAGTGCTACAAAAACTGTTAATAACATGGCTGACAGGTTGGCAGGATGCCAAGCTGGTTCGCAAAGAATCAGCATTAGATCTTGACACTTGACAAGTGATGTCTTTTCTTCGTGCAGTTAATAAAGTCTGTTTTACATCAGAGTGACCCGTCCACATCATCAGCGGCAGCAGAGCCCCCCCCCCCCCTCCCTTAAGAAACAGATGGACGGACGTGTCATTGACCGGAGAAGAGAAACGGTTTGTGTTTACAAATGCCTCGTATGCAATTCCTGTTTACACGTGGCTGTTTGCTCTAACTGGAGTCGTCACGCTTTATTAATCCCCCAGGACTGTTTATGTCACTCTGCTACTGCCTGGCCCTGTCACTGGCAGCATTTTGTTTCATTATTTATTTCTATTTTTTTTCCTCCACCTTTTTCCTGAGCCACATGCTAGGGACCGTTGTGCGGTACAGGATGCGGTAAAGATTTGTCATGCGGCCACAACAGAGTCTGGCGCAAGGAGCTTAAGATGATTTATAGGGCTTATTTCTGAAAGTGGTAAAGTGAAATTAATCACGCGCCCACCTGACACCGCTGCTCAGCTGTGATAAATGACAAGCTGTCAGCGGCCGACAGCGTCCCATCCATGAAGCGGCCGCTGATGCGCTCCCTCCTCAGATAGTCTGACCCGGGCGGCACCCCTGCCAGATGCCCCTCCGGATGCCCGCGCCTGGGGAGCACGGGACGGCCCCTGACTCCGTACCCTTCCCCATTCCCCAAACCTGGATACGCAGACAGTCCTTAATGAGCAGAGCTCCAACTGGAATTGGACAGTCCAGCCTCTAAACTGCAGCAAAGTTCACCGCCCCGTCAGCATGAAATCTTCATCCCTCTGACAGCTGCACCCAGTCTCTCCACCACTTTTACCAAGAGAAAAAAAAACAAAGAAAAGATTCTCGGGATGACATAAGTATCGAAGGAATATTTCCCCTTTTTTCCATCTGTGCAATTTCTTTGCTTCACTGTGAAGTGTGACCTGCCCATGATACCAAAACTCCATCTATTTGGTCTAATTGAATGGGTAGCAACAGATCAAAAGTTGGTGATCTTTTAAAGCATGAATAAAAAAAACACTCCACCACTCTTCCTTGCTCATTAATGTCTGCAGTGAGTTGTGAAGGTTTGGAGTGTTGGCTGAACTCAACTGTTCATAAGAAAGTCAGGGAGTTTGGTGTTACGCTGCTAATGGAGGCAGTAGTGTCCTTTGATTGAAAATCCATGTCTTTCCTTTGTGCTTTTATAAAAGTTCCTGTTCGTGTGAGAAATGACTGCAAATCCATCCAAACACTCATTGTTTCGCCTTCTGCCAAGAAAATAAATATTCTTTGCCCTTGACAAGGGGGTAATTAATAGTGATGTTTAGCAGGTCCATTTCAACGCACCTCTTAATCTAATTTTGTTTCCAGTCTGTGATTTGTAAATTACTGCAAAATGAAGCACCATTTACCACCGTCCCTGTGTGCGACAATGGTAATTTTTCTTCTTGCATAAATCTCTCCCTCTCTCTCTCTCTCTCTCTCTCTCTCTCTCTCCCCTTCTTTCCCTCTCTCCTCCCTCCCCCTTGCATCTCTCCATCCACCAGTGTGCATGGCTAAGCTGCGATGCTCCCACACATTACATGCAAGCTTCAGCTGTGCAAGACAACATTTGAGGATAATTGTATGGGCACTGATCTAAAATGTCAGGACAGCAAATGCCTTGTCCACAACCCATTAACGGCCACTAAATGTTAAGCATTTACGTTCGTCCTGACATTTAAAAAATGGAACGTGTGATGCTGAGATGCTTAAGTTTCTATAGACCGTCATTTATCCACATTCCAACAAACACCAATTATGCAGACGTCTATTGTCCAAAATGAATTGCAAATCACAAAGGAGCGCACTTTCTTTATACTCGTTCTTTCCACTGCAGTTTAGATCACTTCCTTCACCCAAAAAAGTGCTTAATGAAAAGGAGTGGGACAGGAAAAGACCATCCCTTCCTTCCTTTTAACTTCATCCTTTTAACGTCACTGTCTGAAGACTTTCTGTATTACTGTACTTGCGGTCCTGATGTTAAATATGCATACGAATAGTGATCTTTTTGCACATTAGCGGTAATTATTATAATTTACAGGCCTCGTTCTTTTCTTTGTCGTGGCCAATCTCTAGTCATTAGTTATCTTTGCAGCAGGTGCTTCTCCATATCTAGTCATCACATATCATTGCAGCATATTCTCCCAGCTTCACAGAAAGCTCTATTCCCACAGGACCTGACTTAATACCTTGCTGCGTAGGACTAATTTTTTTTATGCTACTGGCAGTCGGTCAGCTGATTGTGGGCAGTCAGAAAACTGTATGCAGTGCAATAAAATATGCAATATAATATACAAGAGCTTTTTCCATATTATGGTTACGGTCTGAAGATTTTAACTGAAGTTAGAGCCTCTTGTTCTACTTCGATCCAGTTACTGTCCTGTCCTGCACAGTTTACTCACCCTTAGTTTCAGGTATTGTAATATATATATAAGGCGAACATGCTGCGTTAATGTGAGACTCTTATCGGGCGATAAAAAAAATATCGCAGTTAATCTATTCACAAAGTTGGGTTGGGAGCTGGGTCTATATTATGCAAGCTATGATGACTTTCACCTTGATATTTTA
>JBBPDB010000032.1:5294038-5318364 GCA_037974465.1 Brachypetersius altus | reverse complement strand
TTTATTTTATTTTTGAAATATTCATTTATCGGCCGTTATAAATGCCGATACCGATAGTTTGGAAAATGCCTAATATCAGCCGATAATATCGGCCTGCCGATAAATCGGTTGGGCTCTAGTGTGTGTCTATCAAAATCCTGATGTAGGGCATAGAAATTGGTTCAGACGGCTGTTGTTATAGATGAACACATCTGTTCATTAGCCAGAGCGTTATCATTAGGCTGCTAGCTTCCATTGGCAACCCTTTATTAATGCAACTAAATTACTTCGGGATGTTACTTAGCATAATGAACAGTGAAAATGTTTTGTAGATGCAAAATAACATGTTAAACGCAGAGACATTTAATACACTTACTTCATCCAGCCTTGCAACTGTGCTAAATTCTGCTATGAGAATGTGTTATGGTAGCTCCATACTAACGGTGGTGTACACCAACATTTTAAGAATGTTAAAGACGACTTTAGATTTAAATATAAATTTGACTTTATACTGCAGCTGTGACAGTAAAGAGCCCTGTAACACACCTGCCACTATGAAGTCTGCTGCCTTAGTGTTTTTAGATCTCATAGATTTTTTTGACAGACTGATTTACATCAAGTTTATGCAAAGAGTCAATATTTGCAGTGCTGGCCCTTCTTTTTCAAGACCTATGCAATTCACCATGGCCTGTTGTCAATCAATTTCTGGGCCAAATCCAGCAAATCAGTTTTTGCATAATCAATGCTTGGAGTTTGTCAGAATACGTAGGTTTTTGTTGGTCCACCCATCCCTTAAGGGCTGGGTTTTCTGGCCATGGACGCAAAATTGTTTTGTTACCCAAGTCACTCAGTTATTACTTTTGTCTTATGGCGCGGTGCTCCATCATGCTGGAATTGCTTCGTTCTTCACCGGACTGTTCTTGGATGGTGGGGAGAAATTGCTCTAGAAGGATGTTTTGGAACCATTCTTTATTCATGGCTGAGTTGTATGTGAGCCCACTCCCCAGGATAAGAAGCAGCCGCACACATGAATGATCTCTTTACTGTTGGTCTGACACAGGACTGATGGTAGCACTCACTTTTTCTTCTCCAGACAATCCTGCTTTTCAGACGACTCAAACAGTCAGAAAGAGGCTTCATCAGAGAAAATGACTTTACCTCAGTCCTCAGCAGCCCAATCACTGTGCTTGATGTTTTTCTTGGAGAGTAGTGGCTTCTTTTCTGCCCTTCTTGACATCTGGCCATCCTCCAAAAATCTTTGCCCCACTGTGTGCGCAGATGCACTGACGCCTGCCTGCTGGAATTCCTGACCCCACAGCTGAATCACTTGGCACTTTCTGGACTGACTTGGGTGCCCTGAGGTCTTTTTCATATGTGAAAGTTATTGATCATTCAATAAATGGTTGATTTGGGTGCAATCTTACTAGCAGCAAGATCCTTTCCTGTGAAGCCCTTTTTATTCACACATTTCCTTGCAGGTTACCTTGGTTAACAGAGGACAGAGGAAGAACGATGATTTCAATCAGCATGAAAGAGTGATCTTCAGCCTGGTCCTCATCAACACACTCACTTGTGTTAAAGAGAGGAACAGCAGGAATGAATAAACAACATTACAGACTTCCAGTGTCTCTTTTATTTAAAAACTGTTTCTGCACTGTTCATATACAGTAATGATCTCAGCATACAAAAAAACAGGGGGTGCTGCACTCACTGGGGGGATACGTGGGCAGATGAAACTAATGATTTTTAAAAGTGTGTGGTTGGCACATTACCCCATGAATACCAGGCATCTCTAAATAAACTCCACAACAGAGACCATTTTTTCAGGGTGTGTGTTAGTGGGTCTCAGTGTGGCTGGCCTCTGGTGCAGGTATCAGGAGCTTGTATGAAATGTTTGGATATATAATTTAAAAATAGTAGAATAATGACTATATATTTAGGGTGGCTTGGGAACATTAACGTGTTATTAAAATTTTATAATTTTATCTCAAAACATTTATTTAAAAAATCATTAAAAATGACAGTATTTCGAAATGTCATTGTTCAAATACCCTCAGCTCCTCAAGTTCAACCCTAGGATTACCCAGATCTTGCTCTTAAAACTTAATTTTCAACCATATATAAGTAATTCACTGTGTTACTATGAATTTGTGTGTTCTAAAGTGAAGAACTAAACTGTGGACCCACATCCAGACCCATCTATTACCAGTCTCAGTCAAAAGGACCCCATGAGTATTTTTGGACTTTCGCTACTTTGACACACCTGACTAAGCGCATGAAGAATTTGTTAATTAAAGAACTGAATCATGTGCCCTACATGGGGAAAAGCATAAAACCCATGCAGAGTGTGGATACTGGGATTGAGAATGAATAGTGCATTTTTAATTTATTATTACACTTTCCAATTCTCTGTCCTATCTAACAATGATGGAAAGCAAGATCTGATCTGCAAAGGGCTTCTCTTGTTCATTCGTCTTTAGCATAGTAAAGGAAAATCTGGAGTCTGTAGAATTTTGATAGGAGCGCTTTCAAAGCCCTGCATCAGCAGCCAGAGTGGGATCAAAGCTGTAAGGCGGCAGGCCTGAGAAAGCTGTCCCACTTAGACTCCAACAACAATGCAAAATAAACACACTTGGGCTTAAGCAAGCAGCCGCCGGGATTTCCGTGCTAGCTGGGGATTAATGAAGTGATGGCTGGGTGTGAGCACCGTGCCTTGTCAGCATGCCAGGGAGTCCCTGACCCTGCATCTTCCTCTCTCAACAACCTGGAAGACTGTCATTTCACACATGTCATACATGACAGATGTGCGCTGACAAAACCTTCCAGGTAAAAGAAGATACAATTAGCGGCCCCATTGGACGGAGCAGGCATCAATTTATTTGAGCAGCGGTGTGACAGGCCGCTCTGTTTCGTGTCGGTGAGGTGACTGTGACTTATTCGGCGATGTCCCTCTTATCAGAGCATTTAAAGCTATCCGTCTTACGGCGCTATCGCTGGTGACTGTCTTCAAATCAACACAGCCACTGTCAGAGTGCAGCACAGGTCTGCTGAACTAGATTAGTCTCCCTAATAAACAATTATTTAAGTAGGGCGCTGATGCGGCAGGAAGGGAGTGGATAAATACAGTGGTGGCACAAGTGATTGATTGGTTCCTCGTTGACAGCTTCCACTGGGCTTTTTCACATTATCTGGCATCAGCAATACCATCAAATCAATTTATTTGAGAACACACTCTCTCTCCAGAGCCGACAAGAGGCGTCAAGGATGGCATCGAGATGGAGGGAGAAAAACAGAGTGAGAAAGAGAGCAAGTGAGTGGGAAATGCACCGCAGCAGGACCTTGGAGCTGGCAAGTCACTTATTGATTATCACGACAGTGCTGTAAAACAAGCTCCTGCGGTTGTGTGTCTATTGTAAATGACAGCCCTGGGAATGTTTTGTTGTTCTCTGTTGTCTGTGATTGGGTTTTGGGGTCAGAGCCAGTGGACAGTGCTCGGCTCTGCTCGAGAAGACGCGTCTCAATGGAATGGCGCCTCAGACAGGTCAAAGGGGCCAGAGTGTGTGGGTGTGTATCTGCAGAGCTGACGAGCCCAGCATCGCCTCTCTGGGACTGAACACGCAGCCAGAGGGGGAGTGTACTGAACACGAACTAAAAGCCAGCAAGATGTGTCGGCCCCAGATGAAAGGAGTGAATTGCTCAGTCATGAAACTTTCTCTTTTTTTTTTCTCGGTGTCACAAGAGGGAAGAAAGACGGCTTCGCGCCCCCATCAAAATTTCCTTTATTATCCTCGTGCCTCCCTAGTAATATCATAGAGTGGCTCCTCCACCGCCTTAGAGAAGAAAAAAAGAAAGATTTGAAACTCAAAGGTCACAATGAAGAGAGTGATTTCAGAATCAGGCACTCAAACTAGCAAGTGTCTCGCATGCAGTTGCTTCATCTTACTGCAGTAAGTAAGGCTGGAGGACAAGGGAGAGACTGCTGTTTTGAGGGAGGAGGGGGAGGATGGAGGACATGTGGGGATGGCACGGGGTCTCCTTGGTGCAAACCACAAGGTGAAATCCTACTAGAACCAAAAGTTGAACTACAAACTTTTACGGAATAATGCTTTGTTCATTTAATAAGCCGGTCCTGCCTTTGAAACGTAATACATCTGATTGATTCACAGCGACTCATCTTGTATTAACAAGCTGTTTTACATTTCCCAAAGCTCCATCATCACAAGGGGTTTCCAACATTAGCCCCACAGCTGTCTGCTCATATGACTTCATACAATACGGGGGCTACGGGGAGCCGGTGCCTGTGGCAGATAGGGCTCCCAGTGCAGTGCTAGAGAACCTCCTACGGTGGCTTATAATTGCCAGAGTGATTATCCATCCACAGTAATGTGCAGGCCTGGACAAAGAAATATCTATTCATGGCTTGTTTTAATGATAGCTTTTCTCCAGGGCTCCTTTAGAGGTGATTTACATAGTGTTCAGTGTATGCCATGCTAATGGGCACCACTGAACACCTCAAACTTCAGATTAGAACAGCAGCGCCTCATTTGAGCCCCGCTTTCTTGACCCCTCCAGCACACCGAGGCGTTCGTGCCTTGACATTAGACAAACAATTACAGAGCATTTGAATGAGACATCTTCGGCGTGCAAGCAGGGGGCTGTGATTGAAACTAGCGCTTTCTTCGCTGCAGTTCTTTCCTAATCACTTGCTCACCATGCTTTTATTCCATGCCCTATTTTAGCTCCCCGCGCCTTGGTCCTGTCGGTGCGAGGTTGCAGCTTTGGACAGGCCAGCTCAGTGAAGCTCGCAGGAGTGGGGGTGCGTGAACGGTTTGCCAGCTCCTCACAGAGGGGGAGCCAGGAGATAATAATGGGTGGAACGCAGGAGCCATGCATGTCGTGCGAAAGAATAATTGCTGGTTTTTCAAGAGCACACCCCTAATTGGCCTCGCTGTGGTCGGAGAAGCTTCAAGTCGAAGAGAGGGGCTGGCACACAAGGCTCGTTGAGCCGAGCCGCGGCTCTGGCAGCGTTGCCCAGGGAGCTGAAGCTGAGCATCCTCTCCTCCTCCTCCTCCTCCTCCTCCTCATCCTCTGGTGAGAGATATTTCAGAGAGGTTTCCCTCAATCATTCAGCTAAAGGGACCAGTGAGGGAGAACTGACCACTCATTACTGCCCTGTCATTAAAGACAGACAGTCTCTACCGACACTGAAAAGACAGTTTTGTGCCGTCAGTAAATCTACCAAAAATGAGAGAAGAAATGCCCCCCAAACTCTCTCTGCATTTTAGGATGTCAGACATTTTTCTCGTTTTTATTTTTTCAAGTCCCATGCTTTTTTTGTCCCTTTATATCAAATTTGCCATGCAGCAAACAATACAAAGCCTCTTAGAGAGCCGCAGGCAGAGCGCCGAGCAGATGACTGCTTGTATTCCCCTTATTGCTGTTTTATGACAAGGTGATTACGTTCGTCTCTGCACTGTGTGTCAGACAGGCTTCGACGCCATCCACACAGCTGGGGGTTCTGATCTCCAGCATGCGCCGGTCCCTGAGCACTGCCGCCCATCAGATCAGGCTTAGAGCACCGCAGTCCCGATATGAAGGGGAACAGATTATGTCTTGTCACTATCTAGCCATATCCCTTCCAAATCCCCCTTCATCGCACCTATCGAGTCTCATACATCATACTATTCCCATTAGTCTTATCTTTCTCACTCTTATAGAAAGCTTTCTTTTGGATGCACACCGCCATCCACTGTAAGTAAAATGTTTGAAAGAAGCAACTACCTGCTTTCCATGACATCAATCAATTCAAAACTTCTGAAAAACAAAGCTATAATTTTGTGCAACGTTCATTTTTACCCCATGCATAGTCATTGTAGTTCAGAAATTCTTCATCCTCACGCTCCCTTTGTACTTGTGACAAATCTTTTAGGAGCTCTTTGTGTCTCAACACATTCTGTGTATTTTCAAATCCAAATTCCGGCTTTTACTCAACACTCGGACCCCAGTGGTGCAACTGCAAGCTGTGTGTTTGAAGCTTGTTGGACAAATCCTTTGGTTCTTACTTTGTCCTTGTGGTGCCCAGTCCAATAACACCACCACAGGCAACAGAGAGGGAACAGCAAATATGTCATAGTAACAGTCATCTGTTTGGCAGCAGACCCAAGACTCTCCTCCAGGAGCTTGGTATAATAAGTGGGTCTGGCATCAGACAAGGTAAAACCAACATGGCTCAAGAATGAAAAAAGATGGGGGGAAAAGCACGTGGACGATGGAAGCCTCTAAGCAAACAAAGCAATAGCTTAAACACTAGCTCAGACCAGCTACAGCCAGACTGGCTAAATCACATGGAGAAAGATCAGATTGTGGGTCCAGTTACTTTTGGTCATTTTAGACTTTTTCTTTCTGGTTACATTGCGTTACATTTAAAGTTAAGAAAGTTTTCCTAGTCCTTTATTCTTAACTTTCAGTGTAACTTATTTGTCATTAATTCCCAACATAGCATAAACGCCAGCAGATGTTTTCAAATGATATTAAAACAAAGAAAATCTTGTTTTTTTTCCAACAGCAACGAGTATATCTCGACTATGTTTTGTAACGATGACTTAGGAGTCAGTCAGACCTCCTCACTCCTTCCAGTTCTCAATCACAGTCAGATTCCTCTGGGGAAGGAAGAGAAAAAATTCCTTCATTTTGAAATGGAAAGCTGGCAAGTCATGCTACCAGCTTCAATTTATTTTCAGGCGGGCTCGATTTGAACAGGCCATGTAACTGGACCGGATACATCCTTTCATGGATACAGACTAATTCAAACTCACTGCTCAAGGTTGATGACATGGTAAAAAAGTAATCACTATGTCTCCATGAAGGCAATGGAGGCAATGGTGGGAGATAATAAAGCGCTATGTAAATTACTGATGGATTCAAATACAAGAGCGTAGCTGCTGGATTGGATGCAATGAGCTCGTTTGGAACACTGGATTGGTTTGAAGTTACAGGGCCAGCTGGCAGGCCTGCTTCTTTTTCTTTTTTTTTTAACAGCACACTCACTTTCTAATCTTGTGTTTTAAACAAAAATGCAGCAGTAGGCACAGGCATCTTTACAGCTTAGACAAAACGGTGGGTTCCTGGCACAAAACATAATTTAGCCACACAGAATCTCTTTTTCTTATGAAGACTCGCTGCATCAGTAGCCATGAATTTGAGAATCTGCTTCGTGTGTCTTGCAAGGTGCTATAAAGATCCCCATATTGCGAGGATTTGTAAAGTTGCAGGCGTCAAAAGCAAAAGTGGGAGCCTGTGCACCTCTCAGCTTCGACAGTTTCAGTGGGAGGAAGGCTGCTGATGTCATAACCTGGGTGTTCTTTGTCTGATGCGTGCAGTGTGTGAAATTCACACGTTCGGCTCCAGAATTCTCACCACACACTGATTCAGCTCAGTGCAGGTGGAGCCGGATAGACGGACCAGCAACACACACCCTCGATCCATGATATCAGTTCACTCCATCAAAGTGGTGCTCGTAGAGACCAGTCAGTTTAAATTCAGCATGCCAAATATTCATTCCCTATCTAGCCTTAGCATGTTTGATTCTCAGCAGATAGCTTTCATGGTATCAGCTTCGGTGTTTTCATTTCTCAGTGTATTGTAAAAACAGGAAATGTCTCCAGGTGACGACTGTGCCATTTTATTCATCAAGATAACTTCCCATGGCAACAGACACCTCTCATGTTGAGCAATTCTTCAAATGGATTTTTTTGCACATTCTCAGGGTTCTATGAGCAACAACAGGTGAGTGCTAATGTTCCTGCCAAACAAAGCGAGCGTAAGGTAAAAGTGTATCTCTGACACCTATTTGGATTGGCGCCGTGAGGTTCACATCACCCTCTTCGTCGGGTTATATTATTTCCTTATTCAAACTAAGCTCCCTGGATGCTCTTTCCAGCCCCTGAACTCAGACGTATTCCTATTCCCCACTGCATGCTCTCTCGCTCGCTCGCTCTCTCTCTCTCTCTCTCTCTCTCTCTCTCTCTCTCTCTCTCTCTCACACTCTCTCTCATTCTCTCTCTCTCTGTCTGGGCCGAGCGTTTTACAATGTACTCAAATTAGATTAAACTGGATTCACCGGAGGATGATCTACAACTAGCCAGTTATGAAAATCAATCACCGCAACAACCTTCCTAATGCTCTTTATAGGATCTGCCAGGTGAGCCTTTTCTTGACAAAAAGACAGATTCCCTGGCAACTGCACAAAGGAAAACAAACACTTTCTCAACATGTAACCTAATAGCATCTCACCACCAAATTCATCACAGCAGAAACAATCGCATATGAGAAATATGTCCAGCGGCAGGTTTTGCCTGCGGATTTGTCGGGGCGGTAATGTTATTAAGGCACTTATCTAAAGGATAGAAACTCAGTGCTTTTGGTGGTGGAATAAAGGGACTTTCAGATGGTCTAGACAAGAGCAGCATACATCTTAAAGGTCTGAGATTTACAGTGGTTTGAAAGGTCACTGTCTGCGTCTCACAGGCAGCTGGGACTTGTAAACGACCCTTCTTATCAAATGTTAATGCTGCCAGACCCACATTGCTTTGGGGACCAGGGGGGAACAGCCTATGTCTGCGAGGTCCTGAGGTCCCATGGAAACAAGTAATTCAATTTGCATGCAAAAATCAGTCACTAATTGCATCTAGCCTCGCTGAGAATCAAATGGAGTCCCTTTGTACTGCAACCCGCACTGCAGAGAATGTAAGATCTTGGCAGGAAGAGTCTTTTTGTGTGGCTGTCGATGCAGAGACATGGCTTTTATAGGCTGGAGCTCAAGGCTTCTATGATTTTACAAGAGGGATGGCCCCTGTCTGGGAAGGGCTCAACATTTGGTTTGTTCCAGCCTATTCAGGTCACTCAGGTAAAGACAGGGCAGGGCTGAAGTCCTGTGCTTGACAATAGGAGTGTTCTTATTGCAAGTAGCGGTTCAAGTTGAAGACATTCACAATTTGAATAGTTAGTACGGCTGGGTAGTTCAATTAAACCAACACATATTATGATAGATAAATGCAGATTGAGAATTCACATCCAAAAGTTCCAAAATCTCCCCAATACCACTCTCCTCCTGCGTTGTTGCTCATGCCAGAAATATTACAGCTCCAAGTAATGACAGGTGATAACCTATTAAATCCTCGTTTCCTTGTGCTGATAATTTAGTGCTAGAGTTAGTGAAGAACAGCCTGCCAGAAGTCTTCACAGTGCTAATTATCTGCTGTATCAAGCATGCACTACAGGGAGTAAAAATAAGCATGAATATAAATTTGATTGTCCTTGAAGTGAGAAATGAGAAGGGTTCATAACAGGCTAGTATTAATACAAACATTTTGCACAAACACACTGTAAACTCAGAGCATGCCCCAGTTTATATTTATGCATGTCCCCAGACGTAAAGAATAGTAATTGTATCAGTGTTAATTATACATGGAGAGTGGGTTGTCCAAACAAAATTGAGGCATACAATGCAGACTGCCAGAGACTGCTGTAAATCCACAGGCATTTCATCCTGCTGTTGCTACACAATTGCCCTAAATGCAATGCAGTGGGTTTTTTTTCCCTTCAAACAAGAGGACTGCGCCAGTTGGAGGACAAAAAGACACCCGGGCGGCCGATTTAGCAGGTCATATTGCCCCCTGTTGACCGCTATGTGCATGTGCAGACTGTGAAAAAGTGGCTCTGACTTATTCATGAAATACTTGATTTCAAAAGGCCACACGAGCCTTCAGAAACATGGCATGGCGCCACACTAAGCTAAAAGAGCTAGATTCATTTAGCCACAAACAGGGCTAACACAGGCAAACGGTATGAAAATGTCAGGCCGGCGGCCTAATGGGAGGCTTCGGAATCGATCCTGCACCCTATATGGTTATGATTTTGGATGTTTCGACAGTAACCTCGCCTCTAGACAAGGCATTCACCTTTAAAATATTTATCGAGGTTTTCATAAAAGAAATGACACACAAGTTCGCGCAGCAAGTAGAGAAGTGGAAGCTAAATCGTTGCAGTAGACGTATGGATTTCCTGTCAGGGCCGCGGTGTAATAGCACAGGCTGAGAGAGTGGATCCTGGCCTGTGCACTATGTAGATGAGCTTTTGGCTGTAATTGAAAGCTGGCTAATGCAAGAAGCCGGAGGAGCGCTCCATAAAACGAGGACCTGAGACAAGATTGGTATCTGAGGAGACACGCAACTGTTCTTCGAATAACCTTTTGTCAACCCACTGATGGCGGAGACATGAAGAGAAGGAGGAGCGGCAGGAGCAAAGCTAACTTGCAGGAACAATACAGGGGGGTGTAGGAACTGATGTACCTGACTTTGTTTACTAGTATCTACTACCTTTCCCAATTGGCACTGTCCAGGAAAATAAATCGTCCATGAGTGCAGGGCTCCGTGGGGTGTCAGCGTTAAGTTGGTGGAGTTGGGAGATGTTTCAAATTGTATTCTCAAAGGTCACGCTCTCCTTTCTGGCAGTCTCGCCTGTCACCTTAGCTTTGTGCATGGAACCCCGCCTATTGATCTGCTCCAGCACAACTGTCCTGCGTAGCCGGCTGTCCAAAGCACAGCATGTTAGTGATGAGGATCCACTCTGGGATGTAGTGGGGAGTGAACGTTGGGGATGGGGGGGTGGGGAGCCTGGGGAGTGGTGCAGTGGGGGGTGGAGATGAGGAGCAGGAATTATCTGCCCTATGAACACTCCGCTGTTTGCAAACTGGACAAGAGAGAGCCTCCAATTGCATGAGGCTGTTGTCGGTGGCTAAAAGCCGTGAGCAGTGGGCCCACTTTTCTCCCTTGTTAAAGCCAAGGCCAAATCACCAGCCCCCGCAGTGTGCTTTCTCAACAAAGCGGCGTGCTGCTGCTGCAGATGTGATGGCTTAATGTTTCCTGGAAGACATTACTGCCTCAAAGGGAAGACTGGCCCTTTCTGCTTCACAAACGTGATTCCAGGCACTTTCAGCTGGACAAATAGAGAGGCTGTACACTGACAGAGGTCTCCTCTCTCCTCTTCTCCTCTCCACTCGCTCTCCTCTTCTTCGACCTTTCCGAACGTGTAGCAGCATCGCTGCGGTATTATATTTTCCTAACCGTGATGTATTGAAGGATCTGTTAAGCAGTTAAATGTCAAGTTTATTTGGCAAAGCCTATCAATAAAGGCCGCCATCGATTTTGGCGCTTTATTTTGCTTGCTCTATCCTCTGGTGGGGGAAATTAATCATGCTGCAAGAATTCATGTAGCCACCATAGATCACTGCGGACTCTGTTTGGAGATGCAAATAGCCGCCGCCTTTTGTGTTGAACTAGCGCCCCTGGGTTTCCCGATTGAGAAAGGATTAATGTCGGTCAGCGCTTGAATTAGCAATCAATTGCTCTGCCATCATGTAGGACATGGAACAGCTGAAGATTTGCTAATAGATGGAACTGGATCTCATTAATTTTCTGCGGCGTTGAGTATTGAGCGCGAGTAAAAATAGAGCAACCAGGACTGCTCTGGTTCCTGCGCTGCTCCAAAAGACCAAAAGTGTGTTCACACTTGAAAGGAATCTGTCACATCTGAAAATGAAGAAGCGGCCCAAACAGCCCCAAAGTGTGTTAGAAACAGTTTAACAATTAAAAGTGTGTAGAACTCTAGGCATGTTAAAGTGAACATAAAAATGACACAGCTTGGTAATTTATATAGAAACATATGTGTTAGCATGTCCAGGGTGTACCCTGCCTTCGCCCATTGCAGCTGGGATAGGCTCCAGTCCCCCTCAACCCTGAATGCAGGAATAAGGGGTAGATAATGGATGGATGGATATATGTGTTAGCATAGAAAATAATCAGAACTGAGAGGAAACAGACTATTTATTGATCATACATGCACACATAATAAAGTTTCAAGTTTTATTGTTATATACAGATAAAAATGTAGCATCATTACCTTCAATGAAATTCTTAGGCTTGTGTTCCCCTAACTTTACATAGATATATAGAAAAGTATACAGATAAAATTATATATATATATATACATATATATATATATATACACATATTAAAATAGTTTAACATTTACAAGTATTAATAGCATGTCTAGTGCAGTATTGTGCAGTGAGGGTTTAAAGTGGGATTGTTTAAAGTGACATTGTGGGAGTCCAGTTGTGGTGTGTGCAGAACGCCAGCAGTTCAGAAGCCTGATGGCTTGTGAACATATATACAATATGCCAATAATATATGAATAAATATAAAGAGAAGTGCATATATAATACCTCTGTATTTGCATTTTATACATTCACTGATTAAAAGTATATGTCTTGTAGTTTTTTTGTCATGTTTTCTTTAACAAAAGTTACTCTTTGACCCCACCATGTGGTTTTATTAAGAATGACAACTGGTCCAGAACTTACACTCGGGGCAAGTTTAGAGTCCAGTTTTAGAAAAGCTGCAATTATTTTCCCTTACACATTTTAAGCACACACATCCTACATTTCATGATAGAGATATTCATTCTGATTTGTTGTTGCTGTTGCTTTATTTGCACTAATATCGTTTTTTTTTTAATTTACTGAGAATTGTTATTTTTTATTATCATTCGTTTTATTCCAATTTATATTCAGGAAACGATTACATAAGTAACTGTACCACCAATTAGTTTTGTGTTCTCTTCATTACATCACTGATGAAAATCTAATTCAATAATGGATCCCATTCTTCCTTCAATCCCAACTGCATAATTTGCATAATTGTACAAATTGATGAGATAATTAGTTTGAGTCAAGTTTTGTGCACCGAAAGTATTTTCAAAATGAATTTATTGATTTATTTTTGTTCGCTTTTTTGTTTTTCCTTTCTCAGACTTTTATTTTTTCAAATTCACTGGCGGGAAGTTGCAGCGCGAGTGATGGACATGGCAGCTGTAATTCTGCAGGATTCCGAGTGGGGGAGGCAGCAGACCTCACAAGATGCAGCCTGACCTACTTTCAGCATCTGGAACATTTTGTTCTGTTCTATTCTTCCCCCTCACATGAAGGCGAGCAATAAAGCTCGGTTCACAGTCGAGCACCGACACATGATTGACCGCATTCTCCTCATTTTACAGTCCATCTTATCAAATTCTAGCAAGAAAAAAACAAGCAAAAAAGTACATGGTACAGTACTTGGGTACAGGGCCTAGAGGAATTCCTCAATATGAATAAATCTTCTTGCAGCCGAAACTGTCATTGTCTTACGTTTTGTACCAATGTAAACAATTTTTCAATCCTGGGGTGGCCAAGGGTGCTTTGAGGAATTTTGAATATTTCGACAAATTCCAGTATTTCAAAACCTGGGAACTCTCCAAAGTCGGATTAAAAGTGTTAAAAATGTGTTTACGTCTCTTAGACCGTTTGTGTGCGAAACGTGTGCATTGCCTCTATTCGAGAACTCTGTGGTGTCTGTGGGCGAGGGAATGTGGGTACAAATGTTTCTTTCATAATGAACATGCAGAATAAAGACGTGCTGTTTAATCCTCTCAAATAAGCCGCAGTGGAACAAGTATGCCGAGACTGTGGGAGTCTTCTGTAATGTGGCTGATTTCACAAAGGCCAGATGCAAATGAGTTGATAAGGGTGAGATATGTGATCGCGCAGGTATCCCTGCAGCCAGGCAGCAGAAGCGTTGACGCACCACTTCTGTCTGGCTTCTGACCTCGAATAAATGAAAAGTCTGGTCCGACTGGTCTGCTCCTGATCACACATGGGTTTGTACGATCACACTAATTTTCCAGGCTGTTATAAATCCCTAAAAGAGGGCTTATTAATAGCTAACATGCTGAGCTTCAGTTTGGCCTGGAGTTACTCTTTCATATCCTCTTCAGGGGCAGTAAGTTCACTACTTTCACTGAACTTACTGGTCATGCACTGGAAAGACTTCTTTATTCAGCTTGTATAGTCTGCATTGCACCCTCTGGGCACCAACTGGCCACTCCCTGTGCAACATGCATAATCATATAATCCACATTGCACTCTCTGTTCAATCCCTGACCCAAAGCCCCCACCATGCCATTATGGAATGCCCTTACCTTTACATTGTTATTTGCTCATGCAAGAGGAATGCATTTCAGTTTTGTTAGCTTTCAATGATTAAAAAATGAAACTGACCACTGACTGGTCGACCTGACCTACAAAGTTTACATAACTATAAGTTTATATAAAGTTGCAAATTTAGCCAGTGATTGCTTCCGCCATGAAAAAAAAGGGTCCATGGATTTGAAGCTGGACCTGCTAAATTGGTTATTGTGCAAAAAAAAAAAGCTGGAAAAAAAATGAAATATTTTCTTCAGATTTCTTTTTTTACATGTAAAATAATTTTTCCTAATAAGACGATATCTCTACTATGAAATGCATAAAGCAACGCTGTGAATTCGCTTGATTTAAATCTAAATTTACCCAAATGTGCACACAAACAAAACATATGAATGTAGTTTGGGCTTATGTAATAGAATTGATTCATGTGGAAATGATGTACACCTTTGATTCAAGGGACTGGCATTTAAAGGAATGGAGATAAAGCTAGTTGAGTCAAGTTTGGGCCTTGTTTGACAGAACAGGTCATCCTTCTTCTTCCAGACAGAAACTGCAAAGGCAGTCAGTCGTCCAGAGCCTATGAGCAGCATTTCTTGCTGATGTGTGTCAATCGTGGAAAAGAAAAATGACAGAAAGGCACAGTTGCTTTGGACTGATTGATTGATTCTGTGGGCCATGTGTCTGTGGTATGTGCTGCTTGACAGGAAGTAGTGTTTCATTCGCCAGCATCTGCGCCCGCCAATTTGCATGTCTGTCTTCAAAACAGAAGCCCTGATGTTCAGAACACTGTGTCTCCACTACAGCTCAGGGAGGGAAGTAGCTCACCACGGCCATCAAAATAAGCCCACGTGACCCATTTGAGACTTGTCTGAGTCGCCGGCGATCCAGTCTTGACAGCAAAACATTTTATGACGTTGTGACGTGACAAGAAACTTAAAGAGCCATCATAAAAAATATCCATCATGTAACATTTAATGTGTGATAAGTTATTTTTGTGACACTTTGCTATGAAATCACAGTTCCCATGCTAGCCTGGTTTGTCAGTTGTGGAGCAGATTGCTGAATTGACAATTTGGTCCTGCAATGCCAGTTCTGTGCGGTATTTGTATGGACCCACTAATGAATGATGTTGACCCTGAAGATATACAACCATCTAAAAGGCCAACACTAATAAAAGCAGTGATAGCAGTATTGTCTACTACTGAACTGGATACTGTGTGTCATAGGTCCTGTTATGTAATGTCGACTGGGCTAACTTAAGTGTGGGTTTCGTGGTGTCAATAATTGCAAAGGCAATTATAATAGTTAGAATAATTATAATGGTATGATCGCAAACCTCACTTATAAACAAGACAAGGACATAAATCAAAGCAGCTGCAGACAACTTTGCATTACTAAATAATGGCCTACTCATGCTGCTATAGGCAGTTTCAGTACAAGTCATACTTGTTTTTTAGGACCTATGGATGTACCACAGCAAATCTGAGGGCAAAGAAAGGTCATAGATTGGGCTGAAACCCTAAAAGCATGTTCCTTTCATAACAGGGACTGTTGTGGTTATACTGAACGGTCACACCAAAACATCATCTGCTCTGTACATTTCTGAGGAAGTACAATCACATGAGTACTAACGGATTCCTGGTGTGGGATTTTGTGAGTCTGGTTAAGAGCTGAAGCCTTGACTGTCCTTTTTGGAGGGAGGGGGTTCGGGGGAAGGGGAATTTTTAGCACCAGACGTGTGAATGTTTTTGAAATAGGGGTTTGTATGAGAACTTGCGAAAACCCAGCAGATGTTATTCCCATCTATAGACAAGGCACATTTCCTTTACGTGATTCAGGTTGTTTTCTTTGCCCTTGTCCTTGAGTAAATATGGCACCTAGTTTATGTACAACCTGCAAATATCAGGAGTGTTTTCATCACATGAAACAATATCTTACTCACTGAGTACCTGCTGTTGTTACGTGCTCATAGTAAGTGCCGTGGCAGGGGGCCAGGCGGTCATGGCTCAAAAGGCTGGAAATACTCAAAGTGCTAGAAAATGCATTTCCCCGCAAAAAGCATGTATTTATGACAGCAAAGGTCAGGAGACAATCCTGTAAGCTCTAAACCTTTTAAATGTACGTTTGTACTCATGAACTACAGAAAAAAAGCAAGTGATAACCATTTAAAGACATTTCATCTGACATTGAGCCTGTGATCACCGAAGTGTTGAAGACATTGAATGAAACTCTGTTTACCACAACGATGTCCGGTCTGATCAGTCCACAGACATCTAACGTCCTAATGTTCTCAGACTGTTTGGGTTTAATACCAAGCCGAAACAAACAGCATTGCGGCCACATTCTGGCACGTGTAACACAGCGTGTTTACATGACTGCAACATCCGAGCTTCGGCTGACAGCCTTGCTCCAAGGCCTTTGATATCAGAGCATAGTCAGGCTGCAGAAAACTAGCTATAGGTAACAAACACTGGGGTACTGGAGCCAAACTGATGCAATGTGCACCTCGCCTGCGGCAACAAGATTAAAAACTCTCTTCTCAATCTACTGCTCGAGACTTGTAAAGGGAGACCATGAATACACACGTCAGCCGCACATGCACAGAAGCAGGGCCTGATCTAACCGTTGTTTTTGATCCCCGGCATAACCTAAAGAAATTGAGAGTGAAAACTAGGCCCCTTGTTTTTGTCCAGTGGCCTTTCATGTCCCCCAAGACCCCACGCGAGTGTTACATAATTCATCCAAAAGCGTCCCATGACTGATCTCATGGTGCGGACAATATTTTTGCATTGCATTTGGAAATCCCTTGAAACGGTCGCCTGTTCGCAGTCATCAGCAGCAGCTGGATCCAAAGTGGAAGCGTTGACAGAGAGTGACTAGCATCAGAGTGCAAAAATAAACAAACACCTGGTCCTTGAAGTACTTTTCAACAAGGCAATTTTCGCAGTTTGTGCTGCGGGACCTAATGAGTGGAACATACTTTGTAAAGCAAGCCAAGATGATGTTTTCATATCCTATAATTACGCCCTAAAAATACATGTACTGCTAGTTAAGTTTTGGGATACTATAACCCACCAGACAGCCCCAGTGTTTACTGTATGTTTAGCTGAGACGTCCTCAAATAACCTCCAGGCTCACGTACCACACTAACACGAAGAAGCCGGTGTCTGCTCTATTTTGCATGGACAGGCGTGTGTTGCTTGCAATGAGATCTTGATAGGCTGCAGACTTATTCCTGAACAGAACAGCGCGGCCTCAAACACAGGGTCAGGTAATCAGAACAGCACGAAAAGAACATTCACCTCTGTGAAAAAAGTCCTGCCTACGTCGGGACACTATCCGAAGTGAGAAATATACCGGGAGGGTGGGGGTGGGGAGGCTTTCTGCTTCGAAGAGAAAAAAATTTGTACTGCCAAAAACTCACAGTAGACTTGATAAAGAGGTCTGTGACGCTTTTAAGTCTGTTATCATGGAGTGCATCAATATTTTTGCTACGCCTCGCTGGCAGGGAACACACAACAGCTCACCTCTTTAACATGGCTGGCCTGTTCGGGTGACAGGCAATGATAACAGTGCAGAACAGCGTACGTGCAACAAAATATGCTCTGTAATGACCATGCATTAAGGTGCATTGCCTAAGAAAACCATGCATTAAGAGTCATGTGTGCTTGGACAGTAGCACCACTTCATATAGGTTCAATCTCCCAAAGCGTCCGGGTGGTTTTTTTTTGTCCCAGAAAGGAAAAGTGTGACACGGGATTTACTGTGAGTCTTTAAAAGCAAATAGGTTGGAAAATGCATGGAAATGTAATTTCTGCAATGGCACATACATTTCCCAGGGAGCCACGAGTCATCTCCTTTTCCTGCTAAATTTCCATGATGACTATGCGGCCACAGTTAGCACCAGACTCGTCACAGGATGCTTTTTTCCACCGCCCTCTCAATTTACCAAAAGCAGCGTTCTACAGGTGTTTCCTATAAAAAAAATGAATTTGCAGACAAATTTGCTACATATATCTACTGAGTTGAACCCTTGTACCCTTGTTCCTTTGTCAATAGATAATGCAATAGTATGCAATGGGAACATGCTGGCTATGAAGCTCAATAAGGCAGATTTACAGGATAGGGAAACAAGTTAATAGGTCATGCAGGTTTTGGGACCATGAGGATAATTACAAATTGCGATGAGTTCGTTCTCGTAAGTCATCAATGTCAGCTATTCATTAAAATCTCCGGGGCATCCATGTGAGGCATTTCATTATAGTTGGAAGGTTTATGGTATATGCAAATGGACCCAGATAAGCCAAGAAGGTCCAGAACATCAGGTAGCTTTCACCATATAGGGTAGCGGGAGTCCACATACAGCTACTTGGACACCACAAGGTTAGGAATAAGACTCATGGCCAAGCACCTTGAAGGCCCTTCTTCTCCTCAATGGACAAATATGAGAGTGTCTAGACGCCATCATAGTTTAATAAAATGTACACCTGCAAATAAAATGTCCAGTCAAGGCTTAATAAGTCAGATTGTAGCATCGTTTAGTAGAGACACTTCTAATAGAAAGTGTTCTTTGGAGTAATTCCAAAGAACTTTTCAAGGAATTGTGCTTTAAAGAACCATCAATTAAAGCTTTGTCTTTGTTCCATAGGACAAAATGTCCAAAGCATGAGTCTTTCTAAAACGCTCCTCCAGCTCTTCTGCTCATGACCCCGAACATCTTTTCTTACCTAACAGTGTTTTTGCTTCCTGAAATGCAGAGGCTCAGGGCTAATGTTTGATGTCATTCGAGCTTTACCCGTATGTGACCCAGAACCTCAGCCAGACAGAGGGAGCGGGAAAGTTCAGCTCCTTTATTGTCATGTTTGTAGTGTGGCTATACGCTTCAGTCAGTATTCCGGCAGTACAGATGCAAATCTTCTCAACAGGAGTGGCACGCAAACTTGCCTGGGCGCTGTGCCAGCCTTAAGGTCAAAAATACAGTCTCGGAGCAGTTCAGGTACACAAAGTTCCTAGACTGGTTTTCTCGACTGACTGATGAATCACTGAACTGTGCAGCACTTCATACAAGACCAAGACATTTTGGCTCTGGCAAGCGTAATTAAAACTTCAGCAATTACAAAATATCAGTCATAAATTCCCCCAGCTCTCCCAATAACAACCTGAAGTGAAACATTGCGTAACTCCGGGTAAAGGTTAAGCGATTAACAGCTCTTGAACTAAAATACATACGTCATTGTATTATTTTCATGAGATGAGACAAGACAGACCACAGTCAAGTTTCTCAAAACAAATGTTTATTATGCAATTAGCACCTGGGTACAATGGAAGGCAGGTAAAAAGCCAGATTAAAAGTGAGATTAAACCCTTAAAATCCTGGTTTTATTAGAACCTAATGCTTGATAGACAGTAATTACATGGAAAACAGACTCAGTTATTCTTAAATGATAGTTATGTGCAATGCAATTGTGGACCCACCAACTGATTCTCACCATTTAATGGGTTTAAGTGTGTGCACCAATCCCTTCTACACTGACATGCTCTTCCAGAGAGCTGAAGCCTGTGAGCTGAAGCCTTCTGAGGATGTGGTCACACTCGTAGTACTGGTGAGTGACCCATAGATGGCTCAGCAGGCAAGCTTTGTTCTCATAGCAAATAATAGCTGAAAAAATAGTGATTTCTCTGGACTCATTAAAATGCAGGCCTGCTCTCTGAAGCCTCATTTACATGTGTATTGTCTCAGCCTCTCGAAAATGTATTTCTTTTATTTAACACAAGACAAAACAACCAATTGAGTGCAGACAGCAAGCACTCTTAATAATACAGAGGAGCACCCAGAGACCAGCTCAGCCACAGATTCCCACTCAATATCACATATCAAACAGATGATGCTCAACAGTACTCCAAGTGTTCTTGAGAGTCAGAAGTAGCTTGTAATCTTATTATGGCCCTAGAATTACATTCTCAGTTGACTGACTTTTTGCTCCTGGACTGCTAGGCCAATAGCGTTCAATAACAATTAAACAATACAGTCCGGCTAAACTGCTGTACACACTGGATAGAGTTGACTGTTTATTGATATTTTTTCAGGAACAGTACATCTACCATTTAGGCACACCTTGTAGCATAACAACAACTGTTGCCCATATTTTGCTGCACACTTTATCAGCACTCCTCTTCTACATGCATCAGTGCAAAGGGACCGCCACAGGACCAATCTATTTTGGTGATAGAGCATTCTCTGCAAAGAAGGGGCATGTTAGTGTGTAAGAGTGCACCAACCACAGCAGCTGGGCTACAGTCATTAGCTTTCAACCTAAAATAGCACATATATGGTAGGTGTACCTGGCATTAGTGCACAATAACAACGGATGAGATGGTTTTGCATCGCCTATTTTTACCTCAAAGTGCAAGAGTGCAGAGTTCGATGGTTCATGATTTGATTGACGGACTGTTTTAAATTACTAAAATAAACGTTATACGCTAATGTCAAGTGATAAAGCAACAACAACAACAAAACAATTAAAATGGTGAGAAAGTTCCTTCAGTGTGGGAACTGGACCATGGAGAGAAATGCAGATGTTTACAACACATTACAGATGTGCTTATGGTGTCTATATTTAAAAAGTACACCAAAATCTTACATGAGAGTATTTTGTTTTGTGGCAGTGGATTGTTTACAGAGAGAGGAGTGTTACACGCCGTGGTTGGGAGCGCACTGTGTCGCAGCTTTCTTCAGAGTGATGAAAGTGTGGTTGCTAGACACGTACAGGCAGCCACCAGAAGAGTTTGAGAACATCTCGTATGATATTGCTGATACTTACAGTCCATGCAATCAAAGGACAGAGCAAATCTCACTTCTGCTTTCAAAGTAGGTGTTCTGTCTGAAGCTCTGCCTTTGTCTCCGTGTCTTTGTCACAGATTTTTCCAAAACAAGTTCAGCATCAATGCCACTCGCATGATGTGCAAAGAAACATCTACTTAATATCTCAACTGTATCTCCCTCTCTCTCTCTCTCTCTCTCTCTCTCTCTCTCTCTCTCCTACTCTCTCTCTCTCTCTCTCTCACTCTCTCTCTCTCCCTCTCTCTCTCTCTCTCTCTCTCTCACTCTCTCTCTCTCTCTCTCTCTCTCTCTCTCTCTCTCTCTCTCTCTCTCTGGACTGATATCAGTTATAACAGTGAGTTGTTCAGGAATGTATTTTTTTTTACGGTGTTTCTAATTAAAACACATTAATAAACTAATTTAAACTGTTTCTAGCAGAAGTTTGTAAATGTTGTGAGTTAAGGATTGTCTTGACTGTTTTGTTTGTTTTGGGGGCGGAGCCTGTATTATAAGAGAACAAGGTAAACAGAGTTTTAAAAGACAAACAGTGAGTTAAAAGGTTCTCAAAGAAAACTGTGGACTCGTGGCGGCTTTCCTGCTCTGGCCACGCCCGGAGGGTCACTGGGGAAGTTTTCAGAGAGGGAGGTTGTGTGTGTGTGTGTGAGGGGTGTGAGTGTGAGCGGGGTGTGTGAGGCCCGGCCGAGTCCAGAGCAGATGGAGTGGTGGAGAGAGGGATGATGGTGGGGGAGGTGAGGGACACGCAGCGGGTCCTGCAGGAACACTGAGGTCGGGTTCTGCGGGTTCTGTTCCGGAATGAGTCTGAGACAGAGGCAGAGAGGTGGAGGGGTCAACAGGGTCACAGGGGTCACACGGGTCACACACCTTCACCCTGAGGGTCGGAGGAAAAGAACCCACTCTGTTTTGTGCTGGAGCTGCGTGGGGTCAGACGGGTGGAGAACTCGCCCACCGGTAGGATGCAGGTAGGACCTGCTGAGGAACCGGGAGCAGCTGCTCAGACACTCACCAGCAACACCAGCTTCATTTCACCCAGAACACTGTCCGGTTCTTTTAAACCGTGTTACAGAACCGCTGCGGTTCCTTAAGAGCATTCTTTCAAAGCTGTGAAGAACCTGCACATCATGTTTCATTTACACTGTTTTAACACACAAACAGACCGAGACATGGGTGTAAATTTCATTTAACAGTGAGGGGGGTGGGGAGCAATAAATAAAATTTCTCATGAGCGCAATGAACTCATCATTTATGTCACAATTAATTTGACCTTTCTTCAAATTCTCTTAAAACTGTTTTTTCTGTATTTTAAGCCTGATTTATGTAAAAGACCCCTGTTCTGATTGGCTGTCTGTGCAGGCCAGTTTCTAATGTCCTGGTGTATAATATGTTTATGTTCGATGCTGATTCTGATTTGAGATCAGCGCCGGCGTCCGTTTGCTCTGCTGGTGCGTCGTCTTGATTCTTGTTGGTAAAAAAAGAAACCCGGAACTCATTTATTTAGAGGTGGATAAACGTTCTGCTTCCTGTTCTGACGCCATTAGAGTGCTGCTGTTTGTTCTCTCTGTGGATTGAAGGTGTGGGTCTCTGATAAAGGGGCTAAATTTAGTGCTGCTGAAGTTCAGATCAGTGGAGCTTCAGTGGAGGACTTTAGAAGATCCCTGCTGTGGAGAGCAGCTCCAGCAGCTCCAGTCTCTGGGTCCTGCGGTCCGAGGTGTTAAATCTGTCAGTGCTGTGTTTGATTGTTTATGTTCCACAGTTCTGAGCAGTTCTGATTTCCTCATTCTGCTCCCAGAGATCCAGACTTTCTTCTGTTTCAATGTGGTCTTGAGGAACTGTTCTCCAGGCTTCCTGAAGGACCTTCAGAGCCTCTCAGTTTTTGTCTCAAACACACAGAGACAGAGACACACAGAGACAGACACATAGAGAGACAGACACACACAGAGAGACAGACACACACAGAGACGAGAACAATTTAAATATAAAGTCCAAATAAATTCAGTAAAATGGCAGAAATGCTCAGTATGAAACTCACTGAACTATAAACACTAACTGGGTTTAAATACTGCAGATCAAAAACTTACAGCTCAGAGAATCACTGGAACACTGATAGTGGAGAGTCTGTTACTGTAGTATTGATCAGTAGTAGATCAGTGATATTGATCAGTAGTAGATCAGTGATATTGATCAGGAGTAGATCAGTGATATTGATCAGTAATATTGATATTTGTAGTGATATTTCACATGGTGAGACTAATGATCATCATAATAAGAAGGTATTGATCATAATGAAATGCTTTGGCTCTCAGAAAGAACTGTTTTTAGTTTTATAGGTGTTTCAGGTCAGGTTTCAGTCCTGAATGTGGGACTTTGTTTGATTCTGTGTAAAATGTGATTGTGTGCAGGGAGAAGCCTCAGCGTGTGGTCTCTGATCTGGATGTGGATCAGGAGCTGAGTGAGCGTCTGGGTCTGGGGAGCAGCGAAACGCTGACCAGCGGGACCCGCGCTGACCAGGAGGCGGCCAAGCGACTGGCCAAGCGGCTCTACAGCCTGGATGGCTTCAGGAAGGGGGACGTGGCCCGGCACTTAAGCAAGAAGTGAGTGAGGAACGTCTGGTTCAACCTGTTTAACCCTTCACTGCTTCCTCACTGTCAGAGAGAACCCTGTGTTCAGGGTTCATTAAATGAGTCTCTGTAAGACTCGTCTGTAAGTCATAGTTCATGTTTATCCAAATAACTCGTTAAGCTCTACATCAGATTTATTATATTATTCACTTCTGGTGGAAACAAAAGGGTTAAATTCTTAAAACCTGGGGAAATATGTTTTCCTCTGTAGGAGCTCAAATCGCTGCTCAGACCTTCAGGTGCTGGACATCCTCAGATTAAACACCAGAATAATCAGGGCGGTGTTTGGGAGTGATGTCACAGATGATAATAATTTAATTTTTAATTTAATTCTGCAGAACACGAGCAGCTGGCCGACCTGCAGAACAGCTGCCGGTGTTTAGAACAATCTAGAACAACCAATAACATTTAGAAACAGTAACATGACCCTTTTTACCAAGACAAGTCTAGAACCACACAGGGACGCTGTGGCAGGACTGTGCAGAGGTCTGGAACTACTATGCTGTCTCCATGTCGCCTGTCGCAGTAAAACGTTTGATTGTTTAATGTCCTCAGTATAACAAAGACAGTCTGAGTGAAACTGAGGGCCGGTTCAGACTGTTATACTGTTCCTGTGTTTGGAGGTTCATGGTCCAGTGCATGAAAGCGTAACTCATCACTCTCTCGCTGGACACACCCACCTCTCTGGCTCGGTGTGTGTTCAGGTCTGAATAAATCTGACTGCAGGCCTGTTTGTCTCCAGACTGTGTGTGTGTGTGTGTGTGTGTGTGTGTGTGTGTGTGTGTGTGTGTGTGTGTGTGTGTGTGTGTGTGTG